>JAEIFK010000261.1:37500-67589 GCA_018901825.1 Drosophila funebris
GCCTTCGAATCGGACTGACAATAAAAATTTTTAATGCAGCAGACAAACATTATTGAAAAACTAATATGCTCGAGCACCGTACTGCACAAGAAACAAGCGGTTCTGTCGAGCGCGCGCGCCTGTACTATATGGATGTAATAGCATAATTCGACGACCTTCATCCTTGTATAACTTTATAAAATTATTAATTATTTCCAAAATTTTGCTTTTGAATGTGCATAATCAAATCATAATCTATCATCAATGCGTGATAGGCATTGTTATTAGTTTTATTTTTTATTTTTCACGTTGAGGCAGACTTGGCTGAATTCGTTATAGGTATATAGATCTTTAAATAAAATTTGGTGAAATCGAATTCCACAAAAATCTCTTCTTAAAATAGAACGCAATATTGATTTAAGGTCGAGCATTCTGTACAATATTAAATTCACACTTACCTTGTATTCATTAGTAGTTATTAATTTAGTCCATTTTTCTAACTTAAGTCGCATTGTCTTGGTAAGATAGTTCCAAAAAAAATTCGGGCCTGCTATCAGTCTTCAATGGATTTAACAATAAATATGAATTCAATTAACGTAAAAAGAAAAACCTACCTCCTCTGCCTCTTTTTTTTCGTCATCATCGGCCATTATGAAAAAATATAGATATATTAGGCAATAAAGATATATTATTTATATTTCTGATAAAAATTTGTACTTAGATCGAATACACATTCTAAAAGGGCGGAGTCTACTTTTATTTTTACAAACAAGAAAGCGCCTACCTTGATTATGTAAGCCCAAATGCAATGGAATATTTGTCAATTTGGAAAAATAAAGTTTTGATAATTTCAGAGTCTAAGCCCTATTTGTGTCTTAAAAGCTCTGAATGCCTTCACTTGAGCGTTGCAGTATTGTAACATTGTAGATTTAAAAGAGTTAATTGTCTATAAATTTCGACGAAATGTGCGTAACAGCCAGATGGAGTCTTCTCCGATAACGAAAAACTAATTTCGATTTTGTCGGCAGGCGGTGTCCTTTGGCGGTGGCACAGGTCCCACAGTCGATTACTGTCGAATGAAGCCATTTCGACTTTTTTTATATTTTCATTGTGATTACCGGCTTGAATGATACTACTGTTATGTTATTAAATGCATAATTGTGCGCGGCAGATAAGCCATAGAACTAAGCAAATAGAGTCTAGCACATAGATACGGAGATTTAAAACCATCTGCATATGATAAGAAAAATACACCATGTTGAGCATGACCCCAAACAAGATAAAATATGTTCCGATAGGTCTTAATTGCTTAGGTGCTATAAAATAAACTCTGATTGTAATCTTAGACTTAGATAAAAGTAGATTTAAGATAATCATTTTATTTTCAATTAATCTGCCGCGAATCTCGCCAAATCAGTCCAAAATCCAAAAGCGAGCTGTGTACGTCTTACGTTCTTGTGTTTTACTAATTCATACTTTTAAAGCATCTCGGAGTAGATTTTCTGAATTTAAATAATTTCCTATTTAAATTTGACTATGGCACATCGCGGCAACCATTTCGGTTTCTGTCCACAGTATTCGAACAATTGAAGCAATGGACATAAGTCCAGGTACACTGCCGAGTGACAGACCCACGGATATCGACTGGCAGATCTTCGTACCCGTTTAGCTCTGCTGCTAAGTTATGGAAAAAAAAATTTCCCAATGGATTGATAACACCAAGCGCATTAATCGTTCGTTTCCAGTCAAGTGTGCTGCCACATGTCCGTCCGAATTGAAATCGCACAAAATAAAATCGTTCAAATAAGAAAATAAAGCTTTTTTTTTAGACTATGTAGTAAATTACGAAAGCGATTTGTGCGTAACAGGCAGAAGGCAGAAGGAGTCATCTCCGACCCTATAAAGTATAAATATTCTTGATCAGCATCAATAGCCGAGTCGATTGAGCCATGTCCGTCTGTCTGTCCGTCCGTATGAACACCTAGATCTCAGAGACTATAAGAGCTAGAGTTACCAAATTTTGTGACAAAACTCTTATAGTCTGCAGACAGATCAAGTTTGTTTTAGATTTTTGCCACGCCCCCTTCCCCCTGGCAAATCGAAAAAAACGTATTATAAGAGCTACAGACTTGGCACACATGGCAGATTTGGCACACATCGAGTGTGCCCTTGTGCGGACGTTTTCAACACGATCGGACCATAAACAAAGGAATGAATGACCTACAAATTCATGAGGGCTGAGCAGCATTACAGCAACAACAACAGCAAGACTCGCTACGGGTGCGCGTGTTCAAATCTCGCTGCTGACAATTACAAATTTGAGTTATATTTTTCAATTATTAATTAATTATTGCTATTTTATTTAAATATATATTATAAATTCTGCCTCATTTGTCAAAAAAAAAATAGAAATATCAAAATTTAGTTACAAATTCGAATTAATGTACATATAAGTCAAATGCTAAAATTCGTGCTGCATAAGTATAGAGATTGCCGTCTTCGAACTATATGAAGTAGTAGCTTAGCTTAGGATTTCCGCGCGTGAGGTCTGGGGTTCGAAGCTTGCTCAGACCGCGAACATTTTTTTAAATTTTTTTTTTTTGTTTGCAAATGCAGGCATTCTTTAACGTACTTGCAATTTAATAAAACCAATAAATAAGCACTTGTATTGTTCACTATTGATTGCTTTTCATTAGAAAATACTTTCTATGTGTCCGCATAGTACAATATTTTTTGAATGCGTAGATTTTGCTATTCACGATTAGTACAGAGTCTCCCACTGTCGACTGCGGTCGACTGTAGTCATACCCAACTTCAGTTGTAAATACTGATGTGGAATATTGTTGTTTTTATGGTAATATGCTTGTATATAATTTGAATGTGCAATTTGAGGTGTATATATTGTATAGTACGTGTTGCTTGATATAAATGTGTATGTCGTAGATTTAAAACAATAAATGTTAAATTCAAATTATGATCACAAGTGAGTGAAAGTAATCACAACAGACATGATCTGCAGTCTGAGTTGCAAGAGATCTTGTTGCCGCTGAATGTTGCCGCTGAACTGAACTAAGTGGGCTGAGTTATGTGTATTGGTGGAACCAGAAGCAACAATGATGCAATGAGGTGAGAAGTTTCAGATTACTTTTGACTTCATAGCAGACTCATTGGCTAAAAAGAGTTATTAAGAACACGAATTCGAGAGCTTTAACGTTAATAGAACTAGCAGTTCACCATATGCTAATTCCTCACGGTAGGTCAAAAAAAGAATGGTTCTGTTTGGCTCTGCGTAGATTATCGAGAATTGAATAGAAACACCGCTGCTGATAAGTTTCCTTTACCATTGCGAGGACCTAAATACTTAAATTGCATTATTGGTGGACATGCTCATTTAGTGGCTGATCTGAGAGATGCTTTACTGGTACGAAATTTGTCGACTTCTGTAAGTCTCAGAAAATCCAGCTTAACTTAATAGCTACTAAAGCGTTGAAAAGGTGATTACTACTTTAAAAAATTCGACAAGGGCAAAGCCAAAGTTGTCAAGCTTAATGAAGGGAGATTATGACTTTCTCAAAAACTTTGAGAAAATTTAGACCGAAGTTTGGCCGACCCTTTGTGGTAACAAAAGATTTGGACGGTGATATGTACATATTGCAGTCTATAATAAGTAAGAGGCAGTATAAATATATGTTCATGAGAGTTTACGAAACAATGCCAGAAGGGCAGGTATGTGGCATTGGTCTGAATAAAATGGCTTAAACAGACTGTATAGACTCTTGTGCCATTAGTAAAAAACGGTGAAAACGCCGTTGTGACTAGTATGGCACCGGTGAGAATATACATAGATGGAGTTGAAATAGACAATAATGGATAGTGTGGCACTAGCGCGATGTGTGACTGTGTGATGTTGCGTTAGAAAAGTAAATTAAATTGAGATATGCAAATTTGCGATTTAACAGAATGAAAATTTGAAACTGATAATGAAATTTTGTTTAACGAAGCTGGCATTGAATTTTATGATAAGATTTTATAATTTCTTTTGTGTGATACGAGAACGTGGTCAGAACGGCCGTGTCAGAGGGAGCTTAATAATTGGACTAAAAGAGTGGAACGACAGCATAAGTTGTCATCAGTGTGGCTCATTTTTAGGTTGAGCGAGAGAGACAATAGTAAGAATTATTGCGATTGTTGACAACGGTCGGTTGCTCTGTTTGATTTACTCAACACGTGGTCTGAGACTCGCACCGCTAATTAATCTGCAAAGCAAAGAAATGAGTTCTATTCAACAGATTCTTATTTTTATGTGGAATATTGTAGTAGTTGTATAGTGTATTTTTATCGTAATATGTTTGTATATAATTTTACTGTGTAAATTTGGGTGTATGTATTGTATAGTACATTTAAGGTGCATAATTTTCTTATGATATAAATATGTGTATGTAATATATAGATACTTTAGCAAATTAAATAACAAGGTGTGTTATAATTTTTTAAAATGTACTATGGATGTAGACTATTGTTAAGTTTGAAATAGTTTGATTTTTTTATTTTGTCTATTTTATATTGTGTTTATTTTATTTGTGTTTTTATTTATTTGTGGGTTACTATGTTAGACTCTGCCGAGTTTTTGAAAAGACTCTGTGACCGGTTCGACTGCAATACTGTACTACTTCAAACTACCCAAAATTCTCCATATTTTCTGCCAAAACCAGCCGTTATCAAAGTATCCAAAAATTCCATTCAGCCAAAAATAGCCATTTTCATACTACCCAAAGAAATTTCACATTTTCTGCCACAATCAGCCATCTTTAAACTACCCGAAATTCTCAAATTTTAGCCAACTTCATGCTACCCAAATAATGTAATGTATATGCTGAGTCCAGATCATAAACATTGTATTTTAGTTATTAAAATATGATTAAGTCTAAAAAATTTGACTATTATTTCAGTTGTTTGCGGCAGATTATCGACTATTTTCATACTGGGGACGAAAAGTCATTAGCATCCATATTGCTGGGTGTAAAAGCGTCACAAATAAAAAAGGTAATTTGCAAGAAAAGCAATGTGCATAGAAGAAGATGAAGTGTTATGATTGCGGTCGTGAAGGTAATTTTATTGCGCAGTGCAAAGAAAAAGAAAACCAGTCGGAAAGGCTACAGTCGACCGCAACCGACAGTATAATACCCTGTACAGTTCTCTATAATAAACGTACTCAATAGTTTGGTCTGACAACTTTTTCAGTACATCTCATTATTTCATTGATTATTTTATACAAATCTCTACATACATTAAGTCTAAGCTTGCAACATAATTGTCGGAAAGTATGAAATTGGCAGTGACACAACACTCTGCTTTTCAGCGAGAATGTGTTCACTTGCAGTAGCTAGCAGCTATGAGCGTCCAAGGAATTTTAATTGTTGGCAAAGCAGTGTGATTCATTTCAAAATGTTCATAAATATTCTTTCTACATTCTTTTCTGAATGTCTTCCTTATTCCTGAACCGATGTTTATGAAACTTTCACATAATATTCAAATTTAGTATTTTTTAAACACCTGTTAAATTAGAAATGTGTACGTTCAGAAATACAGGCTGTAAACAGGGTAGAAAGATATTGTAAATCGTTTTGATCTATTTGATCACCGGACGGTATAAAAGAACCTTCATGCCAAATTTTAAGACTCTAGCTCTTATAGTTGCTGAGATCGACGCGTTCATAAAGACATAAACGTAGACCAATTTAACTTAACAGGTGGTTGAAGAATATCATATAGAAGAAATGCAGAAATTTTCTTTAAGATCGGTTTATAAATAACCAATAAATGACCAATAACCAGCAAAGAAATAAAAGTTATTTTACCACTGTGTGTGCGAGCAAGAGAGCAAATTACTGCGGCACAAGTATATGTAAATTAAATGTCGTAACACTCAGCTTTTAATTGATTATACATACATATGTGTATTCTTTAAACACCTGTTATGTGCTTACTTTTATTTTAATCAAAGTACCTATTATCAAAATACTTTTAATATAGAAGCCTGTACAGGGTATTATACAGTCGGGTGCGGTCGACTGCAACCTTTCCGACTGGTTTGCACTAAGATAGTATAGCTCAGTACAGGGTATAAAAATAAGTTGGTGGCTTTAAAATGATCGATGCGAAGGTGCGTTTTGTAGTTCGACAACTCAAAAGTCTATTTTTACTTAAGCCTAGCTTAACCTGTGGTAGCGAAGCAAGGCAAATTCGCTGTCAGATCGAATGATGAAAACTCTCGCTTCGTGCTAAACCCAACTAACACCAGACTTCATGTTATTCGACAACTAACTTAACTACAAAAAATTATTACAACAAAAAAATTAAAACAGTATAATTGTACAATTCCCTGTACAATTCTCTATAATAAACGAAATCTATTGTTTGGTTTGGCAACTTTTTCAGTACATCTCAATTATTTGATTATTTTATCAAATCTTGCAACATAATTGTCGGAAAGGATGACATTTCGGCGAGAATGTGTTCACTTGCAAAAGCCAGCAGCTATGAGCGTGCAATGAATTCTAATTGTTGGCAGAGCAGTGCGATTCATTGCATAATGTTCAAGTCTTTTCTTTCTTCTCTCTTTTTTGAATGTCTTTCTTATTCCTGGATTGATCTTTATGAAACTTAAACATGTGTTTGAGAACAGTATGAACAAAAATGAAGTTTTTGAAAAAATACAGCCAAGAAAGAAAAAATAGTTTAAGTCATTCAACAAGTGGTCAGCTAATTGCAGGTTCTCAGGGATTTTCCATTTCTTTAAAATCCAAAGATCCAGCGAGAACTCACTGCAATTGACTCGCGACTTCCCCACAGAATGTATCTCGCTCTTATGACTGAACCAAGGGGATGGTGGTAACACTCGAGTGCCAGAAATCTAAACGACTGCATACTCTGCATTTATTCGCCTTACATCTGGCGACAGTGTGTCCTATTCGAAGACAATTAACGCATAATGGAGCTGCTGCGAACTCGAGACGCAGTTGCACTGATTGTGAAGCACACCCAAAAGAATTCAATATTGTATGGTCTTCGGAACTAATGGCTTTGACGAACAACTGAGCAAAGGGAAATTAATAAAGCAATTAATAATGCTTTTAATTTATCGGTATCATGCTATTAATTTATTATAAAACCAAACAACTCCAAAGCGGTTACTTAGTGCATGTAATTATATGTATATGTCGTGACGAATTCTTAGGCATGGTGGAGCTTCCTGTTCCTCTTTCTATCTTCTTCGAAACGCCGCCGCGATCGGACCACTACGAGCTCCGAAGTCATCAGAGAGTAAAACCATTATGGAAAACACGTGGAAAATAAAAACATAATCTAAAATAAAAACCATCAAAAAGAAACCATGATTTTCGTGTTTTCTCACGCCACCAAAATAAAGAATCCGCTCGACCAACCACCAGTGATATTAGGCACAGCATAATTTTGTTACAATGCCATCCTCCGATAAAGATAAAATTAAATTTGGGATATCTTCCCCTTTTTGCATAGCTTTCCCTTTGGAAAATCAACTTATAATGACCACATTTTTCAACGTAAACACTTCTTACTTAATCGCTGCAAGTGACGTAGAATTCATATGCTAAATGAGAGTTTCTAAAGAGTATTCTATAAACACTTGCTCTATTATAATCAATAGGCATAACAAAATCCTTTTATTATTGAAACTTGTAGAGGGTATTAATCTCTCGATTGCGGTCGACTGAAGCCACGTTATACATTGTACATGATGCAGAACGAAGCATCTTCGACTCTATAAAATAGATATATTCTTGATCAGTATAAACAGCTAGGTCGAATTAGCCTTGTCCTTCTGTCTGTCCGTCCATCTCTCCGTCCGTCCGTCCAACTGAATGAATGCGTCGACCTTACTAGAGTTACTAAATTTGACAAGAAGGTTCCTTTATACCATCCTCAGAAAAAGTTTATTTTAAATTTTGGATACCTCTCCCTTTTACACTGCAAAACGAAAACATCTTATAATGACCACATTTTTCAACGTAGACACTTCCTACTTAATAGCTACGTAAAGAATATTGTATAGAAGAAATGCTGAAGATTCTCAAGATCAGTTAATAAATGAGCCATATATTCAGAAAATAAATATAATAATGAATATATTGAATCGTTGCGCTTTAGGGGTAGCCCATGTGTGCGAGCGAGATAGCGATCGACTTCGATACGTGTAGAAGTAAATGAAGTGACGTAAGATATATATACCCTGTACAGGGATACATTAGATTTGTGCAAAAAGTTTGTAACTGGAACATATGTTACGTCACTTCATTTACTTCTGCCTGTATCGCAGTCGTTCGCTGTCGCGCTCGCACATACTTGGGCTCTTACTAAATTTTGTTATTTCTATTTCTTAAGATTTTGCTACTTTCTGACAAATGAGGCAGAATTTATAATATATATTTAAATAAAATAGCTATAATTAATTAATAATTGATTGCTGTTGTTGTTGCTCTAATGCTGCTCAGCCCTCATGAATTTGTAGGTCATTCATTCGTTAAAATCTCCTTTGTTTATGGTTCGATCGGGATGAAATTTTCGGAAAACGTCCGCACAAGGGCTCGATGTGTGCCAAATCTGCCATGTGTGCCAAATCTGTAGCTCTTATAATAGGTTTTTTTTCGTAGTGCAAAAGGGGGAGGTATCCAAAATTTATAATAATCTTTATCTGAGGATGGTATAAAGCAATATTCTTTCCAAATTTAGTATCTCTAGCTCTTATAGTTAGTAAAATCAACGTATTCATACAGATGGGCGGACGGTCGGACAGACAGACATGTACAATGTATAAAGTGGCTTCAGTCGGCCGCAATCGAGAGATTAATACCCTGTACAGGTTTCAATAATAAATGGATTTTGTAATGCCTATTGATTATAATAGAGTTTATAAATTACTCTTTTGAAACTCTCATTTAGCATATGAATTCATTGCATGGTTAGCAACAAGCATTTACATAATACATAATAATACATAATATACATAATCCATAAAAAGCTGAGTGTTACATAACTTGCAGCGATTAAGTAAGAAGTGTTAAAAAAAAATAAGGCCGTTAATAGTTGATTTCCATTTGAACGAAATTAGGCTGTGCCTACTATCACTGGTGGTTGGTCGAGCGGTTTTTTATTTTGGTGGCGTAAGGAAGTCGCCTCGTAAGCCTGGGCCAATCTAGGCAATCCCGATCGTTTCAAGAAAATGATGCTTTCTTTTATTTCAGCTTAGGTTTTTATTTTCTACGTGTTTGCTTTTATTATTTTAGACGCTAATAATGATGGAGCTCGTAGAGAGAGAAGAGAGAGAGAGGAACAGGAAGCTCCGCCATGCCTAAACTCTTAGAGTTGCTCTTAAGCTGACCTGGGTGACCGTCCGATCGCCAAATAGCTGACAGCTGAGGAGTGGTCAGCCCTTTCACACAAGTGGCATTCTCCACAAGGTTGTCGGGATAAGGCGTCCACATATCCATGCTGCTGCCCGTTACAGTGTTGAATTTCAAGGTGGTACTGCTGTCGTCGTTTTGAAGTTGAATAATCAGCACAAGCACCAGCAATTAATTGCGGCCATAGAGGTAATGATGATAATGCTTGGTAGCCAGTACCGCCGCCAATAGTTCCCTGCTAGTAACGCAATAGTTGCGCTCGGCGTCGCTGAATTACTTGCTGTATTCCAGGACGCGCTCCTGCCCGTCTTGCACTTGGCTGAGAACAGCCCCAGCGCCATGATTAGAAACATCGGTATCCAGAATAAATAAGACGGCCGGATCCGGAAACTTGGAATGCGCGAAGGGATCAGTTGCTCCTTCAGCATTTCGAACGAATCTTGGGCCGTCTTTGATCATGAAAATCTGCTCCGGGCTTCCGACAGCTCATGCAAGGTTAGGGCTATGGTGGCAAATTTTCTGAATGTATTTTCGGTAGTAGGAACATAATCCCACGAACGATCGGACGTCGGCTGCAACCAGTGACCCAAATACTTAACTTCCGAGCGGAAAAAATGGAATTTGTGGAGCTCAACTTTAGGCCAGCCCTCAGAAGTCTCTCGAGAACTTCTTGGAGGTGTATCAAGTGTTCCTCTTCAGTGCGGAAACGGTCTATACATTAGGCGCTCAAACGGGACGGGAGCGTTAGTCAAACCTGTTCAGGGTATTATAATGTCGGTTGCGGCCGACTGGAGCCCTTATACCCTGTACAGCGATAAATTAACCTTGCAGAAAAAGTATGTAACATGCAGAAGTAGGCATCTCCGACTCTATAAAGTAAATATATTCTTATCAGTATCAACAGACAATTGGAAATAGGCCACAGTCCACCGCAACCGACCATATAATACCCAGCACAAGTTTCTATAATAAAAGGATTTTGATAAGCCTATTGATTATAATAGAAGCTTATAATTTAAACTCTCATTTAGCATATGATTTCATTGCATGCTTATCAAAAAAGCCATAAAAAGCTGAGCGTTACATCACTTGATTTACTTCTGCACGTATCGCAGTCAATCGCTGTCTCGCTGGTACACATGGGCAGCGCGTAAAGCACTGCGATTCAATGGAAAAACTACTTAAATTTGTTTTCTGATAATATGTCTTCTTTATTGCCCGATCTTCATTCCTTCTATACCTGAAGATGGTACAATGGAACCGTCTTGTGCAAATTTATTGTCTTATGCTCTTAAAGTTACTGGATTCGTACAGTTGCACGGACGGACGAACTGACGGACAGACGGACGGAATCTATATACTTTATAGAGTCGGAGACGCCTCCTTCTTCCTGTCACCCTGTATAGGGTATATATATGTTACGTCACTTCACTTCGCTCGCTGTCTCGCTCGCCTACATGGGCCGCCCGTAAAGCGCCACGATCCATTGGATAAACTTCTTATATTTCCTTTCTGATTATATGTCTTATTTAATCACCGATCTTGATGAAACTTTCAGTATTCGTGCTATACAATATTAATAAATATGCCATTATTAGTTGTTTTCGTTTTGCAGTTCAAATGGGGGAGGTTCCCAAAATTTATAATTTTCTTTATCTGAGGATGGTATAAAGCAACATTCTTTCCAAATTTAGTATCTCTAGCTCTTATAGTAAGTAAGTTAAACGTATTCCTACAGATGGGCGGACGGACGGACAGACAGACGGACATGGCTCAATCGACTCTACTTTTAGAGTCGTAGAAGCTTCGTTCTGCATCATGTATAATGTGTAAAGTGGCTACAGTCGACCGCAATAGAGAGATTAATACACTGTACAGGTTTCAATAATAAAAGAACTTTACTATGCCTATTGATTATAATAGACCAAGTGTTTATAGATTACTCTTTTGAAAGTCTGAGTCAAACAACAAGCGGCTGTTGTTACTGATCAAGAATATATATACTATATAGAGTCGGAGATGCCTGCTTCTTCCTGTTACATACTTTTTAAACAAATCGAATATATCCCTGTACAGGGCATACATTTGTATACATACCAAATAAAAAACTGAGTGTTAAGTCACTTCATTTACTTCTGCACGTATCGGAGTCGTTCGCTGTCTCGCGCTCACACATGGACAGCCCGTAAAACGCAACGATTCAGTGGAAAAACTACATATATTTATTTTCTGATTATATATCTTACTTACTAACCGATCTTCAGCCTTCCGGGTATACAATATTTTTAGCGCACCTGTTAAGTTAGAAATGTCTACGTTGAAAAATGTGGTCGTTATTATTTTTTTTCATTTGTAGTTGCCCTCCTTGCCCCAAGGAGTCTACTTCCCCATAAATTAATTTTACAATAAACAAGACACCCAGGATGATTCAATGATTAGTTAGAGATGGAAGGTTAATTAGCAAAAGACTACGAGAGTAAGAGGGCCGGTCAATACCAGAAACCCAGTTAAAGCCACGAAGCACGAAAAGTAAAAATTTCTTTTGAACAGACTCAATTCCGTCCGGTTATTGGGGAGACTATACATAAGATCCGTACTCAAGAATTGGCCGATCAAGAGAAGTATAAAGTAATTTTGTCATATAAGCGTCGTCAAATTCCTGAGACCATGGTTTGATGAACCCAAGTACTTGAGTTGCCCTTTTGACAGTATATGAGATATGAAGATCAATTTTCAATTTATGATCAAGAAGAATCCCTAAATCCTTTAAGCACTCAAGAAGCATCCGATCAAGCGGGTAAGTAAAAATATGAGGCCTGGTCTGATAAAATGACATCATCTTACACTTTGAGCAGTTAAAATTTAAACAAGTACATAACATGTGATTAAAGAACACCCCTTTGAAACTCTCATTTAGCATATGTATTATTTGCATGCTTATACCATCAAACTTTTGCATATGTGTACATACTCCATAAAAGCTGAATGTTTCGCAAAGCGTAACGATTCAATTGAAGAAATACTTATTTTCTTTTCAGATTATCCTTTTTACTTTATTTACGTTGGAAGGGGGGGAGGGATCCAAAATTTAAGATAAACTTGATATGCAGGAACTTTGATGCCACTTTTTGGTGTCTCTAGCTCTTATAGTTGCTGAGATCGACGCGATCATACAGGCGGACAGACGGCGGTATGCATGTGGGCTCTGCGGCATATACTATCCCGGGCGTCTCCACACTCGGTGCTTCCAGCGAGATTGCTTTCAGTCCAGTCGAGCTTTATAAGTAAGGCGACCTGCCAATCCAGCAACTACAGTGATAGTGATGCCTGTTGGCGTGAGCCGTGCTTACGTGGCATGGTGGGCTTGCACTTTTCCAAGCACAGCTACATCCCACACCTGACACCAATGTAACGAAAGTAGGCTGTGCCTACTGTCACTGGTTTTATTTTCCACTTGTTTGCTTTTATTATTTTAGACGCTAATAACGATGGTTCCGCCGCGGCGTTACGAAGAAGAGGGAGAGGGGAACAGGAAGCTCCGCCATGCCTAAACTCTCAGAGTTGCTCTTAAGCTGACCTGTGTGACCGCCCGATCGCCAAATAGCTGACAGTGTGACAGTCTGATCGCCGAAACGGTTGAGGAGTGGTCAGCTGTTCTCATAGTAAACGTGGATAGAGGGTGGCAACTTTGGGCTACTAGGGCAGAGTTGCCATTTTTGCTACAGTATTAACGAACCGTATTACCAAATTTAGCATATCTACCTCTTATAGTTACTCAGATCGACGCGTTCATACAGACAGACAGATGACATGGCTTAACCTACCGGCTGTTGTTACCGATCAAGAATATATATAATTTATAAAGTCGGAGATTCCTGCTTCTTCCTGTCACATACTTTTTGAACAAATCTAATATATCCCTGTACAGGGTATAAAAAGGCAACATTCGACCGCAACCGACAGTATAATACACTGTACAGGTTTCTATAATAAAAGGATTTTAATTAGCCTATTGATCAGAATAGAAGAAAGTATTTATAAATTACTCTTTTGAAACTCTCATTAGAATATGAATTCTTTGCATTGCTATAGCAACAAGCATTTACATATGTATACATACTCCATAAGTAGCTGAGTGTTACGTCAGTTCAGTTACTTCTGCATGTATCGCAGTCGTTCGCTCTCTCTCTCTCTCGCACAAATGGGCTGCCCGTAAAGCGCAAGGATTCAATGGAAAAACTACTTATATTTCTTTTCTGATTATATGTTTTAATTATTATCCGATCTTTCTGAATTTTTCAGCATTCCTTCTATATAATATTCGTTACACACCTGTTAAGTTAGAAGTATATGTGTTGCAAAATGTGGCCATTATTACTTTTTTTCGTTTAACAGTGGAAATGGGGAGGTATCCAAATTTCAAAATAAACTTTATCTAAGGATGGTATGAAGGAACTTTCTTGTTTTTCTGCACGTATCGCGGACGTTCGCTCTCTCTCTCGCACAAATGGGCTGCCCGTAAAGCGCAAGGATTCAATGGAAAAACTACTTATATTTCTTTTCTGATTATATGCCTTAATTATTATCCGATCTTTCTGAATCTTTCAGCATTCCTTCTATACAATATTCTTTACACACCTGTTAAGTTAGAAGTATATGCGTTGCAAAATGTGGCCATTATTACTTTTTTTTCGTTTATCAGTGGAAATGGGGAGGTATCCAAATTTCAAAATAAACTTTATCTAAGGATGGTATGAAGGAACTTTCTTGTCAAGTTTAGTATCTCTTGCACTTATAGATACTGAGATCGACACGTTCATACAGTTGGACGGACAGACGGACTGACAAGGCTCAATCGACTCGGCGGTTGATAGAAAGAGACAAAGAGTGTTCCTCGTACATTCGGTGCAAGGCGCGAGGTCCGAGTGGACTGCATGTGGCGCAACGGTTGAGTGTGTTGTTAAGTAATCAGTGTTGGAAGACTTCATTGACAGATCGAAAAGACAGGGACGATTATGGAAGAATAATTTGACAAGCCAGATGACAAATGAAAAGTCGCTCTCTTCCGGTCGTGGCCCTCATAGACACTAGACGTGTGATCAGAACGTCGCGGTGTAAGATAACCTCACCATAACCCGATGACAGGGTGGCATAGTGTCGCAGCAGAAAATCGACTCCGAAGGGGCTGGGTATGCGGCCATCTACAAGGAGGAATTCGTGCTCGATAGGGCGACCTGCCAATCCAGCAACTACAGTGATAGTGATGCCTGTTGGCGTGAGCCGTGCTTACGTGGCATGGTGGGCTTGCACTTTTCCAAGCACAGCTACATCCCACACCTGACACCAATGTAACGAAAGTAGGCTGTGCCTACTGTCACTGGTTTTATTTTCCACTTGTTTGCTTTTATTATTTTAGACGCTAATAACGATGGTTCCGCCGCGGCGTTACGAAGAAGAGGGAGAGGGGAACAGGAAGCTCCGCCATGCCTAAACTCTCAGAGTTGCTCTTAAGCTGACCTGTGTGACCGCCCGATCGCCAAATAGCTGACAGTGTGACAGTCTGATCGCCGAAACGGTTGAGGAGTGGTCAGCTGTTCTCATAGTAAACGTGGATAGAGGGTGGCAACTTTGGGCTACTAGGACAGAGTTGCCATTTTTGCTACAGTATTAACGAACCGTATTACCAAATTTAGCATATTTACCTCTTATAGTTACTCAGATCGACGCGTTCATACAGACAGACAGATGACATGGCTTAACCTACCGGCTGTTGTTACCGATCAAGAATATATATAATTTATAAAGTCGGAGATTCCTGCTTCTTCCTGTCACATACTTTTTGAACAAATCTAATATATCCCTGTACAGGGTATAAAAAGGCAACATTCGACCGCAACCGACAGTATAATACACTGTACAGGTTTCTATAATAAAAGGATTTTAATTAGCCTATTGATCAGAATAGAAGAAAGTATTTATAAATTACTCTTTTGAAACTCTCATTAGAATATGAATTCTTTGCATTGCTATAGCAACAAGCATTTACATATGTATACATACTCCATAAGTAGCTGAGTGTTACGACAGTTCAGTTACTTCTGCATGTATCGCAGTCGTTCGCCTCTCTCTCTCTCGCACAAATGGGCTGCCCGTAAAGCGCAAGGATTCAATGGAAAAACTACTTATATTTCTTTTCTGATTATATGTTTTAATTATTATCCGATCTTTCTGAATTTTTCAGCATTCCTTCTATATAATATTCGTTACACACCTGTTAAGTTAGAAGTATATGTGTTGCAAAATGTGGCCATTATTACTTTTTTTCGTTTAACAGTGGAAATGGGGAGGTATCCAAATTTCAAAATAAACTTTATCTAAGGATGGTATGAAGGAACTTTCTTGTTTTTCTGCACGTATCGCGGACGTTCGCTCTCTCTCTCGCACAAATGGGCTGCCCGTAAAGCGCAAGGATTCAATGGAAAAACTACTTATATTTCTTTTCTGATTATATGCCTTAATTATTATCCGATCTTTCTGGATCTTTCAGCATTCCTCCTATACAATATTCTTTACACACCTGTTAAGTTAGAAGTATATGCGTTGCAAAATGTGGCCATTATTACTTTTTTTTCGTTTAACAGTGGAAATGGGGAGGTATCCAAATTTCAAAATAAACTTTATCTAAGGATGGTATGAAGGAACTTTCTTGTCAAGTTTAGTATCTCTTGCACTTATAGATACTGAGACCGACACGTTCATACAGTTGGACGGACAGACGGACTGACAAGGCTCAATCGACTCGGCGGTTGATAGAAAGAGACAAAGAGTGTTCCTCGTACATTCGGTGCAAGGCGCGAGGTCCGAGTGGACTGCATGTGGCGCAACGGTTGAGTGTGTTGTTAAGTAATCAGTGTTGGAAGACTTCATTGACAGATCGAAAAGACAGGGACGATTATGGAAGAATAATTTGACAAGCCAGATGACAAATGAAAAGTCGCTCTCTTCCGGTCGTGGCCCTCATAGACACTAGACGTGTGATCAGAACGTCGCGGTGTAAGATAACCTCACCATAACCCGATGACAGGGTGGCATAGTGTCGCAGCAGAAAATCGACTCCGAGGGGGCTGGGTATGCGGCCATCTACAAGGAGGAATTCGTGCTCGATAGGGCGACCTGCCAATCCAGCAACTACAGTGATAGTGATGCCTGTTGGCGTGAGCCGTGCTTACGTGGCATGGTGGGCTTGCACTTTTCCAAGCACAGCTACATCCCACACCTGACACCAATGTAACGAAAGTAGGCTGTGCCTACTGTCACTGGTTTTATTTTCCACTTGTTTGCTTTTATTATTTTAGACGCTAATAACGATGGTTCCGCCGCGGCGTTACGAAGAAGAGGGAGAGGGGAACAGGAAGCTCCGCCATGCCTAAACTCTCAGAGTTGCTCTTAAGCTGACCTGTGTGACCGCCCGATCGCCAAATAGCTGACAGTGTGACAGTCTGATCGCCGAAACGGTTGAGGAGTGGTCAGCTGTTCTCATAGTAAACGTGGATAGAGGGTGGCAACTTTGGGCTACTAGGGCAGAATTGCCATTTTTGCTACAGTATTAACGAACCGTATTACCAAATTTAGCATATCTACCTCTTATAGTTACTCAGATCGACGCGTTCATACAGACAGACAGATGACATGGCTTAACCTACCGGCTGTTGTTACCGATCAAGAATATATATAATTTATAAAGTCGGAGATTCCTGCTTCTTCCTGTCACATACTTTTTGAACAAATCTAATATATCCCTGTACAGGGTATAAAAAGGCAACATTCGACCGCAACCGACAGTATAATACACTGTACAGGTTTCTATAATAAAAGGATTTTAATTAGCCTATTGATCAGAATAGAAGAAAGTATTTATAAATTACTCTTTTGAAACTCTCATTAGAATATGAATTCTTTGCATTGCTATAGCAACAAGCATTTACATATGTATACATACTCCATAAGTAGCTGAGTGTTACGTCAGTTCAGTTACTTCTGCATGTATCGCAGTCGTTCGCTCTCTCTCTCTCTCGCACAAATGGGCTGCCCGTAAAGCGCAAGGATTCAATGGAAAAACTACTTATATTTCTTTTCTGATTATATGTTTTAATTATTATCCGATCTTTCTGAATTTTTCAGCATTCCTTCTATATAATATTCGTTACACACCTGTTAAGTTAGAAGTATATGTGTTGCAAAATGTGGCCATTATTACTTTTTTTCGTTTAACAGTGGAAATGGGGAGGTATCCAAATTTCAAAATAAACTTTATCTAAGGATGGTATGAAGGAACTTTCTTGTTTTTCTGCACGTATCGCGGACGTTCGCTCTCTCTCTCGCACAAATGGGCTGCCCGTAAAGCGCAAGGATTCAATGGAAAAACTACTTATATTTCTTTTCTGATTATATGCCTTAATTATTATCCGATCTTTCTGAATCTTTCAGCATTCCTTCTATACAATATTCTTTACACACCTGTTAAGTTAGAAGTATATGCGTTGCAAAATGTGGCCATTATTACTTTTTTTTCGTTTAACAGTGGAAATGGGGAGGTATCCAAATTTCAAAATAAACTTTATCTAAGGATGGTATGAAGGAACTTTCTTGTCAAGTTTAGTATCTCTTGCACTTATAGATACTGAGATCGACACGTTCATACAGTTGGACGGACAGACGGACTGACAAGGCTCAATCGACTCGGCGGTTGATAGAAAGAGACAAAGAGTGTTCCTCGTACATTCGGTGCAAGGCGCGAGGTCCGGAGTGGACTGCATGTGGCGCAACGGTTGAGTGTGTTGTTAAGTAATCAGTGTTGGAAGACTTCATTGACAGATCGAAAAGACAGGGACGATTATGGAAGAATAATTTGACAACCCAGATGACAAATGAAAAGTCGCTCTCTTCCGGTCGTGGCCCTCATAGACACTAGACGTGTGATCAGAACGTCGCGGTGTAAGATAACCTCACCATAACCCGATGACTCACTACGCTTCAGCCCGACAGTATGTAAAAGGAAATATCTTTTCACCTTATTACCACATCAGAAGTGGGATACGTGCCTGCTTCTACATTATCCGAAGAGCAGCTACGACAGAGGCGCAGCAGCAAAGCCATGACTTCATCTTGCCTAAATTCAACCCTGAATTGCATGTATGCATTGAAGGGTAGTAAGCTTATTATGGCACTGAGCAATTCGATGGAGGGGATCGCTTCGCAATGGCTAACGCAAATCTCCTATCCTGGCATGAAGTGGAACGAGTTTCGGGAATTGCTTCTTCAGCGCTTCGAAGGCGAAGAGACGCCGGCGGCCATGTTCTTTAATTTGCTAAACAGCCGCCCGGCCGACGGCGAATGTCTTGCAGTCTACGCAAGTCGGTTAGTGACTACATTAACCACGGAGTGGCGAAACATGAATCACGAAGCAATCGCTGTTTCTGCCATACTTGCACACGTGGCGAATGTCGATAGACGCTTGCAGCGAATTGTTTTCACATCAAACGTGCAATCAAGAAGCAGACTCCAAATGAAAAGAAGAGTGTCATCTCTGGTCTGTCATTTTTGTGGAAACCTAGGACATCAAAATTGCAGAACGCCGATAGAAAATTCGCCAAGTCAGAGAGATGAAGTCAAAGGCTTAGAAGTCAAACGTTACGTGCTACAAAAGTAGTCAACCAGGGCACTTTGCAAACGAATTTTCAAAACCAAAAGCTATTATGGAACAACGAGGTGAGCTCTACCCAATTTATTTCGTTTCTGTCGCCGAGTGTTCGCTGGTTAATCAGAAATAAATGGTCCGGCAAGCGTATTAATAATATTGTAAGATTGAAAGGTATTGGCTATAGCCGCATATACAGTACGTTGCCGTTTTTAAGTCATGTTACTATTGACGAAGATATTATTGAAATATTGTTCCAAATTACATTGTAATCGGTCGAGAGATACTCAGGCAGGGCTTTAATGTTATTATCCCAGCGGATAAGTTTGAAATTGTTAAATCAATTATTTTCGTCATTATCCTAGGGTACATTTGATTGACTCCTAGGGTACATCGCAGGTGTATAAGTATTGTCACGAAGACATTCGAATGATAGTGGAATACCAAATGAATTGGATGTTGAAATTGTAGAGTTAAGCCTCCCAATGAGTCCAGTTGGGGCGAAAAGTAATCCATCCAAAGGATGAAGTGTTATCCGTGTGTTATCCGTCAGTGATGACGATGTGTTATCCGTCAAGAGTGATGTGTTAGCCGTCAAGCGTGACTATGTGCTATACGCTAAAGAGTGGCGATGAATTTGATAAAGCAAAGATTTAGCCGGTCGAAGAGGCGAAGATGTTGTACTGGCGGAAGGCCCTTGTGAGGCGTATCGAAAGAAATGTTAAGTCGTTTATGTTCTAGCTATGAGTGAAGAAAATATGAATTGAAAACATCATAAAATTTAAATTGACCAAATTTATAAAATGAAAGAAGATCTTTTCTGATGAAGTAAAGTGCTTGTAAAGCAGACTTTGTTGTAAAAAAATGTGAAGTTTTGTAAAAAATTTACACAAGGACGCATAGATTGTCTGGATAGCCGTGTCGATTGATCAGAACGTCGCGGTGTAAGATAACCTCACCATAACCCGACGACTCACTACGCTTCAGCCCGACATGGAAAAGAAAATAACTCTTCACCTAATTACGACATATACTTTATAGAGTCGGAGATGCCTCATTCTGCCTGTAACATACTTTTTGCACAAAGCTATTATATCCCTGTTCAGGGTATAAAAGGTTACAGTCGATCGATTTTGATTAGCCTATTGATTATAAACAAGCAAGTGTTTATAGACGAACGGACAGACAGACGGATAAGGCTCAATCGACTCGGCTGTTGATACTGATCAGAATATATATACTTTATAGACTCTTAGATGCTTCCTTCTGCCTATTACATACTTTTTACACAAAGCAAATGGATCGGTGTGCGGTGTATAAAATGGCGACAGTCGACCGCAACCGCTATAATATAATAAAAGGATATTGATAAGCCAACTGATTATAATAGAAGCAAGTGTTTATTGATTACTCTTTTCGAACTCTCATTAGCATATGAATTCTTTGCATTGCTATAGCAACAAGCATTTACATATGTATACATACTCCATAAGTAGCTGAGTGTTACGTCAGTTCAGTTACTTCTGCATATATCGCAGTCGTTCGCCGTCACGCTCGCATATATGGTATTCCCGAAAAGCACAACGATTCAATGGAAAAACTATCCAAAATTTAAAATAAACTTTGTCTGAGGATGGTATAAAGGAACCGTCTTCCCAAATTAATTGTATCTTTCTCTTAAAGTTGCTGAGATTTACGAGTTCAAACAGTTGGACGGACGGAGGGACAGGCAGACGGACAAGGCTCAATCGACGATGATAAGAATGTCTTTATATATATATAATATATATTTATATATATACATTTATACAAAGAGCTAAGTTGTGTCGATTTCATTTGGTCCTTCGAGCAGTCTGTTGTTTTCCCCCACTAGTGGTAAGAAACACAAAAAATAAACCAGCACCTTAAAGTCTAAGTATGTGATAGTTAAAGGTTTCTTAAAGATTTTTTAATAATCTCTGTTGCTGTCTTTATCAGTGGTAAAAACCACTGCGTTATAAAAATACCAACCAATCGGCAAAAAAAAAAAAAAAAAAACAGAATCACAAAAGATTAAACAGTTAGTGATAGTTGCGTTTCCGAGGCAGACATCGGAAAATATTAGAGCGCTTTGTGAGGCGTACATAAGAAAGTGAGTGCATTCTTAAATTATATAAAAAAAAAAAAAAAATTTATTGTTTTTATTTTTAATTAAAATCGGCCTTAAGAGGTGAAGCCAGAAGCATGGTATCGCAATTGCTCATTGGCTCTTTAGATAATTATACCGTTTGGGAACTCTTAGCTAAACGGTATGAAAATAAAAGGAAAATATTTTCCGAATAACTGAATCGTTTAATTCAATTGCCAAATTTTAACATCGATTTAGAAAAACCTATAAAAACTTTTAGCGATAGCATTAATCAGACTACCCACATAATTAAACTTCAATCCCAATTAAGTATTGAAGTGGATATAATATTTACTCTTGTTGTTTTGAGAAAATTTAATAAAGATACATTGCAGCTGTATGAAACTCATATCAAAAAGACAAAAGAGATTCAGTTACTGTCTGATGTATTAGAGATTTTAGAGTAACGGTTAAGTTCCGTAAGCTCAATTAAATATGGGAAGATAAAATTAACGAAAAAATTTTCAGGTAATAAAGAAAACTGTCCGATTTGCAACGTTCCGGGTCACAAAGTGGTACATTGCCACAAATTTAAAGCCATCAGCCCTGCTGAGAGAAGCGAAATGGCTAAAAAAAAGTGCATGAAATGTATGAAGTTTACAAATATTCAGGATGTTCTTGCGATTATTTATGTACAATCTGCAAGAAGCCTCATCACACGATGCTTCATTTCCCAAATGAAAAACCGGAAAAAAGGGAGCCAGCTGTGGTAAAGGTCAAATCAAAATGTGGGAATTTTGAAACACTACGAGCATTGATTGATAGTGGATCACAATGCACAATTATTTTAGAAGAACCAGCTAAGATTCTAAATTCAGATAGAATCAAAGTGCTTACTAAAATAAGCGGAGGTTCAGGACAATAGATAAGTACATGAAAATACAAAATTAAATTGTGTATAAAGCCCCTGAACAACGAAAAAGAGCCATTTAATATAGAAGCAAAAACTAATGAGGTCTCTGCCAGTCAATGCAATGCAAACTTACAAGTCAAAGTGGCGAAGCTATATACTAGCTGAACCTAAATTTGATAAGCCCAGTAGAATTGACATAATTATAGGAGCAGATTTATAAGCTCAAATTATGAAATATGGGTTCATTAAGATGGATTGTTGGGACAAATCACAGAATTTGGATGGGTTGTATCCGGAAGTACAAAATCCAAAAGTAATGCGACTACTATAGAAATTAATAATTTAGATTGACTTTGGGAAAAGGAAGACGACGATAAGGAAGACGAAGAAAATTTTAAAATGGCGTAAATGGAAATTTGTAGTCTCTGCAGATATAGAGAAAATGTATTAGCAGATCAGCATTGATGAGGACGATCAGAAATACTCAACATTATCTGGAGAAAGTCTCCAAAGCACAAATTAAGATATTTCAAGTTGATGACCGTTACTTATGGAACAGCATCATCCCCATATTTAGCCACTAGGAAACTTTAAGAAATTGCAAATAATTATAAAAATAAAAATATTCAAACATAATTAAAAACGATTTGACACCGAAGAAGAAGCTATAGAACTTCTAATATTAGTATCTAACGAATTACAACAAGCGGATCAGTCGAGGCGCATGCGATAGTATAGTACCTTGCATCAGTATTTACAACTGAAGGTGGGTAAGACTACAGTCGACCGCAGTCGACATTGGGAGACTCTGTACTATTCGTGAATAGCAAAATCTACGCATTCAAAAAATATTGTACAGATAGCAAAACGAATCTTCCGAGCCTCTGCTCCGGAAGTCTAATGCTCTACGCCCTGTGCCACCGGCAAATCGACCCGCAAGCCGACAAGATCAAAATAACTGAATTTGTATTTCCCAATCATTGCCGCCTTGAAAGTTTCTTTTGCTCAAAAAATTCTCCCTCGTTCTTGGATGAGAGCAGCAGTGAACGAAGCGATCTACCGTTACATATTTTGCATTGCTATGTTTTATGCGGACACATAGAAAGTATTTTCTAATGCAAAGCAATCAATAGTGAACAATACTAGTACTTATGTATTGGTTTTATTAAATTGTAAGTACGTTAAAAAATGTCTGCATTTGCAAAAAAAAAAAAAAAAATTTTTTTATTTAAATTGAAAAAATTGTTCGCGGTCTAAGTAAGCTTCGAACCCCAGACCTCTCGCGCGCAAATCCTATGTTTCGCATTTGACTTATATGTACATTAATTCGAATTTCTAACTAAATTTTGTTATTTCTATTTTTTTAAGATTTGGCTACTTTATTTAAATAAAATACTATTTAAATAAAATAGCAATAATTAATTAATAATTGAAAAATAAAACTCAAATTTGTAATTGTCAGCAGCGAGATTTGAACCCGCATACTCACGGCGTGTCTTGTTGTTGCTCTAATGCTATTCAGCCCTCATGAATTTGTAGGTTATTCTTTCCTTAAAATCTCCTTTGTTTATGGATCGATCGAGATGAAATTTTCGGAAAACGTCCGCACAAGAGCACAAAAAATCTGCCAAGTGTGTAAAGTCTGTAGCTCTTATAATTATTTTTTTTTCGATTTCCGGGGGCGGAAGTGGGCGTGGCAATAATCTAAAACAAATTTGATCTGCCTGCACCTTATAAGAGTGTTGTCACCAATTTGGTAGCTCTAGCTCTTATAGTCTCTGAGATCTAGGTGTTCACACGGACGGACAGACTGACAGACGAACAGACTGACAGACGGACATGGCTATATCGTCTCGGCTGTTGATGCTGATCAAGAATATATATACTTTATAGGGTCGGAGATGATTCCTTCTGCCTGTTAAGCACAAATCGCTTTCGTCAAACTTAGAAGACTATGTACTTTTAGTACAGAGTCCATCTATGTACTTTTAGTACAGAGTCTAAAAAGTAGGATTCAATTTAAGGAAATGGATTTCAAATATTTCAGAAATTGTAGCTTCCATAAAGAAATCAGAAGAGAGCCTGGTAGAGCTGAATTTAAATTTAACTTGCTCTGCGAGCAAATAAACAAAATTAATAATAGATCCTTTTTGTCTATTTTAGCAAAGATTTATGACCCATTAAGCTTGTTATCTACAGTAACAGTGGTAGGTAAACTGTCCATGCAAAAGTTATGGTTATCTGGACAAAAATGGGATCAAGAATTACCAAGAGAAGATACTAGTTATTGGGAATCTTTTTTAGAAAAGCTGAAAATGCTAGAAAATCTTGGAATACCAAGGTGGCTTAAAACGCAGACATATTCGGAGGCTCAATTACATGGGTTTGCGGATACCTCAGTGAAAGCATATGCAGCTGTAGTATATGCCAAAATCGGCTGCTCAGTTACGATAATAGCCAGTAAAAGCAAAGTCAATCCAATAAAAAACCGAAAAACAATTCCTAAGGTAGAACTAGGTGCAGCTCATCTTCTTGCTAAATTAATTGAAAGGATAAAAGTAGACTTAGGAGACATAACCGAAACATTCGCGTGGAGTGTCTCGACAATCACGCTTGCCTGGATAAGAAACGGAAATATTAAAAGCAAATTCATAAGAAGTCGAACAGATGATATACGAAAAATTAAAGGAGTCGAATGGAGACATGCTAGATCTCAAGACAATTAAAAGATTGTCATATATGGTGGAAAGGACCTCAATGGCTTGATGAAGCTAAAGAAACAATGATAATTAACGATGAGAAGAACATTGTATAAGAATTATTAGAAACGTTTTCATGCATTCAAAAACTTGAAAGTGTACTTTCATAAAAATCAAAATGAAAGTATTGCCAGCGTAATTAACAGTCTTTGAACTAAAAACCGCAAGAAACCCGTTTTATTCGCGTCCTCGCGTCTTCCTCGATTCGGACCCGCAACTCCCGAAACTGGCGACTAGCACCTACGAAATTCGTCGCGTTGTCTTTGGGACTCCTTGACGGACGACGAACCTTTCAAAAGCCATTAAGTAAACCGCTTTGGAGGCGAATCAAACAAATAGTGCGATGTACGATTTATAAATCGTCTTTCCACGCATTCGAAAGGTCGTGCTAATTGGGCCACAGAAATTAACGCCGCAAATAGAGAATGGGCGGAGAGCTCGGAGTCGGTCCGCTGGCAAATTACCCATTATTTGGGTTAGCAGACGAGGCTTGCATATGAAGCAAGGGATACAGGATCTCACTGTCTGACGACAGACCTCTTGAGCTTTGACTAACCAAATTCGCTCACGAAGAAGACTCACGAGTGCTCCTGGACCAGCACGACAACTCATTAAATACAGGTATCTAATATAGCTTTTAGCAAATAGCGAGCTTTTAGGAAGGATCATCGGAAAATTAGCATTAGCATTTTCGAACCCTATCTATGTCATCTTTGCATTCAACTTGTTGGATGACTTCAACTATTTTTTCAGAAGCTTCTTTTCTTTCTTGCGCCGTAGGTATTTTTTCAAAGAATTCATTTTTGTTCTTTAATTTTTTAATGAATCGGAACACATATGCGAGCACTTTCAGCAACTTGGCATGCAATGATGAACTATGAATAACTATCGATCGTTTTCAAGAGAGTTTCCAAGGTACGCATCTCGTCGGTCACCAGATGCTGGTTAACCGGCCAGAAATCTCTTGGTTCTCTCAGAAATGAAGGACCATCAATCCAAATCGATGTAATTAATTCGTCAACATCGCAGCCTCTCGAAACGATATCTGCCGGGTTCTGTTTTGCCGGTACATGGCGCCATTCGGACGTCTCTGTCCACTCTTGGATTTCAACCACACGGTTCGACACAAATGTTGTCAAGGATAAAGGATGTGACATAGTCCAATGAAGCGTGGCTTCAGAATCAGACCAGAGAACAGTCCGTTCAATTGGTAATCTTATTAGATTTCTGATTCGGTGACAGAGGACTGCAAGAAGGTGAGCCGCGCACAACTCAAGTCTAGGAAGAGTCTTAGTCTTGAGGGGGGGCTACTTCAGACTTAGATGTCAATAAGGAAACATGACAACCTTCGGCGAAGCTATGTATCTCAATCAGTATCGTTGGCTCTGTGAAAACGTATCGTGGTATCCTAATTCTTTGCAACTGAATTAAAGTTGACTTCAACTGCTGCCTAACGAGTTGCCTAAGCTCACTCATCCCAGTCTAGTTTTTAAAGACGAAACCGAGACAATCTTCCGTTTAATTTCTTAATTTGAAATACGTCTTCATTTGGCAACAACAACATGCCTAGTGCTTTGGTTGAGTCAGACTCTGAGATCGATATCGGCTTTTCTGCATTTGTTGCGAAGAACTTAGGAGAACTCGAAAACCATTTGGTTAGTTCGAAACCTGCGCATTTCAGAATTTGCGCAACCTCAGATTTGATCATCAAGCAGCACCAGTTAAAAGATCATCGACATAAAAGTCGTGCCTAATAACGTCAGCAGCTTTTGGTTGTGACGATTCCAACATGTCCCAAAGCTTTGTCAAACACCATATAACCAAAAATGGGGCAGCCGCAGTGCCATAAGTTACGGTGTTTAACCTTAAAGAGCTCAAAGAGTCAGATGGGTTCATTCTCCATACTACTAGCTGGAAATTTCGATCTGCTTCATGCCCCGGTACATCTTATTGAAGTCAGCTGTAAATGCATACATATGCAGTCTTAATCGAAGCAGAGAAGTACGGAAAGATGTGTCAAAAACGACACGTATCTTCGTCGACGTGCTTTGTGGTCTAAGAACACATTGATTCGGAATGAAGTAGTGAGGGGTAGTTTGAATCTGGGTCCTATTTCAAATATATGTCCAAGTGAAAGATATTCTTCCATGAATTCCAACTACATACGCTTAAGCTCTGGATCACGAGTTAAGCGTTTCTCAAGCGACCAAAAACGACGCTTGGCAACTTCGATTTGGTAAGCTGATTTGGATCAGACTTAAATGGTAGTCGTACTTCAAATTGACCTGACGGCAATATTTTTTAATTATCTAGAAAGTGGCTCTCACATAAGTGGTGCTCAACTGCTTGCACCTTTTTGACCGAAGGCAATTCTTCTAATGACCCCAACTTCTGCAATGTTGTGTCTATCGATGTATGTGTCTCTTCTTTACAACTCAGGTTTATTACCTTATCTGTGTTCGGACCGATACATCCCAATAGCGTTTTTTGCAGAATTGGGCAATTCGGACCTTGTTTAATTTGACCGACAGAGAGCATTTCAAAGAACGTCTCAGCTCCGATGAGCATGTCGATCTTTCCAGCCACTGATATTGACCGTGTGGTCAGGGTGATACCCAGAAATGGTATCTAAAATCCAAAGATCTAGCGAGAACTCACTCCAATTGACTCGCGACTTCAACCCAGAATGTTTCTTGCTCTTCACTTGTGTATTTCACTTAGCAATTCCAAGCAAGCTGATACTAGCCTCTTCTTTACGCAGCTGCAATCGTTGAGGGCAGAGTCAAGGGGGTGGTGGTAACGCTACAGTGCCAGAATCGTCAGAATATCTGTGCAGCAGTGTATTATGTGAACGACTGCATACTCTGCATTTGTTCGTCTTACTTCTGGCGACACAGTGTCCTTTCCGAAGACAATTAATGCATAATGGATCTGTTTTAGCGAATCGAAACGCTGTTGCACTGATTGCGCAGCATATTTAGAACAATTCAATATTGTAGGGGACACCTTGTCGTTTCTAACACTGGCCACAGAACATGAAAACAAATTCCGAATGATGTTTTTGAAAGCAGTCTTTGGCTCTGACTTAGAGCTATCGGATAATAGTTTTGACGAAGCTCCAGCAATTAAGTGCTGATATCTACGATTCAAGACTGCTTCGCAATCACTCCACATTGGAATGGTTGCATAATCGCATTGATCTTCCCATTTGTCTTTGGTTATTGGATCAACGCTGTTCATTCCGATATGAACGATGATTGACGGCTGCGCTATTCTTGGTAGGCTAAAGAGAGCGTTAACATTATCATACACTGTCTTTAGCATATCCAAGGCCTTCGGATAATTCTCCTCATCTACATGGTATGCTCTTACAGTCCCCCAGAGCTTTACCGGACAGACACGATATCAGATGATTAAATTTCTCTATGGCTGGAATTGACGTATCATTATGGATGAGGGTTTCAAACAGTCTAATAAAATTTTTGAACTCTGAGTATTTCCCGCTAAACTTGGGAAATGCCAGAAGATGAAGACGTGTACGTGGAGCCGCAATGGTATTGACTGCTTGTGCAACAGGAGCAAGTCTCTGAATAATGGACTTTAAGCGAGCCTTCGTCGTTATGTAGGGTTCTTCCAATTCGAACCGATATTCATCGTCTGGATCAAAAGATTCTACCAGAGTCTGATATTTTAACACTGTATCTACATGTGTAGCCAACATTTCTAGGCTACATTCCAATTCTGTAGTTTCAAAGTTAAATTTTCCCTTGGTAATTTGGTCAAAAGTTTCCTTAGTATTTGTCATGACGATAATTAAATCAGAATCTCTTTATTAAATTATAAAACGTTAAAAAGAAGCAAAAAAAAAAACAAACCTAACAATTGACGAATTACTTTTGTGCTAAAAATTAATTAATAAAGCAATGCTTCTAATTTCACAGCCGCTCACTGCACTAATCGCAATAAATATTATAAGTAACACATATGTGCTAAGAATTGAAAGCATTGGCTTTATTAGCACAACTGTTCAGCTTTCAAGTTAAAGCACAGTACCTGTTGTTCGGGACTTTCAACTGCCGACGCAACTTTCCTTGACATATCCAGTCTAACCGAGATCCAAAGGGAATCCAAAAAGGGGAATGGCAATAGGCAATGGGAAGCAATTCTTTGTTGCACGACCGGCGCGATTAATTTGTTATTATTAATTTAAATTTCCAAACTTTTTGGCATCGTGGGCCACACAAATTCGAAAATGAAAATCAATATGTGAATGCATTTCATTTCGAAATTGTTGCCAAGAAAATCAATTTAATACTGTCATGTTATGTTAATTTATTAAACATAAAATTAATTTGGTGGCCATTAAATTGACATACGGCTGCGATTGTGCGTGTTAATTTACAAATTTCTTCTTAAGCCTAGCTTAACCTGTGGTGGCGAAGCGAGGCGAATTCACTCTCAGAGCGAATGACAGAAATTTTATTGCGCTCTCGCTTCGCCCTAATCCTAACTACCACTAGAATCCATGTAACGCAACTCTTAAATTAACTTCGAAAATAATGCTAACAATTAAAAATAAAAAACTCGCCGATGTGCGGCAACAGATAGAAAAAGGTACAAATTTAATAAACAAAATGAGAAGAGTATGTATCAAACTTCGTGAGTTGGAGGATCAATGCCATTTGGTTCTCAAGAACATACACAGACAGATAGATGACTTAGAAATAAACAAGTTATTTATGGCACACACAATTCTAAGAATGAAAGAAATTGGAAAGAATTATAAAAAACTAATCCCAAATGCTAAAATTCCTTTATTTGGTAGGCATCCGTCTGAATTGTATAAAATTATTCCAATACCAATAAAAAATTTAGAGCAGACGTAAGCTCGCAATATATAGTGTACAACTCTGCAATAGATTCTTATCATCTAATGACAGAAGGGACTTTAAACAGATATCAGAAATGACAATAAATTTGTAAGAGAGTTGAAATTGTCAAAATAGAATTGAAACATGCACAATCGCAGACATAACTCAATTTAAAGGCCACCAAATTAATTTTGTTGTTAATAAATTAATATTAACAATCGCACATAAATTTATCGCGCCGGTCGTGCAACAAAAAAATTGCTTCCTGAGAACGTAGTTGGACGTTGCCGTATTGCCATTTACTTTGGATTCCCTTTGGATGT
>JAEIFK010000266.1:0-15576 GCA_018901825.1 Drosophila funebris
ATAGTGCTAAGAAATGTGCCAAGCAGGTGCCTCAGATGCCTTGAGTTCGGTCACATTGCGGATAAGTGCCAGTCTCCAATCGACAGGAGCCGTTGGTGCCTTAATTGCGTTATCAGTGGACACAATGCCCGGGGTTGCACCAACTTAGCCAAATGTTTCATTTGTGCAGCAAGTGGAACATAGGCAAGCCACGTAGCCGGAAGCCAGCATTGCCCAGCCGCAGCAAATAAAGGTGGACCAGCGCATAATCGACATGATTAGCTTCCTGCACCTGAATATTAACCACTGTGAGGCTGCCCATGATCTGCTTACGCATTCTGTGCGGGAACTGGGCATAGACGTAGCGTTCGTTAGCGAACAATACAGGCGTAAGTCCAGTGGAAGGTGGTGCTGGAGCACCTCTGGCAAAGCAGCTATCTGGAAGTGTGGGGCAAACTCTGTGCAGCTCTCGTCACCTTCGAGTGGAACTCACCACGTATGTGGAAGACTGAGCTATGAAGATTTCAGCAGTGATCTGGACGAGATTGCGATCGACGCGCGAGCCCATAGTCCGGCGATCATAGCTGAGACGCATGGGCTCTGGAGTGGGGTAGCACGCTAACCAATGCTAGGGTCCGTTGTCTGCTGGAAGCATTCGCGGCTTTGGATTTAGCCCTTCTAAACCGAGGCAGCCGTCATACATTCAGTCGCGGCGGTGTCGGGTCGGTCATTGACCTTACGTTCGTCAGCAGCTGCCTGTTTAATTCCGCAGAATGGCATATAGGAGACCATTACGCTGGGATTGACCACGAGCCCATTCTGTTCACTATTGGATCACCAAGCAGACAAGCGGGGAGCCATGAGGCCAGCGGTTTGGTGTACAAAGAGAGCTTATTAAATGCGCAAATATTTGCGAAATGCATGTGCGAGCTGGCGGTCTCACGATCGGCTAGGAACATTGCAGATCAATTGGCATTACAGCTTAAACTGGCATGCGATGCTAGTATGGTGGCTAGTAAGCGATACAGAAGACACCACAGCCCAACGTACTGGTACTGGCGTAGGAGATGCCTGGCTGCAAGACGGCAATATCAACGCGCAAGGAGAAGGCACAGTGACAACTTGGAAGTTCTGCAAAACCAGCTTGGGGAGGCAAGGAGGGCTTTAAAAACCGCAATCCGCGCCAGTAAGCGTGAGTGATTCTTTCAACTCTGCGACCCCCTCTGAACATGTCCCCTGGGGCAAGACATACAAGACGGTAGTCAAACGTATCTATGCCAACAGGCAAGATACTTCAGACGACCCCACGCGCCTTAAGATTGTGGAAAAACTCTTCCTTCATCGAGAATTCGGACTTGAGACCAGAGAAGGTGTGCTGCGCGACCGCTACCCAATTGCGCCGTTTGAAGTTCAGGCGGTCACGGTGAGCGAAGTCATCTCGGTGGCCCAGAGAATGAAGCCTGGTAAACCAGGCGATACCGAACAGCGCCGACAAAATGGCAATATTGCTGAGGCCTGAGATCTTTGCGGAAGCTTTCACGCAATGTCTCCGAGAAGGCTCCTTTCCGGATAGATGGAAGATTCAGAAGCTGGTTTTGATACCAAAGCCTGGCAAACCAGCTGACGACGCCTCAGCGTATCGACCGATCTGCCTGATCGACGCCTTCGGTAAGGTGCTTGAGCGTCTCGTCTGCAATAGGCAGCAACGGTGGACTTTCGCCTCTCCAGTTTGGCTTCAGAAAGGCACTGTCCACCACTGACGTCATTCGAAAGGTGACGTAGATCGCCTCAAAGGCAAAGGAAGGCGCTAGATGGGAAGGTGGCGCTAAGCAATACTGCCCCATTACTACTCTCAACGTAAAGAATGCGTTTTACCCGGCTGACTGGGTGAGCATCCTTGATGCGCTTCAAGCCTTTGGGATCCCGTCGTATCTCTACGCCCTGGTGAAGGATTACTTTGGCAGCAGGAAATTGCGTTATTTCACTTCAAAGGGTACCGTGATGCACAACATTACGGCTGGAGTGCCCCAAGGTTCAGTACTGGGGCCCCTCTGGCCAATCAAGGAGGACGGCCGGTTGGAGGCCAGAGAAGCGAGCCTGACGACCTGGCAACCGAGGAGTCGTCGACCAAGGGGCGCTTGACTCATCGCCTTATTCCAGACATCAAGCCCTCGATTGGCCGGAGGCACGGAAATGTCAATTTCCACTTAACACAACTACTGAACGGGCATGGATGCTTTAGGCAGTATTTGCACAGATTTGGCCACGAGTCATCCGCTGTTTGTACATGGTGCGGTGGTGAGGCACCAGAGGCATCACCTCGCAGAGGTGGCTGGCCAGACGATCACGGTGTACAACTTCGCGTACCTCATGTGTACGACGGGTCGAGTATAGGATGCAGCTTGCACCTTCGCTTGCGGTATGCAAGAGCTGCGCAGAGTGGAGAGAATTTGGAGCGGAACGGAGTAGGCGTAGCCATTGTCCCTGCTATGCAGTGACCAGCGTTAGTTCGGCAGGGACGGGCTATTCCTTCTTTCCTTCTTAACACTACCACCTAAATTAGTTAAGTGTACGTTTATATATTATACAGTATATTAATTTACTTACTTAGTAGGTGTTTGTTATGCTAGTAGTTAATTAACATGTTAATATTTGAGAAAATAAACTGAATTTAAAAAACAAGCGGATCAGTCGAGGCGCATGCGACAGTATAGTACCTTGCATCAGTATTTACAACTGAAGGTGGATAAGACTACAGCCGACCGTAGTCGACAGTGGGAGACTCTGTACTAATAGTGAATAGCAAAATCTACGCATTCAAAAAATATTGTACAGATAGCAAAACGAATCTTCTGAGCCTCGAACTCGCGATCCCTTGATTCACAGTCTAATGCTCTACGCCATGTGCCACCGCCAAATCGACCCGCAAGCCGACAAGATCAAAATAACTGAATTCGTATTTCCCATTCATTGCCGCCTTGAAAGTTTCTTTTGCTCAAAAAATTCTCTCTCATTATCGTTCGTTCTTGGAAGAGAGCAGCAGTGAACGAAGCGAACTACCGTTACATTTTTTGCATTGCTATGTACTATGCGGACACATAGAAAGTATTTTCTAATGCAAAGCAATCAATAGTGAACAATACTAGTGCTTATGTATTGGTTTCATTAAATTGTAACTACGTTAAAGAATGCCTGCATTTGCAAAAAAAAAAAAAAAAAAAATTGTTTACGGTCCGAGCAAGCTTCCCTCTCGCGCGCAAATCCTATGTCCTCTAAGCTAAGCTACTGCTTCATATAGTTCGAAGATGGCAATCTCTATACTTATGCAGCACGAATTTTAGCATTTGACATATGTGTACATTAATTCGAATTTCTAACTAAATTTTGTTATTTCTATTTTTTAAGATTTTGCTACTTTCTGACAAATTTTGCAGAATTTATAACATATATTTAAATAAAATAGCAATAATTAATTAATAATTGAAAAATATAACTCAAATTTGTAATTGTCAGCAGCGAGATTGGAACCCGCGCACCCGTACCGAGTCTTGTTGTTGTTGTTGCTGAAATGCTGCTCAGCCCTCATGAATTTGTAGGTCATTCATTCCTTAAAATCTCGTTTGTTTATGGTTCGATCGGGATGAAATTTTCGAAAAACGTCCGCACAAGGGCACACTCGATGTGTGCCAAATCTGCCATGTGTGCCAAGTCTGTAGCTCTTATAATACGTTTTTTTTCGATTTGCGGGGGCGGAAGGGGGCGTGGCAAAAATCTAAAACAAAGTTGAACTGCCTGCACACTAGAAGAATGTTGTCACCAAATTTGGTAACTCTAGCTCTTATAGTCTCTGAGATCTAGGTGTTCATACAGACGGACAGACTGACAGACGGACATGGCTATATCGTCTCGGCTGTTGATGCTGATCAAGAATATATATACTTTATAGGGTCTGAGATGATTCCTTCTGCCTGTTACGCACAAATCGCTTTCGTCAAACTTCGAAGACTATGTACTTTTAGTACAGAGTCTAAAAAAACACACACACAGCTACTTGTCTGATCAAGGCTGCTTTGGAGCCACACTTAGCCGACTACGAGCTTAGAGGAGGCAGTGCAGAAGCAATAAGCAGTGCAAATATTTCATTGCATACCCTAAGGAGCTACCAGTTTCTGGAATCGTTGCAGACGCCCAGGTCGAGCCGTACATACACTGGTCCCGAGTGCAGACTAAAAGAGTTAAAGGTCCCGGAACTGACCTATTTCCAACCTCTTCCACTGAGGTGGTGCTCATATTTAGGGGCTCTGGAGACTGATTCGTGGCGGTATAACCTTCACCGGTCAAAAGCTATGGAAAACATCTGACCAACGAGGGATTGTACTAGGGATACAGTATGAGGGAGGAACTAGCGAGGATTATTGAGCTCCAGAAAATTTTAGTCAGCTTCTGCACTCCAGCCATAGCATCAATAGACGTTCAAACCACGCCATCGCTAGACCAGAGGTATGGCAAATTTGCTGATCACCCAAATGGTGCTGTAAACACGCCGAAGAGACACCGAGACTCATTACTGGAGCCACGCAAATCGCCGCCAAAGCGGCTCAGAAGCCAGGCCCCGTCGTCAAAGGAAGTAGGCGTAGCAGCCCCCTTGCAACCAGACCGAGAAAAACAGGAGAACAGCAGGAGGACGCTTGTGAAAAGCCGCTAGCCCGCAAGCAAACGCACAAAGGTGGTCGATCCCGTTAGTAGGCGACTGGCGAAGCCTCGCCCAGACGCTATACTGATAGAGACTAATGGCGACCTGTCGTACAGCGAAATTCTGAGGATGGTCACTCGCAGTGATAATAAGAAATTGCATGATGTTGGCGAGAAGGTTCGAAAAGTCAGAAAGACGGCAAAGGGTGACCTCCTCTTGGAGCTTAAAACGCCAATGGCGGAAAATTTGTGCCAACTGAGGGAGGAAATTGACCAAGCACTCGGTGGCAGCTTGTTGATGCGTGCACTGACACAGGAAGCGTCGATCGACGAGATGACCTCAGCAGAGGACCTTACGTTGGCTTTCAAGTCGCAGCTCGACGTTGAGCTGAGCGCCAATTCTATAAAAAGGCTTCGCCCAGCTTTCGGGGATACCCAGAGTGCAGTTATCAGTCTGCCACTAGCTGAGGCTGATAAAACCATTCAAGCCGGAAAGGTGAAGATTGCGTGGTCAGTATGCAGGATAGTGCTAAGAAATGTGCCAAGCAGGTGCCTCAGATGCCTTGAGTTCGGTCACATTGCGGATAAGTGCCAGTCTCCAATCGACAGGAGCCGTTGGTGCCTTAATTGCGTTATCAGTGGACACAATGCCCGGGGTTGCACCAACTTAGCCAAATGTTTCATTTGTGCAGCAAGTGGAACATAGGCAAGCCACGTAGCCGGAAGCCAGCATTGCCCAGCCGCAGCAAATAAAGGTGGACCAGCGCATAATCGACATGATTAGCTTCCTGCACCTGAATATTAACCACTGTGAGGCTGCCCATGATCTGCTTACGCATTCTGTGCGGGAACTGGGCATAGACGTAGCGTTCGTTAGCGAACAATACAGGCGTAAGTCCAGTGGAAGGTGGTGCTGGAGCACCTCTGGCAAAGCAGCTATCTGGAAGTGTGGGGCAAACTCTGTGCAGCTCTCGTCACCTTCGAGTGGAACTCACCACGTATGTGGAAGACTGAGCTATGAAGATTTCAGCAGTGATCTGGACGAGATTGCGATCGACGCGCGAGGCCATAGTCCGGCGATCATAGCTGAGACGCATGGGCTCTGGAGTGGGGTAGCACGCTAACCAATGCTAGGGTCCGTTGTCTGCTGGAAGCATTCGCGGCTTTGGATTTAGCCCTTCTAAACCGAGGCAGCCGTCATACATTCAGTCGCGGCGGTGTCGGGTCGGTCATTGACCTTACGTTCGTCAGCAGCTGCCTGTTTAATTCCGCAGAATGGCATATAGGAGACCATTACGCTGGGATTGACCACGAGCCCATTCTGTTCACTATTGGATCACCAAGCAGACAAGCGGGGAGCCATGAGGCCAGCGGTTTGGTGTACAAAGAGAGCTTATTAAATGCGCAAATATTTGCGAAATGCATGTGCGAGCTGGCGGTCTCACGATCGGCTAGGAACATTGCAGATCAATTGGCATTACAGCTTAAACTGGCATGCGATGCTAGTATGGTGGCTAGTAAGCGATACAGAAGACACCACAGCCCAACGTACTGGTACTGGCGTAGGAGATGCCTGGCTGCAAGACGGCAATATCAACGCGCAAGGAGAAGGCACAGTGACAACTTGGAAGTTCTGCAAAACCAGCTTGGGGAGGCAAGGAGGGCTTTAAAAACCGCAATCCGCGCCAGTAAGCGTGAGTGATTCTTTCAACTCTGCGACCCCTCTGAACATGTCCCCTGGGGCAAGACATACAAGACGGTAGTCAAACGTATCTATGCCAACAGGCAAGATACTTCAGACGACCCCACGCGCCTTAAGATTGTGGAAAAACTCTTCCTTCATCGAGAATTCGGACTTGAGACCAGAGAAGGTGTGCTGCGCGACCGCTACCCAATTGCGCCGTTTGAAGTTCAGGCGGTCACGGTGAGCGAAGTCATCTCGGTGGCCCAGAGAATGAAGCCTGGTAAACCAGGCGATACCGAACAGCGCCGACAAAATGGCAATATTGCTGAGGCCTGAGATCTTTGCGGAAGCTTTCACGCAATGTCTCCGAGAAGGCTCCTTTCCGGATAGATGGAAGATTCAGAAGCTGGTTTTGATACCAAAGCCTGGCAAACCAGCTGACGACGCCTCAGCGTATCGACCGATCTGCCTGATCGACGCCTTCGGTAAGGTGCTTGAGCGTCTCGTCTGCAATAGGCAGCAACGGTGGACTTTCGCCTCTCCAGTTTGGCTTCAGAAAGTCACTGTCCACCACTGACGTCATTCGAAAGGTGACGTAGATCGCCTCAAAGGCAAAGGAAGGCGCTAGATGGGAAGGTGGCGCTAAGCAATACTGCCCCATTACTACTCTGAACGTAAAGAATGCGTTTTACCCGGCTGACTGGGTGAGCATCCTTGATGCGCTTCAAGCCTTTGGGATCCCGTCGTATCTCTACGCCCTGGTGAAGGATTACTTTGGCAGCAGGAAATTGCGTTATTTCACTTCAAAGGGTACCGTGATGCACAACATTACGGCTGGAGTGCCCCAAGGTTCAGTACTGGGGCCCCTCTGGCCAATCAAGGAGGACGGCCGGTTGGAGGCCAGAGAAGCGAGCCTGACGACCTGGCAACCGAGGAGTCGTCGACCAAGGGGCGCTTGACTCATCGCCTTATTCCAGACATCAAGCCCTCGATTGGCCGGAGGCACGGAAATGTCAATTTCCACTTAACACAACTACTGAACGGGCATGGATGCTTTAGGCAGTATTTGCACAGATTTGGCCACGAGTCATCCGCTGTTTGTACATGGTGCGGTGGTGAGGCACCAGAGGCATCACCTCGCAGAGGTGGCTGGCCAGACGATCACGGTGTACAACTTCGCGTACCTCATGTGTACGACGGGTCGAGTATAGGATGCAGCTTGCACCTTCGCTTGCGGTATGCAAGAGCTGCGCAGAGTGGAGAGAATTTGGAGCGGAACGGAGTAGGCGTAGCCATTGTCCCTGCTATGCAGTGACCAGCGTTAGTTCGGCAGGGACGGGCTATTCCTTCTTTCCTTCTTAACACTACCACCTAAATTAGTTAAGTGTACGTTTATATATTATACAGTATATTAATTTACTTACTTAGTAGGTGTTTGTTATGCTAGTAGTTAATTAACATGTTAATATTTGAGAAAATAAACTGAATTTAAAAAACAAGCGGATCAGTCGAGGCGCATGCGACAGTATAGTACCTTGCATCAGTATTTACAACTGAAGGTGGATAAGACTACAGTCGACCGTAGTCGACAGTGGGAGACTCTGTACTAATAGTGAATAGCAAAATCTACGCATTCAAAAAATATTGTACAGATAGCAAAACGAATCTTCTGAGCCTCGAACTCGCGATCCCTTGATTCACAGTCTAATGCTCTACGCCATGTGCCACCGCCAAATCGACCCGCAAGCCGACAAGATCAAAATAACTGAATTCGTATTTCCCATTCATTGCCGCCTTGAAAGTTTCTTTTGCTCAAAAAATTCTCTCTCATTATCGTTCGTTCTTGGAAGAGAGCAGCAGTGAACGAAGCGAACTACCGTTACATTTTTTGCATTGCTATGTACTATGCGGACACATAGAAAGTATTTTCTAATGCAAAGCAATCAATAGTGAACAATACTAGTGCTTATGTATTGGTTTCATTAAATTGTAACTACGTTAAAGAATGCCTGCATTTGCAAAAAAAAAAAAAAATTAAAAAAATTGTTTACGGTCCGAGCAAGCTTCCCTCTCGCGCGCAAATCCTATGTCCTCTAAGCTAAGCTACTGCTTCATATAGTTCGAAGATGGCAATCTCTATACTTATGCAGCACGAGTTTTAGCATTTGACATATGTGTACATTAATTCGAATTTCTAACTAAATTTTGTTATTTCTATTTTTTAAGATTTTGCTACTTTCTGACAAATTTTGCAGAATTTATAACATATATTTAAATAAAATAGCAATAATTAATTAATAATTGAAAAATATAACTCAAATTTGTAATTGTCAGCAGCGAGATTGGAACCCGCGCACCCGTACCGAGTCTTGTTGTTGTTGTTGCTGAAATGCTGCTCAGCCCTCATGAATTTGTAGGTCATTCATTCCTTAAAATCTCGTTTGTTTATGGTTCGATCGGGATGAAATTTTCGAAAAACGTCCGCACAAGGGCACACTCGATGTGTGCCAAATCTGCCATGTGTGCCAAGTCTGTAGCTCTTATAATACGTTTTTTTCGATTTGCGGGGGCGGAAGGGGGCGTGGCAAAAATCTAAAACAAAGTTGAACTGCCTGCACACTAGAAGAATGTTGTCACCAAATTTGGTAACTCTAGCTCTTATAGTCTCTGAGATCTAGGTGTTCATACAGACGGACAGACTGACAGACGGACATGGCTATATCGTCTCGGCTGTTGATGCTGATCAAGAATATATATACTTTATAGGGTCTGAGATGATTCCTTCTGCCTGTTACGCACAAATCGCTTTCGTCAAACTTCGAAGACTATGTACTTTTAGTACAGAGTCTAAAAAAAAACACACACACAGCTACTTGTCTGATCAAGGCTGCTTTGGAGCCACACTTAGCCGACTACGAGCTTAGAGGAGGCAGTGCAGAAGCAATAAGCAGTGCAAATATTTCTTTGCATACCCTAAGGAGCTACCAGTTTCTGGAATCGTTGCAGACGCCCAGGTCGAGCCGTACATACACTGGTCCCGAGTGCAGACTAAAAGAGTTAAAGGTCCCGGAACTGACCTATTTCCAACCTCTTCCACTGAGGTGGTGCTCATATTTAGGGGCTCTGGAGACTGATTCGTGGCGGTATAACCTTCACCGGTCAAAAGCTATGGAAAACATCTGACCAACGAGGGATTGTACTAGGGATACAGTATGAGGGAGGAACTAGCGAGGATTATTGAGCTCCAGAAAATTTTAGTCAGCTTCTGCACTCCAGCCATAGCATCAATAGACGTTCAAACCACGCCATCGCTAGACCAGAGGTATGGCAAATTTGCTGATCACCCAAATGGTGCTGTAAACACGCCGAAGAGACACCGAGACTCATTACTGGAGCCACGCAAATCGCCGCCAAAGCGGCTCAGAAGCCAGGCCCCGTCGTCAAAGGAAGTAGGCGTAGCAGCCCCCTTGCAACCAGACCGAGAAAAACAGGAGAACAGCAGGAGGACGCTTGTGAAAAGCCGCTAGCCCGCAAGCAAACGCACAAAGGTGGTCGATCCCGTTAGTAGGCGACTGGCGAAGCCTCGCCCAGACGCTATACTGATAGAGACTAATGGCGACCTGTCGTACAGCGAAATTCTGAGGATGGTCACTCGCAGTGATAATAAGAAATTGCATGATGTTGGCGAGAAGGTTCGAAAAGTCAGAAAGACGGCAAAGGGTGACCTCCTCTTGGAGCTTAAAACGCCAATGGCGGAAAATTTGTGCCAACTGAGGGAGGAAATTGACCAAGCACTCGGTGGCAGCTTGTTGATGCGTGCACTGACACAGGAAGCGTCGATCGACGAGATGACCTCAGCAGAGGACCTTACGTTGGCTTTCAAGTCGCAGCTCGACGTTGAGCTGAGCGCCAATTCTATAAAAAGGCTTCGCCCAGCTTTCGGGGATACCCAGAGTGCAGTTATCAGTCTGCCACTAGCTGAGGCTGATAAAACCATTCAAGCCGGAAAGGTGAAGATTGCGTGGTCAGTATGCAGGATAGTGCTAAGAAATGTGCCAAGCAGGTGCCTCAGATGCCTTGAGTTCGGTCACATTGCGGATAAGTGCCAGTCTCCAATCGACAGGAGCCGTTGGTGCCTTAATTGCGTTATCAGTGGACACAATGCCCGGGGTTGCACCAACTTAGCCAAATGTTTCATTTGTGCAGCAAGTGGAACATAGGCAAGCCACGTAGCCGGAAGCCAGCATTGCCCAGCCGCAGCAAATAAAGGTGGACCAGCGCATAATCGACATGATTAGCTTCCTGCACCTGAATATTAACCACTGTGAGGCTGCCCATGATCTGCTTACGCATTCTGTGCGGGAACTGGGCATAGACGTAGCGTTCGTTAGCGAACAATACAGGCGTAAGTCCAGTGGAAGGTGGTGCTGGAGCACCTCTGGCAAAGCAGCTATCTGGAAGTGTGGGGCAAACTCTGTGCAGCTCTCGTCACCTTCGAGTGGAACTCACCACGTATGTGGAAGACTGAGCTATGAAGATTTCAGCAGTGATCTGGACGAGATTGCGATCGACGCGCGAGGCCATAGTCCGGCGATCATAGCTGAGACGCATGGGCTCTGGAGTGGGGTAGCACGCTAACCAATGCTAGGGTCCGTTGTCTGCTGGAAGCATTCGCGGCTTTGGATTTAGCCCTTCTAAACCGAGGCAGCCGTCATACATTCAGTCGCGGCGGTGTCGGGTCGGTCATTGACCTTACGTTCGTCAGCAGCTGCCTGTTTAATTCCGCAGAATGGCATATAGGAGACCATTACGCTGGGATTGACCACGAGCCCATTCTGTTCACTATTGGATCACCAAGCAGACAAGCGGGGAGCCATGAGGCCAGCGGTTTGGTGTACAAAGAGAGCTTATTAAATGCGCAAATATTTGCGAAATGCATGTGCGAGCTGGCGGTCTCACGATCGGCTAGGAACATTGCAGATCAATTGGCATTACAGCTTAAACTGGCATGCGATGCTAGTATGGTGGCTAGTAAGCGATACAGAAGACACCACAGCCCAACGTACTGGTACTGGCGTAGGAGATGCCTGGCTGCAAGACGGCAATATCAACGCGCAAGGAGAAGGCACAGTGACAACTTGGAAGTTCTGCAAAACCAGCTTGGGGAGGCAAGGAGGGCTTTAAAAACCGCAATCCGCGCCAGTAAGCGTGAGTGATTCTTTCAACTCTGCGACCCCTCTGAACATGTCCCCTGGGGCAAGACATACAAGACGGTAGTCAAACGTATCTATGCCAACAGGCAAGATACTTCAGACGACCCCACGCGCCTTAAGATTGTGGAAAAACTCTTCCTTCATCGAGAATTCGGACTTGAGACCAGAGAAGGTGTGCTGCGCGACCGCTACCCAATTGCGCCGTTTGAAGTTCAGGCGGTCACGGTGAGCGAAGTCATCTCGGTGGCCCAGAGAATGAAGCCTGGTAAACCAGGCGATACCGAACAGCGCCGACAAAATGGCAATATTGCTGAGGCCTGAGATCTTTGCGGAAGCTTTCACGCAATGTCTCCGAGAAGGCTCCTTTCCGGATAGATGGAAGATTCAGAAGCTGGTTTTGATACCAAAGCCTGGCAAACCAGCTGACGACGCCTCAGCGTATCGACCGATCTGCCTGATCGACGCCTTCGGTAAGGTGCTTGAGCGTCTCGTCTGCAATAGGCAGCAACGGTGGACTTTCGCCTCTCCAGTTTGGCTTCAGAAAGTCACTGTCCACCACTGACGTCATTCGAAAGGTGACGTAGATCGCCTCAAAGGCAAAGGAAGGCGCTAGATGGGAAGGTGGCGCTAAGCAATACTGCCCCATTACTACTCTGAACGTAAAGAATGCGTTTTACCCGGCTGACTGGGTGAGCATCCTTGATGCGCTTCAAGCCTTTGGGATCCCGTCGTATCTCTACGCCCTGGTGAAGGATTACTTTGGCAGCAGGAAATTGCGTTATTTCACTTCAAAGGGTACCGTGATGCACAACATTACGGCTGGAGTGCCCCAAGGTTCAGTACTGGGGCCCCTCTGGCCAATCAAGGAGGACGGCCGGTTGGAGGCCAGAGAAGCGAGCCTGACGACCTGGCAACCGAGGAGTCGTCGACCAAGGGGCGCTTGACTCATCGCCTTATTCCAGACATCAAGCCCTCGATTGGCCGGAGGCACGGAAATGTCAATTTCCACTTAACACAACTACTGAACGGGCATGGATGCTTTAGGCAGTATTTGCACAGATTTGGCCACGAGTCATCCGCTGTTTGTACATGGTGCGGTGGTGAGGCACCAGAGGCATCACCTCGCAGAGGTGGCTGGCCAGACGATCACGGTGTACAACTTCGCGTACCTCATGTGTACGACGGGTCGAGTATAGGATGCAGCTTGCACCTTCGCTTGCGGTATGCAAGAGCTGCGCAGAGTGGAGAGAATTTGGAGCGGAACGGAGTAGGCGTAGCCATTGTCCCTGCTATGCAGTGACCAGCGTTAGTTCGGCAGGGACGGGCTATTCCTTCTTTCCTTCTTAACACTACCACCTAAATTAGTTAAGTGTACGTTTATATATTATACAGTATATTAATTTACTTACTTAGTAGGTGTTTGTTATGCTAGTAGTTAATTAACATGTTAATATTTGAGAAAATAAACTGAATTTAAAAAACAAGCGGATCAGTCGAGGCGCATGCGACAGTATAGTACCTTGCATCAGTATTTACAACTGAAGGTGGATAAGACTACAGTCGACCGTAGTCGACAGTGGGAGACTCTGTACTAATAGTAAATAGCAAAATCTACGCATTCAAAAAATATTGTACAGATAGCAAAACGAATCTTCTGAGCCTCGAACTCGCGATCCCTTGATTCACAGTCTAATGCTCTACGCCATGTGCCACCGCCAAATCGACCCGCAAGCCGACAAGATCAAAATAACTGAATTCGTATTTCCCATTCATTGCCGCCTTGAAAGTTTCTTTTGCTCAAAAAATTCTCTCTCATTATCGTTCGTTCTTGGAAGAGAGCAGCAGTGAACGAAGCGAACTACCGTTACATTTTTTGCATTGCTATGTACTATGCGGACACATAGAAAGTATTTTCTAATGCAAAGCAATCAATAGTGAACAATACTAGTGCTTATGTATTGGTTTCATTAAATTGTAACTACGTTAAAGAATGCCTGCATTTGCAAAAAAAAAAAAAAATTAAAAAATTGTTTACGGTCCGAGCAAGCTTCCCTCTCGCGCGCAAATCCTATGTCCTCTAAGCTAAGCTACTGCTTCATATAGTTCGAAGATGGCAATCTCTATACTTATGCAGCACGAATTTTAGCATTTGACATATGTGTACATTAATTCGAATTTCTAACTAAATTTTGTTATTTCTATTTTTTAAGATTTTGCTACTTTCTGACAAATTTTGCAGAATTTATAACATATATTTAAATAAAATAGCAATAATTAATTAATAATTGAAAAATATAACTCAAATTTGTAATTGTCAGCAGCGAGATTGGAACCCGCGCACCCGTACCGAGTCTTGTTGTTGTTGTTGCTGAAATGCTGCTCAGCCCTCATGAATTTGTAGGTCATTCATTCCTTAAAATCTCGTTTGTTTATGGTTCGATCGGGATGAAATTTTCGAAAAACGTCCGCACAAGGGCACACTCGATGTGTGCCAAATCTGCCATGTGTGCCAAGTCTGTAGCTCTTATAATACGTTTTTTTCGATTTGCGGGGGCGGAAGGGGGGCGTGGCAAAAATCTAAAACAAAGTTGAACTGCCTGCACACTAGAAGAATGTTGTCACCAAATTTGGTAACTCTAGCTCTTATAGTCTCTGAGATCTAGGTGTTCATACAGACGGACAGACTGACAGACGGACATGGCTATATCGTCTCGGCTGTTGATGCTGATCAAGAATATATATACTTTATAGGGTCTGAGATGATTCCTTCTGCCTGTTACGCACAAATCGCTTTCGTCAAACTTCGAAGACTATGTACTTTTAGTACAGAGTCTAAAAAAACACACACACAGCTACTTGTCTGATCAAGGCTGCTTTGGAGCCACACTTAGCCGACTACGAGCTTAGAGGAGGCAGTGCAGAAGCAATAAGCAGTGCAAATATTTCTTTGCATACCCTAAGGAGCTACCAGTTTCTGGAATCGTTGCAGACGCCCAGGTCGAGCCGTACATACACTGGTCCCGAGTGCAGACTAAAAGAGTTAAAGGTCCCGGAACTGACCTATTTCCAACCTCTTCCACTGAGGTGGTGCTCATATTTAGGGGCTCTGGAGACTGATTCGTGGCGGTATAACCTTCACCGGTCAAAAGCTATGGAAAACATCTGACCAACGAGGGATTGTACTAGGGATACAGTATGAGGGAGGAACTAGCGAGGATTATTGAGCTCCAGAAAATTTTAGTCAGCTTCTGCACTCCAGCCATAGCATCAATAGACGTTCAAACCACGCCATCGCTAGACCAGAGGTATGGCAAATTTGCTGATCACCCAAATGGTGCTGTAAACACGCCGAAGAGACACCGAGACTCATTACTGGAGCCACGCAAATCGCCGCCAAAGCGGCTCAGAAGCCAGGCCCCGTCGTCAAAGGAAGTAGGCGTAGCAGCCCCTTGCAACCAGACCGAGAAAAACAGGAGAACAGCAGGAGGACGCTTGTGAAAAGCCGCTAGCCCGAGCAAACGCACAAAGGTGGTCGATCCCGTTAGTAGGCGACTGGCGAAGCCTCGCCCAGACGCTATACTGATAGAGACTAATGGCGACCTGTCGTACAGCGAAATTCTGAGGATGGTCACTCGCAGTGATAATAAGAAATTGCATGATGTTGGCGAGAAGGTTCGAAAAGTCAGAAAGACGGCAAAGGGTGACCTCCTCTTGGAGCTTAAAACGCCAATGGCGGAAAATTTGTGCCAACTGAGGGAGGAAATTGACCAAGCACTCGGTGGCAGCTTGTTGATGCGTGCACTGACACAGGAAGCGTCGATCGACGAGATGACCTCAGCAGAGGACCTTACGTTGGCTTTCAAGTCGCAGCTCGACGTTGAGCTGAGCGCCAATTCTATAAAAAGGCTTCGCCCAGCTTTCGGGGATACCCAGAGTGCAGTTATCAGTCTGCCACTAGCTGAGGCTGATAAAACCATTCAAGCCGGAAAGGTGAAGATTGCGTGGTCA
>JAEIFK010000268.1:0-21996 GCA_018901825.1 Drosophila funebris
CATTGGAGCAACAGCAACAGCAAGACTCGCTACGAGTGCGCGGGTTCAAATCTCGCTGCTGACAATTTAAATTTGAGTTTTATTTTTCAATTATTAATTAATTGTTGTTATTAGACTCTGTACTTTAAAAAAAGTACATAGTCTTCTAAGTTTGACGAAAGCGATTTGTGCGTAACAGGCAGAAGGAGTCATCTCCGACCCTATAAAGTATATATATTCTTGATGAGCAACAAGAGCCGAGACGATATAGCCATGTTCGTCTGTCCGTCTGTCCGTCCGTATGAACACCTAGATCTCAGAGACTATAAGAGCTAGAGTTTACCAAATTTGGTGACAACACTCTTATAGTGTGCAGGCAGATCAAGTTTTTTTTAGATTTTTGCCACGCCCACTTCCGCCCCCCTCAATTCGAAAAAAGCGTATTATAAGAGCTACAGACTTGCCACACTTGGCAGATTTGGTATACACATAGAGTGTGCATGTGTGCGGACGCTTTCCGAAAATTTCATCGCGATCGAACCATAAACAAAGGAGATTTTAAGGAATGAATGACCAACAAATTCATAAGGGCTGAGCAGCATTGGAGCAACAACAACAGCAAGACTCGCTACGAGTGCGCGGGTTCAAATCTCGCTGCTGACAATTTAAATTTGAGTTTTATTTTTCAATTATTAATTAATTGTTGTTATTAGACTCTGTACTTTAGAAAAGTACATAGTCTTCTAAGTTTGACGAAAGCGATTTGTGCGTAACAGGCAGAAGGAGTCATCTCCGACCCTATAAAGTATATATATTCTTGATCAGCAACAACAGCCGAGACGATATAGCCATGTCCGTCTGTCCGTCTGTCCGTCCGTATGAACACCTAGATCTCAGAGACTATAAGAGCTAGAGTTACCAAATTTGGTGACAACACTCTTATAGTGTGCAGGCAGATCAAGTTTTTTTTAGATTTTTGCCACGCCCACTTCCGCCCCCTCAAATCGAAAAAGCGTATTATAAGCGTATTATAAGAGCTACAGACTTGCCACACTTGGCAGATTTGGTACACATAGAGTGTGCATGTGTGCGGACGCTTTCCAAAAATTTCATCGCGATCGAACCATAAACAAAGGAGATTTTAAGGAATGAATGACCAACAAATTCATAAGGGCTGAGCAGCATTGGAGCAACAGCAACAGCAAGACTCGCTACGAGTGCGCGGGTTCAAATCTCGCTGCTGACAATTTAAATTTGAGTTTTATTTTTCAATTATTAATTAATTGTTGTTATTAGACTCTGTACTTTAAAAAAGTACATAGTCTTCTAAGTTTGACGAAAGCGATTTGTGCGTAACAGGCAGAAGGAGTCATCTCCGACCCTATAAAGTATATATATTCTTGATCAGCATCAGCAGCCGAGACGATATAGCCATGTCCGTCTGTCCGTCTGTCCGTCCGTATGAACACCTAGATCTCAGAGACTATTAGAGCTAGAGTTACCAAGTTTGGTGACAACACTCTTATAGTGTGCAGGCAGATCAAGTTTGTTTTAGATTTTTGCCACGCCCACTTCCGCCCCCGCAAATCGAAAAAAGCGTATTATAAGAGCTACAGACTTGCCACACTTGGCAGATTTGGTACACATAGAGTGTGCATGTGTGCGGACGCTTTCCAAAAATTTCATCGCGATCGAACCATAAACAAAGGAGATTTTAAGGAATGAATGACCAACAAATTCATAAGGGCTGAGCAGCATTGGAGCAACAACAACAGCAAGACTCGCTACGAGTGCGCGGGTTCAAATCTCGCTGCTGACAATTTAAATTTGAGTTTTATTTTTCAATTATTAATTAATTGTTGTTATTAGACTCTGTACTTTAAAAAAGTACATAGTCTTCTAAGTTTGACGAAAGCGATTTGTGCGTAACAGGCAGAAGGAGTCATCTCCGACCCTATAAAGTATATATATTCTTGATCAGCATCAGCAGCCGAGACGATATAGCCATGTCCGTCTGTCCGTCTGTCCGTCCGTATGAACACCTAGATCTCAGAGACTATTAGAGCTAGAGTTACCAAGTTTGGTGACAACACTCTTATAGTGTGCAGGCAGATCAAGTTTGTTTTAGATTTTTGCCACGCCCACTTCCGCCCCCTCAATTCGAAAAAAGCGTATTATAAGAGCTACAGACTTGCCACACTTGGCAGATTTGGTACACATAGAGTGTGCATGTGTGCGAACGCTTTCCGAAAATTTCATCGCGATCGAACCATAAACAAAGGAGATTTTAAGGAATGAATGACCAACAAATTCATAAGGGCTGAGCAGCATTGGAGCAACAACAACAGCAAGACTCGCTACGAGTGCGCGGGTTCAAATCTCGCTGCTGACAATTTAAATTTGAGTTTTATTTTTCAATTATTAATTAATTGTTGTTATTAGACTCTGTACTTTAAAAAAGTACATAGTCTTCTAAGTTTAACGAAAGCGAATTGTGCGTAACAGGCAGAAGGAGTCATCTCCGACCCTATAAAGTAAATATATTCTTGATCAGCATCAGCAGCCGAGACGATATAGCCATGTCCGTCTGTCCGTCCGTATGAACACCTAGATCTCAGAGACTAGTAGAGCTAGAGTTACCAAGATTGGTGACAACACTCTTATAGTGTGCAGGCAGATCAAGTTTGTTTTAGATTTTTGCCACGCTCACTTCCGCCCCCGCAAATCGAAAAAAGCGTATTATAAGAGCAACAGACTTGCCACACTTGGCAGATTTGGTACACATAGAGTGTGCATGTGTGCGGACGCTTTCCAAAAATTTCATCGCGATCGAACCATAAACAAAGGAGATTTTAAGGAATGAATGACCAACAAATTCATAAGGGCTGAGCAGCATTGGAGCAACAGCAACAGCAAGACTCGCTACGAGTGCGCGGGTTCAAATCTCGCTGCTGACAATTTAAATTTGAGTTTTATTTTTCAATTATTAATTAATTGTTGTTATTAGACTCTGTACTTTAAAAAAGTACATAGTCTTCTAAGTTTGACGAAAGCGATTTGTGCGTAACAGGCAGAAGGAGTCATCTCCGACCCTATAAAGTATATATATTCTTGATCAGCATCAGCAGCCGAGACGATATAGCCATGTCCGTCTGTCCGTCTGTCCGTCCGTATGAACACCTAGATCTCAGAGACTATAAGAGCTAGAGTTACCAAGTTTGGTGACAACACTCTTATAGTGTGCAGGCAGATCAAGTTTGTTTTAGATTTTTGCCACGCCCACTTCCGCCCCCGCAAATCGAAAAAAGCGTATTATAAGAGCTACAGACTTGCCACACTTGGCAGATTTGGTACACATAGAGTGTGCATGTGTGCGGACGCTTTCCAAAAATTTCATCGCGATCGAACCATAAACAAAGGAGATTTTAAGGAATGAATGACCAACAAATTCATAAGGGCTGAGCAGCATTGGAGCAACAACAACAGCAAGACTCGCTACGAGTGCGCGGGTTCAAATCTCGCTGCTGACAATTTAAATTTGAGTTTTATTTTTCAATTATTAATTAATTGTTGTTATTAGACTCTGTACTTTAAAAAAGTACATAGTCTTCTAAGTTTGACGAAAGCGATTTGTGCGTAACAGGCAGAAGGAGTCATCTCCGACCCTATAAAGTATATATATTCTTGATCAGCATCAGCAGCCGAGACGATATAGCCATGTCCGTCTGTCCGTCTGTCCGTCCGTATGAACACCTAGATCTCAGAGACTATTAGAGCTAGAGTTACCAAGTTTGGTGACAACACTCTTATAGTGTGCAGGCAGATCAAGTTTGTTTTAGATTTTTGCCACGCTCACTTCCGCCCCCGCAAATCGAAAAAAGCGTATTATAAGAGCTACAGACTTGCCACACTTGGCAGATTTGGTACACATAGAGTGTGCATGTGTGCGGACGCTTTCCAAAAATTTCATCGCGATCGAACCATAAACAAAGGAGATTTTAAGGAATGAATGACCAACAAATTCATAAGGGCTGAGCAGCATTGGAGCAACAACAACAGCAAGACTCGCTACGAGTGCGCGGGTTCAAATCTCGCTGCTGACAATTTAAATTTGAGTTTTATTTTTCAATTATTAATTAATTGTTGTTATTAGACTCTGTACTTTAAAAAAGTACATAGTCTTCTAAGTTTGACGAAAGCGATTTGTGCGTAACAGGCAGAAGGAGTCATCTCCGACCCTATAAAGTATATATATTCTTGATCAGCATCAGCAGCCGAGACGATATAGCCATGTCCGTCTGTCTGTCTGTCCGTCCGTATGAACACCTAGATCTCAGAGACTATTAGAGCTAGAGTTACCAAGTTTGGTGACAACACTCTTATAGTGTGCAGGCAGATCAAGTTTGTTTTAGATTTTTGCCACGCCCACTTCCGCCCCCTCAATTCGAAAAAAGCGTATTATAAGAGCTACAGACTTGCCACACTTGGCAGATTTGGTACACATAGAGTGTGCATGTGTGCGGACGCTTTCCAAAAATTTCATCGCGATCGAACCATAAACAAAGGAGATTTTAAGGAATGAATGACCAACAAATTCATAAGGGCTGAGCAGCATTGGAGCAACAACAACAGCAAGACTCGCTACGAGTGCGCGGGTTCAAATCTCGCTGCTGACAATTTAAATTTGAGTTTTATTTTTCAATTATTAATTAATTGTTGTTATTAGACTCTGTACTTTAAAAAAGTACATAGTCTTCTAAGTTTAACGAAAGCGAATTGTGCGTAACAGGCAGAAGGAGTCATCTCCGACCCTATAAAGTAAATATATTCTTGATCAGCATCAGCAGCCGAGACGATATAGCCATGTCCGTCTGTCCGTCCGTATGAACACCTAGATCTCAGAGACTAGTAGAGCTAGAGTTACCAAGATTGGTGACAACACTCTTATAGTGTGCAGGCAGATCAAGTTTGTTTTAGATTTTTGCCACGCTCACTTCCGCCCCCGCAAATCGAAAAAAGCGTATTATAAGAGCAACAGACTTGCCACACTTGGCAGATTTGGTACACATAGAGTGTGCATGTGTGCGGACGCTTTCCAAAAATTTCATCGCGATTGAACCATAAACAAAGGAGATTTTAAGGAATGAATGACCAACAAATTCATAAGGGCTGAGCAGCATTGGAGCAACAGCAACAGCAAGACTCGCTACGAGTGCGCGGGTTCAAATCTCGCTGCTGACAATTTAAATTTGAGTTTTATTTTTCAATTATTAATTAATTGTTGTTATTAGACTCTGTACTTTAAAAAAGTACATAGTCTTCTAAGTTTGACGAAAGCGATTTGTGCGTAACAGGCAGAAGGAGTCATCTCCGACCCTATAAAGTATATATATTCTTGATCAGCATCAGCAGCCGAGACGATATAGCCATGTCCGTCTGTCCGTCTGTCCGTCCGTATGAACACCTAGATCTCAGAGACTATTAAGAGCTAGAGTTACCAAATTTGGTGACAACACTCTTATAGTGTGCAGGCAGATCAAGTTTTTTTTAGATTTTTGCCACGCCCACTTCCGCCCCCGCAAATCGAAAAAAGCGTATTATAAGAGCTACAGACTTGCCACACTTGGCAGATTTGGTACACATAGAGTGTGCATGTGTGCGGACGCTTTCCAAAAATTTCATCGCGATCGAACCATAAACAAAGGAGATTTTAAGGAATGAATGACCAACAAATTCATAAGGGCTGAGCAGCATTGGAGCAACAACAACAGCAAGACTCGCTACGAGTGCGCGGGTTCAAATCTCGCTGCTGACAATTTAAATTTGAGTTTTATTTTTCAATTATTAATTAATTGTTGTTATTAGACTCTGTACTTTAAAAAAGTACATAGTCTTCTAAGTTTGACGAAAGCGATTTGTGCGTAACAGGCAGAAGGAGTCATCTCCGACCCTATAAAGTATATATATTCTTGATCAGCATCAGCAGCCGAGACGATATAGCCATGTCCGTCTGTCCGTCTGTCCGTCCGTATGAACACCTAGATCTCAGAGACTATTAGAGCTAGAGTTACCAAGTTTGGTGACAACACTCTTATAGTGTGCAGGCAGATCAAGTTTGTTTTAGATTTTTGCCACGCCCACTTCCGCCCCCCTCAATTCGAAAAAAAGCGTATTATAAGAGCTACAGACTTGCCACACTTGGCAGATTTGGTACACATAGAGTGTGCATGTGTGCGGACGCTTTCCAAAAATTTCATCGCGATCGAACCATAAACAAAGGAGATTTTAAGGAATGAATGACCAACAAATTCATAAGGGCTGAGCAGCATTGGAGCAACAACAACAGCAAGACTCGCTACGAGTGCGCGGGTTCAAATCTCGCTGCTGACAATTTAAATTTGAGTTTTATTTTTCAATTATTAATTAATTGTTGTTATTAGACTCTGTACTTTAAAAAAGTACATAGTCTTCTAAGTTTAACGAAAGCGAATTGTGCGTAACAGGCAGAAGGAGTCATCTCCGACCCTATAAAGTAAATATATTCTTGATCAGCATCAGCAGCCGAGACGATATAGCCTCATGTCCGTCTGTCCGTCCGTATGAACACCTAGATCTCAGAGACTAGTAGAGCTAGAGTTACCAAGATTGGTGACAACACTCTTATAGTGTGCAGGCAGATCAAGTTTGTTTTAGATTTTTGCCACGCTCACTTCCGCCCCCGCAAATCGAAAAAAGCGTATTATAAGAGCAACAGACTTGCCACACTTGGCAGATTTGGTACACATAGAGTGTGCATGTGTGCGGACGCTTTCCAAAAATTTCATCGCGATTGAACCATAAACAAAGGAGATTTTAAGGAATGAATGACCAACAAATTCATAAGGGCTGAGCAGCATTGGAGCAACAGCAACAGCAAGACTCGCTACGAGTGCGCGGGTTCAAATCTCGCTGCTGACAATTTAAATTTGAGTTTTATTTTTCAATTATTAATTAATTGTTGTTATTAGACTCTGTACTTTAAAAAAGTACATAGTCTTCTAAGTTTGACGAAAGCGATTTGTGCGTAACAGGCAGAAGGAGTCATCTCCGACCCTATAAAGTATATATATTCTTGATCAGCATCAGCAGCCGAGACGATATAGCCATGTCCGTCTGTCCGTCTGTCCGTCCGTATGAACACCTAGATCTCAGAGACTATTAGAGCTAGAGTTACCAAGTTTGGTGACAACACTCTTATAGTGTGCAGGCAGATCAAGTTTGTTTTAGATTTTTGCCACGCCCACTTCCGCCCCCGCAAATCGAAAAAAGCGTATTATAAGAGCTACAGACTTGCCACACTTGGCAGATTTGGTACACATAGAGTGTGCATGTGTGCGGACGCTTTCCAAAAATTTCATCGCGATCGAACCATAAACAAAGGAGATTTTAAGGAATGAATGACCAACAAATTCATAAGGGCTGAGCAGCATTGGAGCAACAACAACAGCAAGACTCGCTACGAGTGCGCGGGTTCAAATCTCGCTGCTGACAATTTAAATTTGAGTTTTATTTTTCAATTATTAATTAATTGTTGTTATTAGACTCTGTACTTTAAAAAAGTACATAGTCTTCTAAGTTTGACGAAAGCGATTTGTGCGTAACAGGCAGAAGGAGTCATCTCCGACCCTATAAAGTATATATATTCTTGATCAGCATCAGCAGCCGAGACGATATAGCCATGTCCGTCTGTCCGTCTGTCCGTCCGTATGAACACCTAGATCTCAGAGACTATTAGAGCTAGAGTTACCAAGTTTGGTGACAACACTCTTATAGTGTGCAGGCAGATCAAGTTTGTTTTAGATTTTTGCCACGCTCACTTCCGCCCCCGCAAATCGAAAAAAGCGTATTATAAGAGCTACAGACTTGCCACACTTGGCAGATTTGGTACACATAGAGTGTGCATGTGTGCGGACGCTTTCCAAAAATTTCATCGCGATCGAACCATAAACAAAGGAGATTTTAAGGAATGAATGACCAACAAATTCATAAGGGCTGAGCAGCATTGGAGCAACAACAACAGCAAGACTCGCTACGAGTGCGCGGGTTCAAATCTCGCTGCTGACAATTTAAATTTGAGTTTTATTTTTCAATTATTAATTAATTGTTGTTATTAGACTCTGTACTTTAAAAAAGTACATAGTCTTCTAAGTTTGACGAAAGCGATTTGTGCGTAACAGGCAGAAGGAGTCATCTCCGACCCTATAAAGTATATATATTCTTGATCAGCATCAACAGCCGAGACGATATAGCCATGTCCGTCTGTCCGTCTGTCCGTCCGTATGAACACCTAGATCTCAGAGACTATTAGAGCTAGAGTTACCAAGTTTGGTGACAACACTCTTATAGTGTGCAGGCAGATCAAGTTTGTTTTAGATTTTTGCCACGCCCACTTCCGCCCCCTCAATTCGAAAAAAGCGTATTATAAGAGCTACAGACTTGCCACACTTGGCAGATTTGGTACACATAGAGTGTGCATGTGTGCGGACGCTTTCCAAAAATTTCATCGCGATCGAACCATAAACAAAGGAGATTTTAAGGAATGAATGACCAACAAATTCATAAGGGCTGAGCAGCATTGGAGCAACAACAACAGCAAGACTCGCTACGAGTGCGCGGGTTCAAATCTCGCTGCTGACAATTTAAATTTGAGTTTTATTTTTCAATTATTAATTAATTGTTGTTATTAGACTCTGTACTTTAAAAAAGTACATAGTCTTCTAAGTTTAACGAAAGCGAATTGTGCGTAACAGGCAGAAGGAGTCATCTCCGACCCTATAAAGTAAATATATTCTTGATCAGCATCAGCAGCCGAGACGATATAGCCATGTCCGTCTGTCCGTCTGTCCGTCCGTATGAACACCTAGATCTCAGAGACTAGTAGAGCTAGAGTTACCAAGATTGGTGACAACACTCTTATAGTGTGCAGGCAGATCAAGTTTGTTTTAGATTTTTGCCACGCTCACTTCCGCCCCCGCAAATCGAAAAAAGCGTATTATAAGAGCAACAGACTTGCCACACTTGGCAGATTTGGTACACATAGAGTGTGCATGTGTGCGGACGCTTTCCAAAAATTTCATCGCGATTGAACCATAAACAAAGGAGATTTTAAGGAATGAATGACCAACAAATTCATAAGGGCTGAGCAGCATTGGAGCAACAACAACAGCAAGACTCGCTACGAGTGCGCGGGTTCAAATCTCGCTGCTGACAATTTAAATTTGAGTTTTATTTTTCAATTATTAATTAATTGTTGTTATTAGACTCTGTACTTTAAAAAAGTACATAGTCTTCTAAGTTTGACGAAAGCGATTTGTGCGTAACAGGCAGAAGGAGTCATCTCCGACCCTATAAAGTATATATATTCTTGATCAGCATCAGCAGCCGAGACGATATAGCCATGTCCGTCTGTCCGTCTGTCCGTCCGTATGAACACCTAGATCTCAGAGACTAGTAGAGCTAGAGTTACCAAGTTTGGTGACAACACTCTTATAGTGTGCAGGCAGATCAAGTTTGTTTTAGATTTTTGCCACGCTCACTTCCGCCCCCGCAAATCGAAAAAAGCGTATTATAAGAGCAACAGACTTGCCACACTTGGCAGATTTGGTACACATAGAGTGTGCATGTGTGCGGACGCTTTCCAAAAATTTCATCGCGATCGAACCATAAACAAAGGAGATTTTAAGGAATGAATGACCAACAAATTCATAAGGGCTGAGCAGCATTGGAGCAACAACAACAGCAAGACTCGCTACGAGTGCGCGGGTTCAAATCTCGCTGCTGACAATTTAAATTTGAGTTTTATTTTTCAATTATTAATTAATTGTTGTTATTAGACTCTGTACTTTAAAAAAGTACATAGTCTTCTAAGTTTGACGAAAGCGATTTGTGCGTAACAGGCAGAAGGAGTCATCTCCGACCCTATAAAGTATATATATTCTTGATCAGCATCAGCAGCCGAGACGATATAGCCATGTCCGTCTGTCCGTCTGTCCGTCCGTATGAACACCTAGATCTCAGAGACTATTAGAGCTAGAGTTACCAAGTTTGGTGACAACACTCTTATAGTGTGCAGGCAGATCAAGTTTGTTTTAGATTTTTGCCACGCCCACTTCCGCCCCCTCAATTCGAAAAAAGCGTATTATAAGAGCTACAGACTTGCCACACTTGGCAGATTTGGTACACATAGAGTGTGCATGTGTGCGGACGCTTTCCAAAAATTTCATCGCGATCGAACCATAAACAAAGGAGATTTTAAGGAATGAATGACCAACAAATTCATAAGGGCTGAGCAGCATTGGAGCAACAACAACAGCAAGACTCGCTACGAGTGCGCGGGTTCAAATCTCGCTGCTGACAATTTAAATTTGAGTTTTATTTTTCAATTATTAATTAATTGTTGTTATTAGACTCTGTACTTTAAAAAAGTACATAGTCTTCTAAGTTTAACGAAAGCGAATTGTGCGTAACAGGCAGAAGGAGTCATCTCCGACCCTATAAAGTAAATATATTCTTGATCAGCATCAGCAGCCGAGACGATATAGCCATGTCCGTCTGTCCGTCCGTATGAACACCTAGATCTCAGAGACTAGTAGAGCTAGAGTTACCAAGATTGGTGACAACACTCTTATAGTGTGCAGGCAGATCAAGTTTGTTTTAGATTTTTGCCACGCTCACTTCCGCCCCCGCAAATCGAAAAAAGCGTATTATAAGAGCAACAGACTTGCCACACTTGGCAGATTTGGTACACATAGAGTGTGCATGTGTGCGGACGCTTTCCAAAAATTTCATCGCGATTGAACCATAAACAAAGGAGATTTTAAGGAATGAATGACCAACAAATTCATAAGGGCTGAGCAGCATTGGAGCAACAGCAACAGCAAGACTCGCTACGAGTGCGCGGGTTCAAATCTCGCTGCTGACAATTTAAATTTGAGTTTTATTTTTCAATTATTAATTAATTGTTGTTATTAGACTCTGTACTTTAAAAAAGTACATAGTCTTCTAAGTTTGACGAAAGCGATTTGTGCGTAACAGGCAGAAGGAGTCATCTCCGACCCTATAAAGTATATATATTCTTGATCAGCATCAGCAGCCGAGACGATATAGCCATGTCCGTCTGTCCGTCTGTCCGTCCGTATGAACACCTAGATCTCAGAGACTATTAGAGCTAGAGTTACCAAGTTTGGTGACAACACTCTTATAGTGTGCAGGCAGATCAAGTTTGTTTTAGATTTTTGCCACGCCCACTTCCGCCCCCGCAAATCGAAAAAAGCGTATTATAAGAGCTACAGACTTGCCACACTTGGCAGATTTGGTACACATAGAGTGTGCATGTGTGCGGACGCTTTCCAAAAATTTCATCGCGATCGAACCATAAACAAAGGAGATTTTAAGGAATGAATGACCAACAAATTCATAAGGGCTGAGCAGCATTGGAGCAACAACAACAGCAAGACTCGCTACGAGTGCGCGGGTTCAAATCTCGCTGCTGACAATTTAAATTTGAGTTTTATTTTTCAATTATTAATTAATTGTTGTTATTAGACTCTGTACTTTAAAAAAGTACATAGTCTTCTAAGTTTGACGAAAGCGATTTGTGCGTAACAGGCAGAAGGAGTCATCTCCGACCCTATAAAGTATATATATTCTTGATCAGCATCAGCAGCCGAGACGATATAGCCATGTCCGTCTGTCCGTCTGTCCGTCCGTATGAACACCTAGATCTCAGAGACTAGTAGAGCTAGAGTTACCAAGTTTGGTGACAACACTCTTATAGTGTGCAGGCAGATCAAGTTTGTTTTAGATTTTTGCCACGCTCACTTCCGCCCCCGCAAATCGAAAAAAGCGTATTATAAGAGCTACAGACTTGCCACACTTGGCAGATTTGGTACACATAGAGTGTGCATGTGTGCGGACGCTTTCCAAAAATTTCATCGCGATCGAACCATAAACAAAGGAGATTTTAAGGAATGAATGACCAACAAATTCATAAGGGCTGAGCAGCATTGGAGCAACAACAACAGCAAGACTCGCTACGAGTGCGCGGGTTCAAATCTCGCTGCTGACAATTTAAATTTGAGTTTTATTTTTCAATTATTAATTAATTGTTGTTATTAGACTCTGTACTTTAAAAAAGTACATAGTCTTCTAAGTTTGACGAAAGCGATTTGTGCGTAACAGGCAGAAGGAGTCATCTCCGACCCTATAAAGTATATATATTCTTGATCAGCATCAACAGCCGAGACGATATAGCCATGTCCGTCTGTCCGTCTGTCCGTCCGTATGAACACCTAGATCTCAGAGACTATTAGAGCTAGAGTTACCAAGTTTGGTGACAACACTCTTATAGTGTGCAGGCAGATCAAGTTTGTTTTAGATTTTTGCCACGCCCACTTCCGCCCCCTCAATTCGAAAAAAAGCGTATTATAAGAGCTACAGACTTGCCACACTTGGCAGATTTGGTACACATAGAGTGTGCATGTGTGCGGACGCTTTCCAAAAATTTCATCGCGATCGAACCATAAACAAAGGAGATTTTAAGGAATGAATGACCAACAAATTCATAAGGGCTGAGCAGCATTGGAGCAACAACAACAGCAAGACTCGCTACGAGTGCGCGGGTTCAAATCTCGCTGCTGACAATTTAAATTTGAGTTTTATTTTTCAATTATTAATTAATTGTTGTTATTAGACTCTGTACTTTAAAAAAGTACATAGTCTTCTAAGTTTAACGAAAGCGATTTGTGCGTAACAGGCAGAAGGAGTCATCTCCGACCCTATAAAGTAAATATATTCTTGATCAGCATCAGCAGCCGAGACGATATAGCCATGTCCGTCTGTCCGTCTGTCCGTCCGTATGAACACCTAGATCTCAGAGACTAGTAGAGCTAGAGTTACCAAGTTTGGTGACAACACTCTTATAGTGTGCAGGCAGATCAAGTTTGTTTTAGATTTTTGCCACGCTCACTTCCGCCCCCGCAAATCGAAAAAAGCGTATTATAAGAGCAACAGACTTGCCACACTTGGCAGATTTGGTACACATAGAGTGTGCATGTGTGCGGACGCTTTCCAAAAATTTCATCGCGATTGAACCATAAACAAAGGAGATTTTAAGGAATGAATGACCAACAAATTCATAAGGGCTGAGCAGCATTGGAGCAACAGCAACAGCAAGACTCGCTACGAGTGCGCGGGTTCAAATCTCGCTGCTGACAATTTAAATTTGAGTTTTATTTTTCAATTATTAATTAATTGTTGTTATTAGACTCTGTACTTTAAAAAAGTACATAGTCTTCTAAGTTTGACGAAAGCGATTTGTGCGTAACAGGCAGAAGGAGTCATCTCCGACCCTATAAAGTATATATATTCTTGATCAGCATCAGCAGCCGAGACGATATAGCCATGTCCGTCTGTCCGTCTGTCCGTCCGTATGAACACCTAGATCTCAGAGACTATTAGAGCTAGAGTTACCAAGTTTGGTGACAACACTCTTATAGTGTGCAGGCAGATCAAGTTTGTTTTAGATTTTTGCCACGCCCACTTCCGCCCCCTCAATTCGAAAAAAGCGTATTATAAGAGCTACAGACTTGCCACACTTGGCAGATTTGGTACACATAGAGTGTGCATGTGTGCGGACGCTTTCCAAAAATTTCATCGCGATCGAACCATAAACAAAGGAGATTTTAAGGAATGAATGACCAACAAATTCATAAGGGCTGAGCAGCATTGGAGCAACAACAACAGCAAGACTCGCTACGAGTGCGCGGGTTCAAATCTCGCTGCTGACAATTTAAATTTGAGTTTTATTTTTCAATTATTAATTAATTGTTGTTATTAGACTCTGTACTTTAAAAAAGTACATAGTCTTCTAAGTTTGACGAAAGCGATTTGTGCGTAACAGGCAGAAGGAGTCATCTCCGACCCTATAAAGTATATATATTCTTGATCAGCATCAACAGCCGAGACGATATAGCCATGTCCGTCTGTCCGTCTGTCCGTCCGTATGAACACCTAGATCTCAGAGACTAGTAGAGCTAGAGTTACCAAGTTTGGTGACAACACTCTTATAGTGTGCAGGCAGATCAAGTTTGTTTTAGATTTTTGCCACGCTCACTTCCGCCCCCGCAAATCGAAAAAAGCGTATTATAAGAGCTACAGACTTGCCACACTTGGCAGATTTGGTACACATAGAGTGTGCATGTGTGCGGACGCTTTCCAAAAATTTCATCGCGATCGAACCATAAACAAAGGAGATTTTAAGGAATGAATGACCAACAAATTCATAAGGGCTGAGCAGCATTGGAGCAACAACAACAGCAAGACTCGCTACGAGTGCGCGGGTTCAAATCTCGCTGCTGACAATTTAAATTTGAGTTTTATTTTTCAATTATTAATTAATTGTTGTTATTAGACTCTGTACTTTAAAAAAGTACATAGTCTTCTAAGTTTGACGAAAGCGATTTGTGCGTAACAGGCAGAAGGAGTCATCTCCGACCCTATAAAGTATATATATTCTTGATCAGCATCAGCAGCCGAGACGATATAGCCATGTCCGTCTGTCCGTCTGTCCGTCCGTATGAACACCTAGATCTCAGAGACTATTAGAGCTAGAGTTACCAAGTTTGGTGACAACACTCTTATAGTGTGCAGGCAGATCAAGTTTGTTTTAGATTTTTGCCACGCCCACTTCCGCCCCCGCAAATCGAAAAAAGCGTATTATAAGAGCTACAGACTTGCCACACTTGGCAGATTTGGTACACATAGAGTGTGCATGTGTGCGGACGCTTTCCAAAAATTTCATCGCGATCGAACCATAAACAAAGGAGATTTTAAGGAATGAATGACCAACAAATTCATAAGGGCTGAGCAGCATTGGAGCAACAACAACAGCAAGACTCGCTACGAGTGCGCGGGTTCAAATCTCGCTGCTGACAATTTAAATTTGAGTTTTATTTTTCAATTATTAATTAATTGTTGTTATTAGACTCTGTACTTTAAAAAAGTACATAGTCTTCTAAGTTTGACGAAAGCGATTTGTGCGTAACAGGCAGAAGGAGTCATCTCCGACCCTATAAAGTATATATATTCTTGATCAGCATCAGCAGCCGAGACGATATAGCCATGTCCGTCTGTCCGTCTGTCCGTCCGTATGAACACCTAGATCTCAGAGACTAGTAGAGCTAGAGTTACCAAGTTTGGTGACAACACTCTTATAGTGTGCAGGCAGATCAAGTTTGTTTTAGATTTTTGCCACGCTCACTTCCGCCCCCCGCAAATCGAAAAAAGCGTATTATAAGAGCTACAGACTTGCCACACTTGGCAGATTTGGTACACATAGAGTGTGCATGTGTGCGGACGCTTTCCAAAAATTTCATCGCGATCGAACCATAAACAAAGGAGATTTTAAGGAATGAATGACCAACAAATTCATAAGGGCTGAGCAGCATTGGAGCAACAACAACAGCAAGACTCGCTACGAGTGCGCGGGTTCAAATCTCGCTGCTGACAATTTAAATTTGAGTTTTATTTTTCAATTATTAATTAATTGTTGTTATTAGACTCTGTACTTTAAAAAAGTACATAGTCTTCTAAGTTTGACGAAAGCGATTTGTGCGTAACAGGCAGAAGGAGTCATCTCCGACCCTATAAAGTATATATATTCTTGATCAGCATCAGCAGCCGAGACGATATAGCCATGTCCGTCTGTCCGTCTGTCCGTCCGTATGAACACCTAGATCTCAGAGACTAGTAGAGCTAGAGTTACCAAGATTTGGTGACAACACTCTTATAGTGTGCAGGCAGATCAAGTTTGTTTTAGATTTTTGCCACGCTCACTTCCGCCCCCGCAAATCGAAAAAAGCGTATTATAAGAGCTACAGACTTGCCACACTTGGCAGATTTGGTACACATAGAGTGTGCATGTGTGCGGACGCTTTCCAAAAATTTCATCGCGATCGAACCATAAACAAAGGAGATTTTAAGGAATGAATGACCAACAAATTCATAAGGGCTGAGCAGCATTGGAGCAACAGCAACAGCAAGACTCGCTACGAGTGCGCGGGTTCAAATCTCGCTGCTGACAATTTAAATTTGAGTTTTATTTTTCAATTATTAATTAATTGTTGTTATTAGACTCTGTACTTTAAAAAAGTACATAGTCTTCTAAGTTTGACGAAAGCGATTTGTGCGTAACAGGCAGAAGGAGTCATCTCCGACCCTATAAAGTATATATATTCTTGATCAGCATCAGCAGCCGAGACGATATAGCCATGTCCGTCTGTCCGTCTGTCCGTCCGTATGAACACCTAGATCTCAGAGACTATTAGAGCTAGAGTTACCAAGTTTGGTGACAACACTCTTATAGTGTGCAGGCAGATCAAGTTTGTTTTAGATTTTTGCCACGCTCACTTCCGCCCCCGCAAATCGAAAAAAGCGTATTATAAGAGCTACAGACTTGCCACACTTGGCAGATTTGGTACACATAGAGTGTGCATGTGTGCGGACGCTTTCCAAAAATTTCATCGCGATCGAACCATAAACAAAGGAGATTTTAAGGAATGAATGACCAACAAATTCATAAGGGCTGAGCAGCATTGGAGCAACAGCAACAGCAAGACTCGCTACGAGTGCGCGGGTTCAAATCTCGCTGCTGACAATTTAAATTTGAGTTTTATTTTTCAATTATTAATTAATTGTTGTTATTAGACTCTGTACTTTAAAAAAGTACATAGTCTTCTAAGTTTGACGAAAGCGATTTGTGCGTAACAGGCAGAAGGAGTCATCTCCGACCCTATAAAGTATATATATTCTTGATCAGCATCAGCAGCCGAGACGATATAGCCATGTCCGTCTGTCCGTCTGTCCGTCCGTATGAACACCTAGATCTCAGAGACTATTAGAGCTAGAGTTACCAAGTTTGGTGACAACACTCTTATAGTGTGCAGGCAGATCAAGTTTGTTTTAGATTTTTGCCACGCCCACTTCCGCCCCCTCAAATCGAAAAAAGCGTATTATAAGAGCTACAGACTTGCCACACTTGGCAGATTTGGTACACATAGAGTGTGCATGTGTGCGGACGCTTTCCAAAAATTTCATCGCGATCGAACCATAAACAAAGGAGATTTTAAGGAATGAATGACCAACAAATTCATAAGGGCTGAGCAGCATTGGAGCAACAACAACAGCAAGACTCGCTACGAGTGCGCGGGTTCAAATCTCGCTGCTGACAATTTAAATTTGAGTTTTATTTTTCAATTATTAATTAATTGTTGTTATTAGACTCTGTACTTTAAAAAAGTACATAGTCTTCTAAGTTTGACGAAAGCGATTTGTGCGTAACAGGCAGAAGGAGTCATCTCCGACCCTATAAAGTATATATATTCTTGATCAGCATCAGCAGCCGAGACGATATAGCCATGTCCGTCTGTCCGTCTGTCCGTCCGTATGAACACCTAGATCTCAGAGACTAGTAGAGCTAGAGTTACCAAGTTTGGTGACAACACTCTTATAGTGTGCAGGCAGATCAAGTTTGTTTTAGATTTTTGCCACGCTCACTTCCGCCCCCCGCAAATCGAAAAAAGCGTATTATAAGAGCTACAGACTTGCCACACTTGGCAGATTTGGTACACATAGAGTGTGCATGTGTGCGGACGCTTTCCAAAAATTTCATCGCGATCGAACCATAAACAAAGGAGATTTTAAGGAATGAATGACCAACAAATTCATAAGGGCTGAGCAGCATTGGAGCAACAACAACAGCAAGACTCGCTACGAGTGCGCGGGTTCAAATCTCGCTGCTGACAATTTAAATTTGAGTTTTATTTTTCAATTATTAATTAATTGTTGTTATTAGACTCTGTACTTTAAAAAAGTACATAGTCTTCTAAGTTTGACGAAAGCGATTTGTGCGTAACAGGCAGAAGGAGTCATCTCCGACCCTATAAAGTATATATATTCTTGATCAGCATCAACAGCCGAGACGATATAGCCATGTCCGTCTGTCCGTCTGTCCGTCCGTATGAACACCTAGATCTCAGAGACTATTAGAGCTAGAGTTACCAAGTTTGGTGACAACACTCTTATAGTGTGCAGGCAGATCAAGTTTGTTTTAGATTTTTGCCACGCCCACTTCCGCCCCCGCAAATCGAAAAAAGCGTATTATAAGAGCTACAGACTTGCCACACTTGGCAGATTTGGTACACATAGAGTGTGCATGTGTGCGGACGCTTTCCAAAAATTTCATCGCGATCGAACCATAAACAAAGGAGATTTTAAGGAATGAATGACCAACAAATTCATAAGGGCTGAGCAGCATTGGAGCAACAGCAACAGCAAGACTCGCTACGAGTGCGCGGGTTCAAATCTCGCTGCTGACAATTTAAATTTGAGTTTTATTTTTCAATTATTAATTAATTGTTGTTATTAGACTCTGTACTTTAAAAAAGTACATAGTCTTCTAAGTTTAACGAAAGCGAATTGTGCGTAACAGGCAGAAGGAGTCATCTCCGACCCTATAAAGTAAATATATTCTTGATCAGCATCAGCAGCCGAGACGATATAGCCATGTCCGTCTGTCCGTCCGTATGAACACCTAGATCTCAGAGACTAGTAGAGCTAGAGTTACCAAGATTGGTGACAACACTCTTATAGTGTGCAGGCAGATCAAGTTTGTTTTAGATTTTTGCCACGCTCACTTCCGCCCCCGCAAATCGAAAAAAGCGTATTATAAGAGCAACAGACTTGCCACACTTGGCAGATTTGGTACACATAGAGTGTGCATGTGTGCGGACGCTTTCCAAAAATTTCATCGCGATCGAACCATAAACAAAGGAGATTTTAAGGAATGAATGACCAACAAATTCATAAGGGCTGAGCAGCATTGGAGCAACAGCAACAGCAAGACTCGCTACGAGTGCGCGGGTTCAAATCTCGCTGCTGACAATTTAAATTTGAGTTTTATTTTTCAATTATTAATTAATTGTTGTTATTAGACTCTGTACTTTAAAAAAGTACATAGTCTTCTAAGTTTGACGAAAGCGATTTGTGCGTAACAGGCAGAAGGAGTCATCTCCGACCCTATAAAGTATATATATTCTTGATCAGCATCAGCAGCCGAGACGATATAGCCATGTCCGTCTGTCCGTCTGTCCGTCCGTATGAACACCTAGATCTCAGAGACTATTAGAGCTAGAGTTACCAAGTTTGGTGACAACACTCTTATAGTGTGCAGGCAGATAAAGTTTGTTTTAGATTTTTGCCACGCCCACTTCCGCCCCCCTCAATTCGAAAAAAGCGTATTATAAGAGCTACAGACTTGCCACACTTGGCAGATTTGGTACACATAGAGTGTGCATGTGTGCGGACGCTTTCCAAAAATTTCATCGCGATCGAACCATAAACAAAGGAGATTTTAAGGAATGAATGACCAACAAATTCATAAGGGCTGAGCAGCATTGGAGCAACAACAACAGCAAGACTCGCTACGAGTGCGCGGGTTCAAATCTCGCTGCTGACAATTTAAATTTGAGTTTTATTTTTCAATTATTAATTAATTGTTGTTATTAGACTCTGTACTTTAAAAAAGTACATAGTCTTCTAAGTTTGACGAAAGCGATTTGTGCGTAACAGGCAGAAGGAGTCATCTCCGACCCTATAAAGTATATATATTCTTGATCAGCATCAGCAGCCGAGACGATATAGCCATGTCCGTCTGTCCGTCTGTCCGTCCGTATGAACACCTAGATCTCAGAGACTATTAGAGCTAGAGTTACCAAGTTTGGTGACAACACTCTTATAGTGTGCAGGCAGATCAAGTTTGTTTTAGATTTTTGCCACGCCCACTTCCGCCCCCGCAAATCGAAAAAAGCGTATTATAAGAGCTACAGACTTGCCACACTTGGCAGATTTGGTACACATAGAGTGTGCATGTGTGCGGACGCTTTCCAAAAATTTCATCGCGATCGAACCATAAACAAAGGAGATTTTAAGGAATGAATGACCAACAAATTCATAAGGGCTGAGCAGCATTGGAGCAACAACAACAGCAAGACTCGCTACGAGTGCGCGGGTTCAAATCTCGCTGCTGACAATTTAAATTTGAGTTTTATTTTTCAATTATTAATTAATTGTTGTTATTAGACTCTGTACTTTAAAAAAGTACATAGTCTTCTAAGTTTGACGAAAGCGATTTGTGCGTAACAGGCAGAAGGAGTCATCTCCGACCCTATAAAGTATATATATTCTTGATCAGCATCAGCAGCCGAGACGATATAGCCATGTCCGTCTGTCCGTCTGTCCGTCCGTATGAACACCTAGATCTCAGAGACTAGTAGAGCTAGAGTTACCAAGTTTGGTGACAACACTCTTATAGTGTGCAGGCAGATCAAGTTTGTTTTAGATTTTTGCCACGCTCACTTCCGCCCCCCGCAAATCGAAAAAAGCGTATTATAAGAGCTACAGACTTGCCACACTTGGCAGATTTGGTACACATAGAGTGTGCATGTGTGCGGACGCTTTCCAAAAATTTCATCGCGATCGAACCATAAACAAAGGAGATTTTAAGGAATGAATGACCAACAAATTCATAAGGGCTGAGCAGCATTGGAGCAACAACAACAGCAAGACTCGCTACGAGTGCGCGGGTTCAAATCTCGCTGCTGACAATTTAAATTTGAGTTTTATTTTTCAATTATTAATTAATTGTTGTTATTAGACTCTGTACTTTAAAAAAGTACATAGTCTTCTAAGTTTGACGAAAGCGATTTGTGCGTAACAGGCAGAAGGAGTCATCTCCGACCCTATAAAGTATATATATTCTTGATCAGCATCAGCAGCCGAGACGATATAGCCATGTCCGTCTGTCCGTCTGTCCGTCCGTATGAACACCTAGATCTCAGAGACTATTAGAGCTAGAGTTACCAAGTTTGGTGACAACACTCTTATAGTGTGCAGGCAGATCAAGTTTGTTTTAGATTTTTGCCACGCTCACTTCCGCCCCCCGCAAATCGAAAAAAGCGTATTATAAGAGCTACAGACTTGCCACACTTGGCAGATTTGGTACACATAGAGTGTGCATGTGTGCGGACGCTTTCCAAAAATTTCATCGCGATCGAACCATAAACAAAGGAGATTTTAAGGAATGAATGACCAACAAATTCATAAGGGCTGAGCAGCATTGGAGCAACAACAACAGCAAGACTCGCTACGAGTGCGCGGGTTCAAATCTCGCTGCTGACAATTTAAATTTGAGTTTTATTTTTCAATTATTAATTAATTGTTGTTATTAGACTCTGTACTTTAAAAAAGTACATAGTCTTCTAAGTTTGACGAAAGCGATTTGTGCGTAACAGGCAGAAGGAGTCATCTCCGACCCTATAAAGTATATATATTCTTGATCAGCATCAGCAGCCGAGACGATATAGCCATGTCCGTCTGTCTGTCTGTCCGTCCGTATGAACACCTAGATCTCAGAGACTATTAGAGCTAGAGTTACCAAGTTTGGTGACAACACTCTTATAGTGTGCAGGCAGATAAAGTTTGTTTTAGATTTTTGCCACGCCCACTTCCGCCCCCGCAAATCGAAAAAAAGCGTATTATAAGAGCTACAGACTTGCCACACTTGGCAGATTTGGTACACATAGAGTGTTGCATGTGTGCGGACGCTTTCCAAAAATTTCATCGCGATCGAACCATAAACAAAGGAGATTTTAAGGAATGAATGACCAACAAATTCATAAGGGCTGAGCAGCATTGGAGCAACAACAACAGCAAGACTCGCTACGAGTGCGCGGGTTCAAATCTCGCTGCTGACAATTTAAATTTTAGTTTTTTTTTTTTAATATTTAATAAAAATGTTTTTTTAAACCTCTGTACTTTAAAAAAAGTACATAGTCTTCTAAGTTTGACGAAAGCGATTTGTGCGTAACAGGCAGAAGGAGTCATCTCCGACCCTATAAAGTATATATATTCTTGATCAGCATC
>JAEIFK010000271.1:0-55000 GCA_018901825.1 Drosophila funebris
CTCTAATTTCGATCTGCATCTAAATTTTATACATTTGGGGAATTTTTCATTTTTCGAAAATTATCGATAATTTGCTTACCCCCTGAACACTTTTTTCACAAATTTCCAACCACCACTACTCTGTCAAAAAATAGTCGATTTTCAAACGGAGTGTCAATTTGTATATTGTTTACCCTCTAAATTCTTTCGGCATCATTCTGTGGCCAAATAATATTTAAATTCATATTTCGCATAGAAATCGATTAAGTTTTGGCAGAGTTAAAAGATTTTAATATTTTTATTAAAACATAATTTTTTTTAGGTAGAAAAAATGTTTTTGAAAACTTACTGTATAATTGACAACTTTTTCAATTCAAAATTTTTGTCAACTTTAGTTTAATTGAATATTTTATTTAATTTTTATATTGGTTTGTTTTTTTCTTCAAAATCCTCAGTGTAATGAGGCTGCGCTCCATGCTTCCTCGACTGCTGCTGTTACTTCCCCTGTTGAAGTTAATCGATGGCTACAATTATTGCAATAACGATAAACATTATTGCAATGCAAATGGCATGAAGCACTTTATATGCCAACTGGATGAGGAACTGGTAAGTGAAAGAGTGAATTATAGTTTCACAAAGTTTTTCTCTGTGTCATTTTCCAGCATCCATTGTTTAATAAGGCCAATTTTGTGGGTCTCGTACCAGATACTATACGATTGCGTAACATCTTTTTAAGCTATCACAATACATATCGAGATAAGTTGGCTGGCGGTTCGTTGATTGCAAATAACAACAAGACCTTCAAGGCGGCCTCACGAATGCGCGAACTTATTTGGGATGCTGAACTCGCTTACACGGCGCGTTTACACGCCGCAACAGTGTCGTTTAAGCATTCGATATGCCGTTCCGTTTCGCGATTTCCCCTTGCCGGCGAATGTCTGGGCTTGGTGTTTGCCAATAGAGGACGTCGTCGGATTTCTGAAATTCTTGATCTCACGCTCGACGCCATGTTTGAGGAGTATTTGGAGGCGGAAGATCCCGATGAGCTGATCAACAGTTTTGATGCCAACACGTAAGTGTATTTTTGTTAATGCCATGTAGTTAACGATAACTATCTACCATCTTCATCTAGACACTATCAATTTGGTCACTTTACGGTGCTTGTTAATGATCGCGTCTCACGTGTGGGTTGCGCTCTGGCAGCAGCCACCGATTGCGAGAGGGAGTCGAAAGAGGGGTGCGTCTATTGTGAATTGCAATTGCTTCAGCTTTAACTGTGCTTTTCGAACAGCTTTTGCCATTTTCTCACCTGTCATTATGACTTCACCAACGTGGCCCATTCGTATGTCTATCAGACCGGTGAAACGGCCAGCAAGTGTCATATTTGGAACACAATACCCAGCCACCAATATACGAATCTCTGCAGAAATACGGGCGAAATATTTGCCGAAGTAATCAACCACATAATTATGAACTTAATTATGCTAACTCTTTAATACCCTTGCTGTGGCAAACTAGATTTTCTTTGCTTTAAGTTCGAGCAGACTCAACTAGAGATTACTCGATTAAGCTTATACGCAGCAAGGATATTTACCTTCTTAGTTGAGTGTTTAACTTGTGGTTTCGTTGCAGGATCATGGCAATGATGATGAGGTACAACTCCAAGGTCGCATTTTGAAGTTTTAATATTTATCTGTATTGTATATATTTATAATTTGTATTGTTACATTGAATTGGTTTCGAATTTCCTTGCATACAAACCAATAAAATGCATGTTGTGCGGTAACAGATCAATCATTTATCATATATCTTTCATTTCAATATATATATATATATATATATATATATGTATATATATCATTTATTATATGTATGTATATAATGTTTGAATTTATAATTTCGTCTAGTTCGATTGATACATAAGCAAAATATTTACTAATCAATATTGTATTAACTAACGGCTAACAGACTTAGTCGGTTTTCATTGGTTTTACATTTAACGATTACTATAAACAAATACACATATTCGTTCTATATATATAGTATATTCGATAACTGCGCGAGTAACTACTAGTCCGTCCAGTTGTATGTAGTTCTGAGATGCGAATGAAACCCGCTTGCTTAGACAGTATGGAACATACATACATAGTACTAAGTATATAGTTAAGGTTGTGCTTAGGATTAGATACTAAATGCCTCGCTTCTTTTTTCAACAGAACAATCAAATAAAAGTTTTACATATGATATACGAAATATCTGTAATATCAGTTATATACTTTACAAAACATAAATTTCGAAAATCAGACTAAATACATTCGCATCTGTTTGGTTTTCTTTCTCTTTTCATTTTCTAAAAAATATCAGCAATATTCATAATAAAAGTTAACTTTGTATCGCCATAATTCGGGTTGGGGGAGGGCGAGCCTAGACTTTTCTAATACAATCTAGTAATTTGTTCCATTTCCCAGCACAAAAGTGCTCACTGTCCTCATTGTCACATTGCTTAATCTATGGTTAAGGTTAAGTTTAGGGTTCTCTAGTTAGATACTACATGTTCCACTTTCATTTTCCTCACTTCGACTTGAATTTACCAGATCTATACCTATAATTCTCTCTTTACTTTTTCTTTTAGAAAAATACATATAAATTTCATTTGAGATATTTAAATGTTTCGTTATTAATTTGACAATTTGTTTGAATTTTATGCAAAAGTTTCATTTTGGTTTTGTTCATTTGTTCTGACAAGCTCGCCTTTCAAATGGGGTTTACAATTAGTTAGAGTTTTGGTAGAGAACTTGTTGATAATTTCTTAAGATCAACTACAAATCAAGTTATGCTGTTTCATTTTTTTTTTTTTTTTTTTTTTGTATGAATTGTTGCCCTAAAATTTGGAACACATTTAAGGATATTTAAAAACTTTCTTCTGCCAGGTGGGTTTTTGTTTATAATTGTTCGTTTTTTTTTTTTTTTGTAATTAAATGAAAAATGTTTAAGTTGCAATGCAAAGTTGCTTAGTGTGACTTACACGTTTACACGACAGACGATAGCGTGATTTCAAGTTAGCATTACATTCCATTGATTTCGTTCGTTTCATTCCAATCGTTTCTTTGTCAATTTTTAAAGCCCATTTTAGCGACAATATGTTAATAATCTAAAGCGCTTTCGACCTATAATACGCAGTGCTAATATTATTTCTACATACGTTGCGTTTGTGCAAACAATTTGTGCAAATAACATAGAAATATTATTATGTTAATCTAATGCCAATCATTAAGATTCATTTGTAGTTTTTGTGTTTTGTTTTTGAAGATTCCTAATTAGCATTTCATTTGGCTTTACTAGAAAACATTTGCATTTGCATATAACAATTGTTCAGCAATCTTTTCATACCACCAAGACAACAACAATATTATATATAGACCTCAACAAACAGTTCCCAATATGCCTTACAATATCTGACAGCCAGATCCATGCATTACCTCGCTGATGAACATGGGCGTGCCAGCGCCCAATCCGCCATCCGTTTTCTGATGCTCGTTCTGCAGGAAGATAGAAGTAAATGTCTTAAGAATTGTTTGAAACTAAGAACTAAGGAATAAATATAAATATATAAAATATAAATAAAATATCTGAATAGATAAAGAATAAATAAAGTTATTTTTGAACTTTATTTAAGTTTAAAATGAAGTTCAAATTGATCAATACTCAGCTTACATCATCGTAATCGCAATGGAAATAATGACTTTGACAGTCCATGCAGCGACAGCTCTCGGACATTTTGCATGTGATGCCCCATTGTTTGGCCAGATCTTTGTAGATCTCCTTGGATGTCTTGTTGCTCATCATCTCGGGGGTCAAGAGGCAGTTCTGTTCCTGCTGCTGCTGCTGCTGCTGATGTTGTTGTTGTTGTTGTTGCTGTTGTTGTTGCAGCTGCAACTGTTGGCGACGACCGCGACGGGATCGTGAGGCAACCGAACCGGACAACGAACCCGATGCACAGCACGCCTCGTTGCAGTCCGTGCCCGAGCCATTGGAGCAGCCAGCTAAGAGAGATACATATGTATAAGTAAATGCTTGAGAAGATTCTATAAGGATGCAGCACTTACATTCGTTGCCATAGCGATTGAGTAGAGGATCAAAGAAATTGTTACGTGCCGCATTGCTGGTGGAGGCTTCTTCGCCATCCTCCTCGGATTCAATTTCAATGTTCGATGCCTGCTCATTGCATTGGGTGCACTGCTCATCTGTGCATGGTTGCTGCCCATCGTTGCCATCGCTGCAGGCAACATAATCCTTGTCACGGGCGGCGGCCATTTCGGTTTCCAAGAGAAACTCGTTGACACTCAGCGTGCTCTCCTCGTTGTCGCTGTGCAGCTCCAGTTCGGATGTGATGCCCTCGATGTTGTGGCTTCTGTGCGCCTGGGCTTCCCCTTGCTCCACTTGCTCGATCTCGCCCTCCTCGTTGTTGTCGTGATTGTTGTTGTTGCTATTGTTGTTGTTGTTGTTGTTATTGATGTTGTTGCCTCGTCGTTGGTTGCCACAGTTGCTGTTGTTGTAATTCTGCTGGCAATCGGGATCGTTACAAATGTCGTTGCTATCGATGTCGATATCGATATCGATGTCGATGTCGCTATCGCTGTTACTGTTGCTATTCCTCCTGTCATTGAGGGTCATCTGCTCCAACGCGGCACTCAAATGTGCTGCGCTCTGACGCGAGCTATTCGCCGAGCTGCGTCGACTGTTCTGATTGGGCGTCGCACTGTTCTCCGCTGACAGTTGCCTCTGATGCTGCGAGAATCGCGTATTCTGTGTGGTAAATAAATCTAATCAGCATTCGCCTTGGGATTGACCTTTCACATGCTGTACTCTACCTCTTCTAGCACGTACTCATAAGTGGGCGGCGGGGTTGTCGGCACGTTGTTGCTCTCCGTGGGGGAGTTTCGCTGATGCACGGAGTGCGACTCTGATTAACATAACCTGCAATTTCATATATTGTCTCGTTAGAATATCGAACATGTAATTTGAATTTAAATTTATCTATTTTCCTGCATTGCAAGAGGGAGCATGGTAGCCGGATGTGGGGAGGGGCGCTCTAGAAGGTGTTTGCATGCAAATGCTGCAACTTGCATACACTCAGCATATACTGTCCTGTCTGGAAGTTCTATTAAATTTGAGCTAAGTGGAAGCTAAGTTAAACAGTGGAATTGAAACAGTGGCATGGAAACAGTGAAATGGAAACAGTTGAATAGAAACAGTGAAATGGAATCAGTGGTAGTGGAATAGTGGAATTGGAATAGTGCAATGGAAACAGTGATACTGGAACAGTGAAATTGGAACAGTGGAATTGGACCACTGAAATGGAAACAGTTCAATAGAAACAATGGTATTGGAACAGTGGAATTGGAACAGTGGAATTGAAACAGTGGAATTGGAACAATGGAATTGGAACATTGGAATTGAAACAGTGGAATTGGAACAGTGAAAAAGAGAAACGGCTGATTGAAATCTGAAACAGTTGTAACTGGTAAGAAAATATAAATGAAACGATGGAAATGAAACATTAAAATAGCGCAAATTCGAATTCTAGAGAGGGAAAACATAAGAAACGAAATGAAGTGCACCTAATAAAATCGATACATGAAAGAAAAGAAGGTTTAGAACAGTGGAAATTAAAGATATAATTTCAGACATAATATTTCGCTGAGTGTATGCGTGGAGACATAGACAGATAGTGAGTGCCATGTGCCTTTTTGGGTCATGCATTGTGCGTTGTAAGACAAAAGGGGATTTCCACATTGTTGAAATTCACAATTCAAGCAGGCAACACTCGTATAATGAGGCTCCAAGATGGAGTGCAGTCATGCAGTTAAGAGACACCAATTAAAGAAGGGAGTGTGTGTGTGTGTATGTGAACATACTGAAAGATGTTAATGGTTTATTGGTTATAGCCTATCCTTACCCATACGCAAACTGTTGGTATTGATGCCAGCTTTATTTGAATTCGAAGGCAGCAGCAACTTCCGTTCGCTCATCGAACCGAGACTGTTGCAATCAACTGAATCAATTGTTGAGCTGCTGGCACCAACTGCCTGTTGCTGTTGTTGTTGCTGTTGTTGCTGTTGCTGCTGTTGCTGCTGTTGATGTTGCTCCTGTTCCTGTTGCTGCTGCTGGGTGCCCAAGAGTGCCTCATTCACAGTCGGATCCGGATCATGCTCTTGCGATGTGCTCGTGCTGCGTGAGCTGCCCATGCGAAACTTCAGCTTAAAGGGTGCCATAACGGTAAAGCTAATACCCCTTTATGTACTAAATAGTTGTTGTTGTTCTAAGCGTAGTATAGCGTCTCTGCTGAAGGGTTTTTTAGATGAGCATGGGGGGCACCGTTGGGTTTATGTTTTCTTGGAATTTCTCTATCAAGTTGAACAACATTGATTGATGCAAGCAAAGTTGTTAAAAGAATGAAATAAATAGGTATTGCAACAGATACGTGTACATATAGACAAAGAAAGGAGAAAGAGAGAGATAGACAGTTAGAGTTAGGCAAAATTACGATAGAGGTTTATCTGTCGATACCACAGGAATTACAGACGTAATCAACACCTAATTTCACGGCTTACTCCTAATCAATTTATACTTTATATACTTTGGTTAATTACTTTACATATTTTATTGCTTTTGCTTATTGCATGCAAATTTATCAAAATATAAATAATAAATTTAAATAAATTTAAATAAAAATTGTTTTCTTATGTGAATTTATTTTTAGTTTTACCTGATTTAATTTCTGTGTCTGTGGAGCTGCAAGTAAAACATATTAATTATTATTAGAGTTGTTTAAAAATAAATCTTCATTTCTGGTTAGTGGTTAATTGATTAATTGACGAATTAGGTTCCATATTGCGCATTCATGTTGCATGCACGTGGGCAACGAATGATTAATGCGAATCGCAGTTATAAATACGCAAATTGACAGGCAATTTACACACACATGTACACACATAAACGCACACTCCAACTAAGCACAGTTGTCGTGCCTCGTGTTGGCCATTATAAGCGGCACGTGCCAAGCTGAAGCAGCCACATTGCTCATACGCCCCGTACAACTGCACATAAGTTTATGTTTATTAATTGCCTGCGTTTTGACAACACACACACACACATGACCAAGCCCACACACATACACACACACACCTGTAATATTTATAGTTTTCTTTTTCTGTTTTTTTTTTTTTTTTTAAAGCAGCATTTGGCGCGCACTTGCGCTGGTTTTGAAAGTAGGTTCCTCCCCTCCACCCCTACCCCATACTCCTGACACTCCTAGACGTGTTCGCCTTATTGTCATGCAGATTACACAAAAGCCACTTAACGCTTAGGGCTTATTTCAAAGCTGCTATGCTCTATGTGGACCTGGTTATTATTATGCATTGTGCCTGCTGCCTTAAACTGAAGTGAATGGGAGAGAGAGAGAGAGGAATGGGGTGAGCAAGGGAGAGGAAGGAAGCGAAGGAAGAAACTGATTACCTTTGGTAGTTGGCAAGTTGAGGCTGAAGAACTCAAGCTGTGTATTAACCGCACTACTTAACTTTAAAATGTTTTAAGCAATTTGTTAGTTTATACTTAAAATTTATAATGTTATTTATAAATTAACAATTTTATTTTAATAAATAAAAAACTAAAATAAAAAAAATTAATTAATTAAATCTATAATATATAATAAATCAATAATAATTTATTAAATAACAATATATTTGTATTTATTCGCACTTACATATATTTGAAAATTCATTGCATATTTGCAGACAATAAATTCTAATTGGTATTGACTTAACAAACAGATTGTATGAGTGTGTGTTGAACACTCATCCACACACACACGCACACACACACACACTTGGATTGATTGGATGCATACAGAAATGACTTGAAAATTCGTATTTGTTTGTTTGTATTTGTGTTTCTATTTGTATTTGTATTTGTATTTGTATATGTATTTGTATACTCATAAGCCGCACTCATCTGTACGCCCAATCAATTCCTGAGCTTGTCATTCCGTATAGAAAGCCCGTGCAACACAAAAAAGGATCCCGTCTGCTCGGGATACGCATTGATAAGCCCACGCATTGTCATTTGAATTGCAGATGGGTTGGCCTTGAGGCAGGTGAAAGTGCTTGATATTTCACTGATTGGATGTTGCAGCTGCCACAATTACTTGGTTAAATAACAATACATTTGCTTAGCTTTGTGGAGTGCAACAGTTTGTTCAATTCCCGTGTACATATCTCTTGACTTGACCATGAGTTTTATTAGCAACTACTATAGTGACACTCTCTAAATTTAATCTGACAGCCAACACGTCTCTTGCAATGTTGCCTTGGACTCTGTCTCTGTCTCTCTCTCTCTCTCTCTCTCTCTCTCTCTCTCTCTCTCTGTCTATACTTTTTGCAACTGTCGTTCTCTCTCGCTCTGGCTTAAGTTATTAATACAACACATCAACTGGGTCACAACGAAGTTATACTATAACATTCATAAACTGAATAGAAAAGTAGATTATTATTATTATAAGGATATCCTCAAGCAGATCGTAATCCTGACACAATAGAGCAGCGTACAATAGTTTCCAAAGTAAAGCTCTCTAATTTCAATTAATTTAAATAATTTGTAAATGATTTTCATCAACGCCATAAAAATTCCCCTTAATTGCTTAGTTTTATTTATGTTTATATGTCTCTAAGCCATAAATTGCGATTATATTATAAATTAATTGATAATACCTTTAATCTATTAAATTGTCCTTAGATTACTCGATATTGAGGTCCGCCAACAAGTTAAAGTCTTTAGAAACTTGTTTTGTTTTGAAGCTTAAGCATTTACTGCTCTTACAGTGATGCATAAAAGTCTACGCACAGCTGCGATAAGCTATTAAAGTACATCATAAAGCACAAATATCAACATCAACTGACGTTTTTAAACCGCAATGCAATAAGCTGATGGGCTGATGTGGTCCAAAGGAAATTGCAATTTGTAAAAGTACAAAAGTACTTTGTGGAATGACTTTAAAAGTTGAGGAGTTGCATATAAATAAATGTCATAAAATCAAAATGATATTGGACATAAAATGAAAGTGGAACTGAGTCAACTGTTGCATGCAATAAAATTGATGTCTTTGGCATATTTAAAATGGAAATGGAAATGCAAATCGACTTGGGCCAAAGTAAATAAAGGCCTGGCCAGGTGCAAGAACTTTGACAGGAGCAGCAGCAGCAGGACAATTATACAAACGAGAATTCCATTTGTTTGCCGCTGATATCATTCCATTTCATTAAGTAAACAGTATAACAGAATAAGCAGAAGCGTCCAGGCTACAGTCTCCTGTGCTTCGCATGGCGTCATCATCAACAGGATAGCACAGGAGACTACAGGACAAGGGCAGGCGGTAGGTTGAGTGTTGGGTGTAGCACATATTGAAGTGACACAAACACGACGCAGTAAGAGAAACCGCAATAGGACATAGGACAAAAGCCACGAGGACGAGCAAACATATAATTGCGGCTGAGGGTGGGGAGTAGGGGATTGAGGACTGTGAAGGTTGACAGGGACAACATTGATGGGTCCTGTGTTCCTAGAAAACTGATATCTAATTGAGTAAACATCAAGTGAATGGCCATGAATTAGCCAGGGGCGCCAGTCATTCACGTAAAGCTATCAATTTAGTTATTGTGTCATTCACCATTCACTATACAACATTCAGCATTCAACATTCACATACATTCATCATCTATTCACACGCATATTCGTTACTCATGTGGCTCTGTTTGTGTCCTGTGGGTTCAGTTACAGTTGCCATTGTCTGGCATTTTTGTAAGCGGTATGAAAAATCGAAAAGCACACACATGACACAACCTTGACGCGTATGCAATTGTCCTGCAAATTTTGGATGCTTACCTCACAATTTATCCTTAAACCTGTCCAGCTGTTACCAATTGTTTTGTAAACAATTTCACTTAAACTTTGTTTAGACTGAACTTATGCATTGTTGTTTTTCTCTGCCTTATAATTTCTTTTCTTCAATTATATTGCGTGTTACATTTTTTTCCCATTTATTCTGGTTGCGTTTAACTCACTTGAAATCTGCCACAGACTGTGCAAAGTATCGCCTGAGCAGAAGCTTTTTATTATGCTGTCTCGCGCTGTCATCAGAGCTTTTACTGTTGATGAGCTTCGCATAAAGCTCTGCGCGTGCGCTTGCCAAGCTTCCGGCATTTGGCAGGCAATGTTTTTCTTCGTTTCATGCTTTGCACTTCAAATCCTTGGGCTCTTTGCTTTGACTGGCAAATTCGCATGAATGAAACTAAATGAAAGCTTTTCAAATTATGCAAGCTTTAAACGCATTTCCTAAGTTCCTCAAGATTGGTAGGCATATGTATGTATGTATGTATAATAATTAACATGCAATACATATCTGGTTTATTAACTTATTAACAATTTATTTTCAATATTAACAACAACTGCGAATCCTCCACCAAATTTCTTATTCCTCATCAAACTAATCTTCACTTTAATAAATCCAGTTGGCAGTATATTGAGCCAATCAGATGGGTCCAGTACAATGTCCTTTAGCCAATATTCTCCTTTGGGTAGTGGACACACTTTACCATCCTGGAAATCGAAGTTTGTGTGTACGTTTGTAATAAAAGAACCTTTTATGAATCGTTCATAATAGGCCTTTAAACTGGAACATAAACCCATGACAGGTAATTTCAATGCCATTGGCTTAAATTCTCCATTTCTTAGCGTATCAGAGAATAGATCCAATGCCAATACAACATCATCGTACAAGTCCTCAACGATTGTCAAGGTTCCATTAAGCGCTTGATCACGTCCAAACAACCGCAGTGAAGATGTCATCAAATTTCCAGGATTATTTATCACATCAATTTGAGTTACAACATAGGATTGTTTATAACTCTATTCGTTCATAGAATTACTTAGATTGGGAAGCTATTATTCTTGCACTGCAACTTACCATAACAAAGATATCCGTCCCAATCAGGCAACAAATGATGATTATTGAAATCCCAGCTCTTAAGTGCTCCATGTTTCATTATCTTGTACTTACTGTGGAGGCAGTCATGGACACCTTTCTATTTATACACTACAATTGACATGATAAATATCTATTTAGTTATGTGTCATCCATTAATTAGTTAAATTTAATTGATAAGATCAATAACAAATACAAGAAACGCCCAAAGCATGTGGAAAACTCATTGATTGTTTAACTATGATAACAACTAACAAGTTTTTTATTAGTGTTAATCATACAAAATATTATTAAATTAATTACTGCTCTTATGTCTTATTACATTAACATTCGTTTAGTAGTTTAATCATCTATAGTATTCTATAAACTAAAACAAGTAGATGCAGTAGAGCGCATGCAACTGTATAATACCCTGTGACAGTCTCTATAAAAAGTACATAATATAATAATAATAATATTATCAATTATCAATTGGTCTGTCAGGCCCTCCACTGCTTGTTACATACATTTCTCACCTGTCAATATATCTCTTGCACAGGGTATAATAATCACATTACAGTTGTGATGCAAAAACATCGATAGGAAAATCGATAACAGAGTTCAATTTGGGCTTACTAAATATATTTTTTAATCGCAGGGTGTGTAAACACTGCTTTGACTTTTCGCGGGAACTGGAATTAAATGAGTCTTGAAATCAGCAACAGTTTTGGATTTACTTGCAAGGTAAAGTAAAAATGTATAAACTTGGTTTTAACATTATGTAATAATTGAATTCTGGAAGGTATTAAAAAAACAATGTGATTGTTCACAAATCAGTCAATGGGCTGCCTGCAGTCTTGTGGATCTACTAAAATGTTTGAATGCAAAGGAAAAGGTAAAGAACTTTTAATTTTTGTTAATGTAGATATAAATTTTGATAAGTTGTATATTTTAGCTTTTGTTGGCAAAGTACTTCTGTCATTTGCCATTAAATGTAGGCAGCTTTCGTGTGCTGCGCCACTTGCAACATCAACGAATTCTCACAGCTACTGAATACATTTGCTGGTAAGAGGCGGCTGAAACATTTACTTAATATTATTAATAATTTTGAACTCTTAGCATACAAGATGAAGAGCAGCTGCAATTGATATTAATTGAGTTTCTGCAAAATGAACATGATCTGCTGTCCAATCTATTCATTTCGGCACATTATGGTACGTGCTTCAAATGGTGAAACATTCATTGCAATCCATTCATTATATTTTTCGTTAATAGATTCATTAAATACTATACGTCTTAATAATGTGCTAGACAATGCATTGCGGAATCTCTTCACAGCTCTGGCTGATAATCCTAAGATAAGCAATTTAAGCTACCTGGAACCCTTAAGGAAATCTTTACCTGGTAGGATAAACTGATCAGCATTATATAGATTCTATAACATTTATTGTTTTATTTACAGAAGATGTATTAATCAATGTATGCATGGAACTGCATTTGAGCATTATGCTGGAGTTGCATGAGGTTGCAGATGTTAGTCTGGCATTTCAAAACTTTAGCTCATGGATCAATGAGGGAGTCGATGAACTGACTTTTGTGAAAAGCGTAGTCGGAAAAGTAGGTGAACGATATGCAGAGATAATATTATTATTTACAATATTTTCCTATTGCAGCTGTTTGGCAGGTATCAACAGGAGGCGCTGAACTATCTATTCAAACTTTCTACGGCGAGTAACTTTAAGCAATGGAAGTATTATCTTATTTTAGTGCAGTCCATAGCCAGCTCAAGCAAGACAGAGACAAGCTCGTTTATTAAAAGTAACATAAGCTGTAGTTCATCACATGCTTCAACATTAATATAGATATTTCTTAATAGAATACCTTAAGAATCGGGTGCAGCATGTGGCCAGTTTGGGCTGTCAGCTTTCCCTGTTGCATCTACTACTTACTGCTCGTGCCGCCGCGGCAACCACAATGAATATACAACAGAATCTGGATAACTATGCACAGTGGTACAAGCAGAATATTGGCGAAATGTCGTATGCGCTGGGCAATGAGCAATTTCAAATTGTCTTAAATATTTTGGATGATTCTGTACATTACGAATTAGAAATTGATTATCTGGAAGTAAGGCTGCTTTATCTACCGTGTAATCTGGTAATTGTAATCCCTTCTCTTGCAGATTCATGCAGCCATTGCCATCTCGCCAGGTGGCAAACTTGTGCAGGCCTACAAAACCAAATGCAAAGCGCAATTGTCACGGTTGAAAGCAGCCAGCAAACAGAAGAATTGTAAATGATTTCACAATAGAAATATATTTACACACACCAAACAACCTAACAAATATGACTCTATCTACATAATTTAAAGTTTTTGAGAACGTTGCTTGCCCGCCAAAGGTTTGTTTCTTTCATCCCAAAGTGTTACTCCGTCACAGGCGCATATTCTCTTAAAATTCTGTAAGATTCCAGCTGAACGCGCTATAATGCCACAAGCAATTCTAAAGGAGAAAACATAAGTTAATAAAACTTTATAGTTTAATTGAAAGTCATTCAATTACCTATCACCCGAGTTGCCATCGATAAGACTTTGCTCGTTACCTCCGCGTCCCATGTCGTCAGCATTGGCTGTAATGACAACTGATCTGCCAATTATGTCCCACATTTCAAGAGCAGGATCTACAAAACGGAATGTTGCACGTCCAGTTTCATCGGCACGTATGTTACCCAAATCACCGGCATGACGCTCTGTTGGATTAGCTTCGGGACTGCCGTGAGGTGATTTGCGTGGATTGTAGTGTGAACCAACTGATGCACAACCCTCAGATACATCTCCGCTTTCGTGTATATGGAAACCATGTAGTCCTGGCTTCAGTCCATCCACCACGCCATCCACAACAACCCCAGCCTGCTGTGCGGCAATTGTTGTGAAACGCACTGCGCCCTGCACTGGAGTCTTGTCAACAACACATCCAGTGGTATTGATAAGCGCAACCGCTGATTGACCTCCAAAGCCGGATAATACAGCTTGGCGACCAGTGCTTTCGATTTTGTCCTGTACTTCCGACCATGGCGCTGTTGTCTGTATAACCACACGTCCCTCAGCCGGGTCTATCTCAATGTGACCCATGCCCTCCAGGGCGCGTTGCAGGCTCTCCACACATTTCGTGTCATCCTTCCGTACTTTTACTGCAAACTCGATCTTAACATTGAAGTTAGTTCGTATGCATTATGTTTATTAGCGCATTTATTACCTTAATTGCGCTCATCGCACAAACTGCTAACAATTGTGTAAAAATTACAAATAATGGTCGATAGGTTATCGTGCAGCAAGCATATCGATAGTTGATATCGATGGTTTGACACTAGCCGGTTGAGTTTAAAAGCGTATCGATATCTATCGACGTTCATTAAAAAGTGAAACGCAAAATAATCGAAATTTAGAAATTCAGTTATTTAAAGAAACACAAATTTAAATATCGAATGAAATGAAGTTGTTTCGAATATAGATTTAATATAATAATATTATAATAAAATTATAATATTTTGATTTTTTCAAGCATATGAATTTATTTACCTATATTATTTATTGCAGCTTAAATTTATAAATATTTACAATTATGAAAATCTACTCGCTTCCTAAGTTAATTCCTAATTATATTTTTTAAAATCACACATTTTTCATATCTCAACATGTGGCACACACAAATGTGACATTGTGTGGCCCACAGAGTGGCACAGGAATGCTGCAACAACAGATACACACTGTGTGCATTGGGATGACTATTGTTCATGCTACGCTATTTGGATTTGTGCAGCTCGCGAGGTCGACGGCGCCGATTCCAAAGGAGTCGGTGTGACTGCATTCACATCGGTGGCATCCGTATTTGGAAGCGGATCATTCTCTGAGTACGGTGGGGCGGGCAATGCAGCAATTCCAATGGAAGTGGATTCAATTGGCGGCGGCGTCGGCAGCGCCGCAGCTGCAGCCGTTGGCGTTGTTAGGTTGCACATGCGCATCACCTCATCATAACTGGGCAGATCCTTATCATCCTTCTCCAACTGCTCCCGTATTCTTGCAGCCTCCGGACTGTTTGGCTCGATAAAGAATATATCCCCATATCGGCTTTGTTGTCGCCCCAGCTCTACATTATTCTGACGGTCTGCAAAAGAGGCAAGCCAAAGACATAATTAGCATAATTAATAAGTAAATGAAATGTTTCTTATTGAGATGCGAATAATTGAAATACCAAGTCGAAGGCGTTGACGTTGTCTTTGGCGATTCAACAACATGGATTGGTGCATGCACATTGCCAGCTATTGAAACGAAATAAATCATTATGATAATGCCAAGGCGACAAGTCTACCAAATAATCACTGTATAATTACACGTATTAGTTGGATTATAGCAATTAACGCGAATAGGAAGCCGAATGCCACAATCAAAATGGTTGTCACAGTCATATTGCAATTCAAACTGAAGTTCGATTCAATTGCCTTTTGCTAAAAAACTGTGTTCTCATCTAATATTAATACCAAACTGGTCACAATTTAGCGATTAGATAAAACCCCCAGCCCCACATTTGTACGTATATTTGGCACACGTTACCATACCATTTAAATTACAATTTCGATTTCGATTCTGGTATCGATTTCGATTGTTTCCCCGCTGCTGGCGTTGGCAACGCGGCGAGCACAGCTTTGCCAACGTATGATTCTCGATGCGCACATAAAAACAGATGACGGGCAGAAAGCAGAAAAAGAAGACAATCAGTGCCAAAAAGATGGCGACGTGAAGTCCGAACTCAGAACCGAAATTCATGGCGAATTCTATATCGAAAGCGGTTTCGATTTTTGATATTTTGGATTTTTTGGAACTCGAATCGAAGTCGGCGCATAGTTTGAGAACGCCCGCAACATGCAACCGACCGTTGGAAACTAATCGAAGAGCCTATATACACAATACTTGGAATGGAGGATCACATACATATTTATGTGCTCCTAAGTGGTGTGCATTCCATTTGTAGCTGTGTTCGTTGGCACTTGTTTCGCTTTTGGCGATAAGATTATATGTTTAGAGCCCCGCACAATACGATAAACAAAGTTGCTAAACTAAATGATACTTGATTTGGTATGTATGTATGTATAAGTATGTTTTTATGGCGGGCAAACGAATCCACATCATCGCGAATGCTTTGAAAGCTTAAAGCGCAGCATACAGTTTACCAAGGGTTAGATAGAGGGAGAGAGAAAGAGAGAGAGCTTTTCTCACTAACACATTCCCATTTTACAACTTACATCTCGAGACGTTCGTCGGCTGTGGCGAATGACAACAACATCGAACAATCCAAATGATCAAGCACTATCGAAGAGAAAACGATGTTACACGACGAGCACAGTTGATAATCCGTTGGATGTTTACCTGCAACACTACATATGCTAAGAAGCCAATGATCAGGAGTAAAATAAAGTAAAAAACGGGAGCCACTTCCATATTGCAGCGAGTTCGGTAGAAGACTAACTCAAGCAAGCTTATCAAAATGCTGAATTAGCCAACCGATTGCCTTATCAGACGCACTTCAGGCCTACTAAGCACTCTCTAAGTGTAGGAAACTAACCATAAATTGCCATACATATCTATGTACATACCACGAGATTGTTGCACTCGTATATTCCGATTTTGATTTGGAATTTCTGGCTCAGTGGGCGTCCCACAGCACCTGAACAGTATAATCCATATCAAATACTACGAAATAAATGGAAAGTTATGAGCAAAAGGTCAAAGTTTATAGAGATTACAAAGAAATCTAACAATTACCTGAAGTGACATATAAATAATTGGCATTATAATCAACGCAATGACAAACAACAACAAATATGATGCAAAAAAGTTCATTTTCAATAATTATAATAAAGTGAAGCGTTTGGCTTGAATGATCAGACGGTACTACGGCTAATATCAGAAGAAACTGTTATCAATTGTTCAGCCTTTGCAATTAACCCATGAAATTGGCCAAGTTTAAAACCGAACACGCGCTTATCAGCCAACGCCAACGACGATGATTAGATTAGGCAATCGTAGAATAAAGAGTGTTGTAGTTTATTAAACTCTTATCCTTTTGGCAAATTGAGCCACCTACCTGGCCTTGCCTGCCACACTCTGAAGCAAATATAGACAACGCAACGCAGGGCACAACAGCAAAAAACACAGGCAATAATCAAAAGAATAAGACTGGAAAATATTAGTATAAATTTCGACATTATCAGCAAACACACAAGTTATTAATTAATGCAATATTAATTGGTCAATGTCAGACTCGCACATAGTCCGGTAGCAAACTGTTTTGAGGGCTCAGATTGTATGGCAATTTGGAGTAACTTATCAGCTTAGCCAGCTTGTTGCCTCTCTGGCCAGGTGTATTGCTCCTTCTATTTCGCATTCACTGCGACTCGAGGGTCTGATATGAGCAAAGTGTGCAACTGATAAGATAAGATTTGCATCATATGTTGAAGCGATAGCAAAAGCCACACACACACAAATATAAATAAAATAAAAAAAAAAAAAAAGAGCTCATAAAAATGCTATGAAGAAACGCATAAAGTTGAAAGAAGTCAGACCCAGTGCGGAAGCACTCAACACAATTGCGAATGAAATTAGTAATTCAGTGTGTGCGAATTAATGCTCGTACTTTTGTATAATGTGCGAAACGTGCTCATTAATTAGTTACACAACGAAATCTATTACTAATTTGGCCTAAACGAGCTACTTAAGCGCCCCGCGAAAACAACTGCGCCACAAAAGCCATTTTCTCACATGTTTACAAAATTGTTAACTTGTTTTTTTTTTCTGAGCTTCGCAAGTTTCAATGCCAAAGCCAGCGCTTCCTTAAGATACCAAGTGTAGATTGTAGATCGCAATTTAAATGAAAATTGTTTTAATTTCCACTAAATTGGGTCACTCTGTGGAGTTTTGTTGCAAGCGATTTCCTTTCGTTGCCGATTTCAATTCAAATTGTTAAATTAGGGGAACTTCTGGGAATTGTTACAGTTCCATTTTAGAGCATTGTCTAAAGTGTTCCAATTCCATTTAAAGCCTGAAGTGTTCCAATTCCATGTACATTTTAAAACCAATCATTTGATCATTTTTATGCAAACGGTTTTAATTATATTTGAAGTTAATCACTCAGTGTTCCACTTCCATTAGAAATTCCGTTTCCGTAAACGTTTCAATTCCGCTTGTTCCACACACTTTCTCAAAAATATGCCACAATAAAATTGCTTAACTTTATCCAAACATTTTTATATTGTTTTCACTTTTTCGAGCTCACCACGACCGTCTTTTGTTATCATATCGCGGAATCATTGTGATAAGGTTTAATGAATGGTTGAGTTAAACTTTTAGTGGCACTCAGCTCACCTGTGGCTGAATCCCCAGCCAAATCGGGTGGATCGATGCGTATTTGTTGCAGAACTCGACGCTGATTGGGTCCACGTTGCAATTGTGGCAAGGGAACTGATTGATCGACAACGGATTTGTGCATGGCACAGACACAACACAACTGCAAGGATCGGAAGTTAGGAAAGGCAAGAAATCGCGCAGGAAGTTGAAGAAACTGTAACTTACACGCACTAAAATACACACAATCACAATCATAATAAAGTAAACAATATAAAGACTAGCATCGAAGGCCATTTCGAACAATTAAGTTAACGAAATTTGTACAATTCTAAACTGAAGTTCGACACACGCAAGTTACTTTTTACAAATGGCAAATATAAATGGAAATGTTGGCGATAAAAAATTAAGTTAGTCTTATCTAATTGGCGTATGGTTGGTGATTAGTAATATGTTATATATTTGTATTTGTCATGTCAAAACCGTAAATTATCGAGGGACTTTTTAATTAGAATTATGGACTATAAACCCTTGTCACAACCAATATCAATGCATACACACCCGTCGAGTTGGGCAAACGCGATCCCAGGCCAGCCAATGAAATATTATCATCATCCTCGGAGTTATTATTGCGAATGCTTTTATAGCACAGCTATTTATATAGAGGGAATATATGTAACTCAAATCAAATGGTATGTAAATTAACCGAAGCAACTTACGACTGTTAATATGAGAATCAATAGAAATATATAGAAGAAATCTATGAAATACATTATACGATATTATTGTGCGCAGAGTTGAGTTCGTGCAAACCGATCGAAGTACTGAGTACAAGTACATTTCATTTCAAATTGCAAAAAAAAATAAACTCTTTTTCTATTGCTTTGGTATGTTGACAAACGGAATTACTATTATTGTTATTACGACTATTATTAGTGCACTCATAAATGGAGGTTATCTTATCGCTTAAGCTTTTTCAACTGCTCGACAAAATGTGGAGTATACTTTGTGGTGCGGGGTATGGAGAGAGAGAGAGAGAGAGAGAGAGAGAGGAAGATGGATGGGTCTTAATCTTACCCTCGAGTGCCATTCGCAACATCATTTCGCGTCGCATCAAGACCCGCCTGTTCCAAATCTCCAATTTCATTTTCACAAGCAGATAGCACTCCTTGAGTACGAGGGATGTGAATCGTAATTGAATGAAACCCGACTTAGCTGACGACTAAGCTTACCCGAAAGATTAGCGCTACGGCAATCCCAATTAGAATGCCACAGAACCAAAATTCCGTGTACATTTGTGATTAATAACAGTTTTGTAAATTTTGACAGTTTTGGCTAATTTCAAATAAACTATATACTCAAATGACTTGTTAAACTTCAGCTCCTTGGAACTCACCAGTCTCGGTCTGATGTTTGCCACAAAGTTTCCAATAACGAAATGGTCCAAAATATGTCTTAAATGTTGAAGGGAACAAACGTTGAATGATGGCAAATTACCAGCAAGTGGCAACTTACCCGCAAAAGTATAACAAATATGATTAAAAATGATGAGAAATAATAAACTTCCATGAGTTCCATAATTGTGGCAAAGCAGCGAAACTCAACAGACAACAGACAACGAGTGAATGCAAATGAAAAGTCGGAACTGTAGTTAACATCTAGGGCAACAACAATACAGATAAGCGCAGTGATTAGACATTTACTGCAGTTTATTTAAGGTGACTATATTTAGATGTTATCACTTTATCTAGCTACATACAGCTTAACACTTCAAAGACGGCCTTGTGCTGTCTCCAAGTGTTAGACTTGGTGCAAAACTAATGGGAAATTGCTTGTAATGTTGCATAAGATAGGAAATGCTTTAATTAACTGATTAGCTAATATAGTACAGAATAATTGTCCAATATTTCGTCATCATTTTGCGATATATAAACAAATTTCAACATGTGCAACAGTGACAAGTACATTACGATTGTCAGATTATTATGGTGGGCTATCTAGTTGGGGTTTTATCTATACACAGACTAAACACAATGCTTTTTATAAGCTGATGATGACTCCACGGGCATCGAAAGCTCTGCTTATCTTATCAAGCGATTGTGATTGCGATTGTGATTAGTCTGACAATCGGTCAAAGTTGAGAGAGAAAGAGAAGTTAAACATAATGTTTTCTCTGTTTATCTTAAAAGCTTACCATCAGCAGTATCCGTTGTATTAGTAACTGTATTAGTATTAGTATTTCTATTAGTATTTGTATTTGTATTTGTATTAGTATTAGTCCGTTGCCTGTTGTTGCCATTTGTGCGGTTCTTCGCCTTGGTGAATGTTTTGAAAACAATCTTAGTAAAACATAAACGTTGCTTTATGAGAAATAACTATACAATTTGTCGCCATCGTTTGCTCACCCATATGAGAAATGTTACAATTAATAAGATAACGTAGAAAGCGTTCCACAGCTCATCGGCCATTTCAATGGGCAAATCCAATCAGAAACCCGCAATCAACGACAAACCACGTTGACAGTTTTATGTAGACTGTTTGTATTTGGGTTTTAGGATCTAACGTTATTTATCTGCGGTTCTTTTTTTATTTGACTTTTTGTTTTGTTTTTATTGCCACTAGCCAACTTTGTTATCTAATCAACTTTCCCACTGATTGACCACAGTTTCGGATCTATTTAAGCAATGTGAAGAGCACTTGCATGCAGACCAGAACTTAGATCTCTTCAAAGATTATGACAAACTAGTACGAGTATAAGCTTATCAGCGACATTCCTCAGTTAATGCGTGACTCATCTGCTTATCAGTAAAGCTTACCGTTACAATAATCTCTGACATTTGAGCGTTGAGTTCGCGTTGATGCTTCATCTAAATGCCGCTTGGCCTTTTCGTATGCCTGGGCCAAACACTTTGTGCATGTAAAATGACACAATTGAGTGGAATTTATAATTAATTGAATTAACACATTGCTTACCCAAATCACAATGATTATGGCCAGCATGGAGATGGCGAATATATCCAAATGTTCAATAAAATCCATTCGCTAAGCTATAAAAAACCAAAAAGCAACGACAAACTGCATTGGCAACCTTATGAAGACTAACCTCAACCTGAGCAACGCTAGCTAAGTGTTATCTATGCGCTAAGAATAATAGAATATAACTAAAGCTAGCAGACCCACCTTATCTTATCGTTATACACTCCCACACACAATAAAAGCATCCACAGCAACTTGTCTTTGAAACAACTTACCATTCCCCGCAGGACTCCATCTGTTTCCGCCCTGAGCGATCGCCTTTGGAATCAAAAACTCAGAATATTAGTGAAAGCAATTCGAATTCTCTGACGATTAGGTAACTTACACAGCAGACAAAACAAACAGCGAATATAACAATCAGTAAACCGAATAATACTATAATGAACATGATTCCAATTCAATCGTTGTACGATGGCACATGCCTTTAACACTTTGGGAGTGAGAGAATCAACTAAAACCCAAAATTCGAAAGTACTGATAATACACAGCTAAGTCTTATCGAATCATTTGTTAATTTGAAGATAATTCATTTGTGCAGCTGTAAACTTGAAATACTCTAATAAACATTTGAAAGAACATGACTCATTTACGCTTGATTTCACACGACTTTATAAAAAGCTTTGAAAGCACCTGAAAGCTCTCAGCTATGCAATCAATCACACTTAAAGTTCAAACTATTTGGTTAACTTATTTATAAGCATAATTATAAATAACTAATTAAATTGTGAATCAAATAAAACGAAGACGAATCAATTATATTATAGAATGAGATATTATGATATTATGATTAAAAATAAAATGAATTGTTTAAACAAAGTCTGCTTACCGTTATGCCTACGACGATTCACACCAACAAAGGCCAAGCTCACAATCTTTAGGAATAGAGCATTTATTATCAAATTATTATCAAAGAAAGTATACATCATTATCTATATAATAACCTTAATGAACACACAGATGGCCAGAATCAGTAAGGATATGCAAATGTATAGACCAATTTCCATTGTTTGGCCAACTCGGCACGATCCTTTCCGACGGCAATTAGGAATCCAACTGAAACGTCTGCGTCGAGTTGAAATAAAAATAGAAACAATTTTTTATATACGGAAACACAAAAATAAAGAAGGTAAATGCGATAAGCATACAAAGCAACACAAGACACACAATGTATTATACGATATCTTTGTCATTTTAATCACACAATTGAGTGTCTTATCGGTTAAATTACTTATAACGAAATCCCCATCTCTGACAGCCCTAATTATTGAAGGGAGTTGGTTTTTTTTTGTATTTTTTAATTAAACGCAACTCAGTTGTACAATTGAAATAATCGTAATCTTTGCAAAGGTCACAGTTTTGTTGCCAACAACAAAAATTTAACTCAACTTCAAGTTCAACAGCTTGAAAACAAAACAACAACCAAATACAAAAAAAAAAAAAAAAAACTGACCCATTTAATAAGGCAAAAGCAATTACAGTGAGCTGCATAAATAATTATGGGGCAGCTACAAAAAATCTGAACTTGCTGAAATGTTAAATAATAACTCTGGGAGATTTTGGGAGAGGCTTCAATTAGATTGTGGCAGCAACGAACTGCGAACAACAACAAAAAATGAAATAAATACAGAAAATACAGGGTATACAATGGAATTTGTAACGAAATGCGAATTTCTTGCATTTGTTTACAAATCGTCAATGGAACGCACAGATTTCTACAGAGACAAAGCAGTCAGACAAACGCCTTGAACTGAACTGAAATTAATTAGAGCGCATAGACAAACACTCAGCATTTCTTTTGTTGGCCACACCAATTGGCAACGCCTCACAATCTGCCATTAAGCAGCGAGCCATACCCAATCTGGAGGTAATACCAAACACGGGGACAAGAGGCACGCTTCACGCACCCTCAGCCAAGTCAACAACGCGTCAAACAATGTACAGCGTCTTTTGGCGTTGCAATTGATTTCAAATTGCACAACAATAACTCTGAATGATTGTATATATCACACTGAGGTATCAATTACTAGCTATGGAGCTTAATAAGCCCGGTGGATAGATGAGAGGTAGATCGGCGGTAGATCAAAGTTAAGTGTGTAATAGATCAGCGGTAAAACAGAGACAGATCACAGTTAGATGGGAGGTGAATCGGAAGAAGATCGGTGCGAAAGATCATTGATAAATGAGCGACAGAAGTGAGGGATGAGATTGATAGATTAGTGGCTGATCGGAAGAAGACTAGAGAGGTTGATCAGAGCACAATCGACAGAGGATCAGAGCGAAAGATAATTGATAAATGCGAGGGATCAGATTATTAGATTATGAAGAAGAAGATAAGAGAGGTAGATCTGCGCTGGTTGAGCGGTAGATCAGAGTTAAATCGAAAGAAGAACAGAGTAGAAGATCCTATCTAGATGAGAGGTAGATCAGAAATAGATCATAGTTGAATGAATTATAAGATCAGAGTTAACTGGACAGAAGATTAGAGAAGTAGATCTTAGCTAAATGACAGGGAAAGCTGAGCTAGTTTGAAGCAGAATCAGCTAGAGATCATTGTGAGAAGAAAGCTTGATCTATAGAGGATCATAGTTTAATGATCGTTTTACCATTGATCATAGTTTAAAGATAGATTAGTTGTAGATCATAAATGGTGGTAGATCAAAGAACTAGTACATCAGAAGAAAGTCTAAGCAAGATCAGGGGTAGATAGTAGGTAAAGCCCTGCTGGATCAGTTAAAGATCAATAGATTATAGCAAAGCAATATAACAATGCTAGATCAAAGCAAGGTGGCAATTAAATTTAAACTAGATCATAATTTAATTACAGCTAAATCATTGCCATATCATAGCTAAATAATAGCTAGATAATAGCTAGATCATAGCCAGATTAAGCATATTTATCAAACAGATACAGCTATCAATGTTTTGTTCACAGCTCTTTTACCAACTTAAATTTACTTCCTTCCATTCGAGCTGATAATTATGTGTGAGCAACTCATGGTAAAACATTTGCATTTCTTTGTACGCCCCAAACCTTCCACTTCCCCCGTTTCCTAGGCCCTCCGCCTTAACCGACGCCCAGTTCTGTTCAATGTCAAGTTCAGTCTATTTCCGTAAGCCCAAAATATTGCACTGATTTTCATAGTTAAAAGCATAATCTTGATAGCTCTTAAATGACTCTAAGAAAAAAGATTGTAAGCAGAGAATTGAGCGACTAGAAGATACCCTGCATATAGGGTTTAAGGCAAGCCAACATAACAATTTCAAATGTACTTCGATGGTTAACAAACTAACAAAATTCTGGCATTTATCATTGTTTAGCCTGATCATACCCCTTTAAATTACTGCTTTAACTAGAGGGTAACCTAAAAACTTACAAATCATGCGGCTCACAAGTTCCGGCTGTTGTTTTTTTATGGTCTTTAGCTTGCCCATTGTTGGACAATGTGAAATGAAAATCCCCAAGCAAACTTAGTGGGTGCGCTGTCAGTTAGAAGTATGAACGTATTTAATTAACAACAAACGAATCAAACAGGCAAGACAGACGGACACACACACACATATACACACACACACCCAGCACAAATTGGACAGAAATTACTTAATCTAATGCTAACTATGCTAACACGTATGGACCGCGGCTAATTTAATGAGCTGACAGCGCCCAGAATCTCCAGTTTTCAACTTAATACTCATATAATCAATTTCAATTCGCCATCCATTGTGTGAAACCTTGAACTTCCCCGCAAGATCTAATTAGAACGTTCACAGATCCCAATACAGTTAACTATGCGCTTGGACTTTCGCTTTTGATGCCATAATAACAGCTGGGAAAAAAAATACAAATAAAGCGAAAAGAAAACAACAACAACAGCAATAACATCAACAGCAACAACAAGCAATTAAATTATATTCGTAATTCTTGTGAAATACTCTCAAATCCATGGCCCATCAAAAGGAAAGGCTCAGTCGAATGACATAACATTTACGCATTGTCTTTGTGAGCCAACTGGAGCATTAAGGCTAATTAGTTTATAAACAAAACACTGTTCAAAGCTGACTCTCTCTCTCTGTCTGATTTTCTCTGTCTGTCCTTCTCTAGCGCATTCATTTGATACGCATAGTAATTTGTTTAGAGTGTGAATGCGCCAACATTGTTAACAAATTTGCTAATCTATTATAATAAAATGTAATAGCTGTATTCAAACATTCTTAAGCTGTATCTAATGAAAGTTAATAAGTTGCGAGTAACTTAACAGATGCCCAGTAAATGATAATATTTTATTTATAATTCATTACAGCTAATGTTATAGTTGTATTTAATTATTCTGAAGCTATTTATGTTTTCAATTGAACAACTTTCGAGAAGCTTCAGAGCTTCATTTAATTTCCTGACTCTCTGTTAATTTTTTGTTTGTATTAATTTAGTATTAGTATTTTATAATTACTCTTAATAATTCTTAAATCATTTCTAATGAAATTAAACAACATTCCAGTTGCTTAACAGACGTTAAACTGCTGCTAACAGCGCACTGTTAACTTGCTTATCTTGCTTTCAACTGTTATACTAATCTCACTGTTAAACATTGCTGCTGTTGTGCAGCTAACAGCGCATTAACATAGCAACTACATTAACATAGTAAACACAATAATTTGAAATATTTTTAAAGAGCATTTCAGCTTCGTTGTGTTTGTCATGAATTTTACTTGTTATGCTTGCATTATTATGGCCATAATTTCAAATTGAACCTGACCGTCTGAAGCAGCTGAACACAGTTATGAGGCAAGCGCAGTCACTGTGTGACAATCAACAACAACTTCCTCAAAAACAGGCCGTAGCAACGTTTAGGCCAAAGTCACTACGAAAGCATTGTACAGGGGATACACAGTATCGTATAATGGATAACTTTTATGTTTTGTTATTGTTTTTATGACTGTCATTATAGCGTTTTAGCTGAAGCAACTGCATTGTGAATGGAATAGGTAAGCAGGAATCAAGAGTTCAGTTTACAGTTGCAGTTTTTTTTTTTTTTTTGCAATTTGCAGTTTTGTCAATGCATTCAAATGACTTTTGGCTTGAATATTTATTAATTATGTGTGATAGAAGAGAGTGTGTGTGTGAGAGAGAGAGAGAGAGAAACAACTACTGGGAACTATTTTGATTGGCTTGTGTTGGGTGCAATTATAGTTGGGAATTTCGATGCGGTTGCCGCCCTGCGAAATCGCCTCAATGTGCATGCGGGCCAAACAACTTTTATTTTGAAAACGGATATACAAACATATATAAATATAATGAAATATATATATATATATATATATGTGTACAAATATGCAATGAAAAGAAAAGCTAGCAAATTATGTGAACTTGTTATATCACCTGGCCAACAAGCACTGGCAACAACAACAGCAGCTTAGATAGGCAAGCCGAAGCTATAGCTAAAGCCAAAGCTAACGTGGCTTCAAACTGTTTTCAAAAGCTGCAACAACAAGTGCACTTTCTTTGCGTTACGCTTCTTTGCATAGCCTCGTGCATTGCCAAATCGTTTATAGCTGCATCTGTATCTGTATCTTGCAACTCCAGCTGTATCTGTATCTGTTGCTGTAGCTGTAGCTGTAGCTGCTGCGGTCAGTGTCCATGTCTAGACATTGAACGCAAATGAAATGCTTCAATGCTGCTGCTGCTGCTGCCAAAATATTTTCATGTTGCTTATACTTGCAACTGCAATTTTTTGAGGCAAGTGCAACGCCAAAAGTTCAACAGACGAAGCTGTCTTGCCTCCCTGCCTCCCCCTCGTTAGGCATTATAAATTAATTCATATTAGCAAAACAAATGCGATGCATCTCTCTGTGTGTGTGTGTGTGTATCTATATGTATTATTTACAGCCATGCCCAGTGTATATGTGTGTGTGTTTGTGTGTGCATCTTTTAGCTTTTAGCATTTCATTGGCGTTGAGTTGTTGTGCAGGTTTCGCGGTCTGTGGGAGCATCGCTGAAAAACCGGCGCAAAATTATATGCAAGCTCAAATAAAATTAACAATTACAACAACAACAACAACAACAGCAACAATATGCAAATGCCGCTATATATATCTTTATATACATATGCATATATAAAAGTCGCATCGCATCTCATCTGAAGGCTGAGAAAATCAACAGCTCAAATGTTAATTACGAGAATATCTTTTTCCAAACTAGCCAAGTCGATTGCATTTGACTTGCAGTTGTACTTAGATAAAGTATCTGATGGATGCACATCTGTACTGCCTGCAAATGCCGGCTTTAAATATACGTATAACTTTGGCCAAAAATCGATTTGCTCTTGGCCCGCATGGCGTATGCGTAACGTATGTTCCGTTAAGCTTATTTATATAAGATTTCTATTGGTCAGATTGTAAAGAACTTTAGCATATGTATCTATGTTTGATGTGGCTTATATTAAGTTTATTTTGGATAGAGGTTTGTTAACAGCAGCAGGGAAGAAAGTACAGTAAAGAAATGTAGAGCCTTAAACGCTAGGCTAAGCTGTCTGCTGGGCTGCAATTGCAGAAGAGATGCCACTCAATTGTGGTTAGCTTAGAGACTAAATTACTTGGTATTCATATAAGTGCAGAAGTAGCTGAGTAGCTACAAGAAACCATATAGAATATGCAAGAGTTACCGAATAGAGCAACTTCAGGAGACATAGACAGACAGAGAGCTAGCTGAATAAACAGATAGGCAAAGAGATTTATGTTTATATAAAAACAAAGTTTAAATAAATATTAAATTGAATTTCAGGATTTATACAAAGAAAACATAAAACAGAAAAGGAAGAAGTCTTAAAAGTGAAGTGAAGCAGCGAATGGCAAAAGCAGAAACAAGAGTAATTGACATTATAGTTTATATATAGCAAGAAGCAAGAAAATTGTTAGATAAATAGAATATATAGATAGGATAGATAGGATAAACAAACTGAATAGGATAAAGCAACAAACAAAATGTCAACTTTATCCCGCTGGAAGTCAAACAAGTTTACACTTATATTCCTTATGGATTACACACATTTCCACTAATTTATAGTCGATATAAAAAAGAACATAAATATAAACATAACTATCAACATTAATATGACATCACTTCCTACAGTATTTAAAATAAATAATAAAGAAACATTAAATAATAATAATAATAAGCTATTAATAATGACAGCAAAAATAAAAGCACTCAAACGTCCAAAGAGTTTTGAGTCCGACAACAGTTAACTGAACGTCAGAGTGCTGGCTAAGAGCATGGCTAAAGAGAAGCGAAGCAGCAACCAAGCCCAAAGCACAAAGCACAAAGCCAACTTGCCACTTGCCACTCGCCACTCAACAAACTCTTTGTGTGAAACGTCGCCATCGCTTTTGGTATAAAACATAAACACGCTGAAGAAAGTCATTCATTTAGTTGTTTGAGCTGGCGCGAACCGTTAGTCCCCCCAGACCAGCAGTAGTAGCATTAGTGGCATTTAAGCAGTGCAACCTATCAATAGGGTATCTCGAACAAAGCACAAAGTTTACAAGTGAATACGTATCAAGCCCAGAGGAGACTTGTTGTGCACAGTGAAAAAAGCTAAAAGAACGAACGTGTGTTTGTTGTGTGTTGAAAACGTTCTAAACTTCAAACAATATTCAATTGGATATACATAACTATATATAAAGATATATATATATATTTATATATATAGAGCCGCCAGCAGCCGAGAGCTGAAGCTGCAGTTAAAACACAGAATGCAGTAAGTCAAACTCGTACAATGAATCATTCAGTTGCAGTAACAATAACAATTCGTGCAGCCGCCAGTTAATAATTAACGTTTTGTATTGTTTTTATTTTATGGAACTATAATGTAGGGAACTGGCGAAGGGGTAGGGGAAGGGTAAGGGGAAATGCTGCTGGGCTTAAGATTTGTGTGGCTTGGCAACCACAAAAGATTCTTTACAAAACATTTCAAAACATCGTCGACTCGTACGTAACTGTAACTGTCGAGACTTTTAGTTGGCGTGTCTGCGATCTATATGTGTGTGTGTGTGTGTGTGTGTGTGTGTGGTGTGTATGGGTGTATCTGTGTGTTGGCGTGGGAGTTTTACTTTTGTTTGTTTGTCTGTTGCGGCTGCTGCTGCTGCTGCTGCCTGTGGCGCTTCGAGCTGAATCTTTTGAACCGCTTTTGGTTGCCTTGGCTTATTACCTAATCGCATTGTCTAAATGTGCGCAAAAAGAAATATAAAAAAAAAGTAGAAAAAAAGCAAAGATTGAGGACACAACCTAAGTAAATACTAAGCTTGGAAAATGCGCTGCATTATGTATTTGTTGTAGCCAATGTGTCAATCAATCGCTGTCCAGCTGAGCGTTTGAGTAGTTGAGCAGCTGACTCATTGTCAGGCCATGGCCAGTGCAATATGCAATAGGATTTGGCTTAAAGCTTGGCCAAAACGCGAACGCAATCTGTCACAACACAAATTGCAACAGTGGTTTTTTTTTTGGCCAAGTTATGACAATCCTTTCTAAATGTAAAGGCGTATCAATTGCGCGTATTATATAACTGAAACCGTTGCTAACTGCAATGAAATTGTATCGCACACACACACACGCACACACAGCACACACACACATATGTGGCGTATACGCAATTTCAACATGTCGCGTTTGAAATTACAGTTAGGCAGCTACGCATAGCAATGCGCATGCGTGCCCCAGGCCAACTCTTTGCCCCGCTTAAAGAGAAGGCGAGGCCGCCCTCTCTATCAGCCAAGAAACATGCCAAATCGTAGACAATTGTTATGACGATTAAGTTGCTGTTGCTGTAATTGTTGTTGCTATTTTTTTTTTTTTTTTTTTTGGGTGTGTGTTTAGTGCAATTTATAAATTGACGCCCCATTTCAATTTGAGATTTAGATTCCCACTCCCACAGTCCACAATCCCCAGTCGAAGGTCATTCAAATTGTAACACAATTTTATCTTTTCTTTTCTTTATTTTTTTTGGGCTTTATTTTGTTGATCTCGTGAAAGAAAATGTTGCACATAAAATTCATTGCCACGCAATTATCAGCAAGCATCGCATTATTCACATGGTTCCAAATCAACGGCTCCCAAGCACATTAAACGCAAACAGCGCCCCATTAATGTTGTTTAATTTGCTGTAATTGTAACATTGCAATGTAATTTATTTTTGGTTTTCTATTTCGTTTTTTATTGCTGTTGTTGTTGCTGTTTATTTTCAACAATTTGGAGTTTGCGTTGCTAACGAGCGTGTGTATAATTAACCAATAAAAGAAAAAGGAGAAAGAGACTGAGACTGAGACTGAGAGTGCGCGTCACACGTTGAAACAAGTGAAAACAAAAGACTTAGGCAACAAACTCTCAAGTGTGTTAAATGCCAGCTAATGGCAATGCTTCAACATGATTCGCTTAGCTGCAGTTACTAAGCTAACCAGGCGTTAATTTATATAGATTACGGTATGCCAGAGCATAACTGATAAATCGCTTGATGATATCAAACGAACACAAAAGACTTAGGCAACAAACTTGCTCTGAAATGATTTGTTTAGTTAAAGCAACTTAGATTATAAGATAAGGGTAACAACATAATTGATTATTTAATTGAATAATTTAAACAAACTTAGCTGTTGCATAGCAGCTTAGGGAAATGTTTACAAAAACTACGCTGAATTGAAATTAATTTATAGTGCAATAATTAACAAGTTGATTGAATAATGTTAACTGAAAACAAAAGACTTAGGCAACAAACTTAGCTGTGTTAAGGTGCACGTAATGAGTGTGTAAGGAAGCTTAGCACAACAGCAATACATATTAAAGAACTTGGATTGGAATTTGCAATGAAAACAAAAGACTTAGGCAACAAACTTAGAGTGCTGAATGGAATGGAATGGAATACTAAAGTAACAAGAGATCGCCTTAGTAGTGTAATTGAAAACAAAAGATAACTTCTAAGTCAAATCTTAAGACAGAAATGCTTAAACTTTACTATTGCTTTGATTTGTAAAACTTAACTGGGTGAACTCCCCTTAATATGGACTAACTTCTGTTTCATAAGCTAAAAGCTAGTCTTATGTCATCCCCGCCTCACACACAGAGCACACCCAACATTTAAGGAAATCAAAGCAAACAGCAACTTATGGCCAAAACCAAAACAATTTCAAAAAATACAAAAACAAAATCAGAAAAATGTAAGAAACTCTGTCAAGAAATTGAAAACGCAAACAGATATGCAATGTGAGTGTGTGTGTGTGTGTGTAATGAAACCACTTTTCCTTCAGCTGTGTTTAAGTGCACCAGTTGCAGCTGGAGACAAGAGACAAGGAGACTAGGAGACAGGCTAAAGCCATATCTACGTCCAAAACAAAATCAACAGCAACGCATCAACATTTCTTGGTCGAGCAAGTGATGTAATGTGGAGCCAGATGAACACATGGCTACAGCGGGTTTTGGCCAACAGACGGAGAAAGATAGACAGAGAGAGAAAGAGAGAGAGGGAGAAAGAGTGTGTGTAAGAGATAGGGGGAGAGTGTGAGAGGTGCATTGCATGTTCCATTTATGGCAGACACTGTGCCACATTTTGAGGCATGCAACGCATGATTACGAGTATGTAGAGCACTAGGAAACGTTTGGCGCGTTTTTTGGCTGCTAACCTAAATTGAAACAAATTGATGGCTTGAGCTAATGACTTAACCAGTTGCCAGTTGCCAGGTGCCAGATTGTGTCAGTTTAAAGATGGCCTCGGGATTATGGATAATCGCAATCAAAACGGTAGCCAAAGCCATTGACAATGCAACAAGAGGCACACTGCGAGTACACAAGTACTTTGCACACATTAAAGTTCAAAGGTGGCCCCAGAGAAAAATGGCCAAAGGCCACACGACAGACGACAGACGACAGGCTGACAAATTGCCAGCAAGAATGGCTAAAACAAATCGCATAACCATTTGCTGCTGTTGTTGTTGTTGTTGGTAATGTGTGGGCATTGGCATTACATAAGCAAAAGCATTTGGTTTATTAACATGCCTTAATTAGCGCTGGCTTATAGATTTTGAATCACCATTAACAAGTGGCCCCCCCTTACCACCTTACCTTCTCTCCACCCCTCCCTCCTTCTTGTCTGTCTAAATCCACTTGAGTCTGACACATGCGATTGCCAACGAAAGTAAAAGTTTGACGCAGATTTGCTTTTGCTCCAGCTGCCATTATTATTCGTATTATTGGTAACAGTTTTGCTTTCCACATAAAAGCCGCAATTAAATGCAATTGTGGCACGTAACATTGGCCAAGCCACGTTGACCAGCGTACATACAATTTCATTACATTTCTCCCCCCTTCTTCCCCCATTCGTAGTTAAGTCGCATTCCATGGATATGAATGCGTATGTGCCACAGTTGACATTCAAGCCAAATGGCCAAGTGTGGTTATAACTAAATGGCGCTCAAATTGAACCCGCTGCAAGTGGCACATCTTCATTTTATACACTGCCACAAGTGGCTATAACTCAGCTGTAAGCCAACTTACAACAGCTGAGTGAAGCTTGGCTATACAAACAGTTCCCTATGAATGAAGTCACTTGGTTGATAGATGCTTTACTTATGGCGCTCATAGCTGCAATTATGTCAAACTGATTGAAGAAAGAATATTCCTTAAGGCTGCTTAGTTTAAAGCCCTCCAACCAGGCTTAAGATGTGCTCAATTAGACTCTTATTGCTAGACTTATATAGAAATTCAGGCAATTAGCTGATAACTGAAAACTTGCTCAAGCGATTCACAAGAGAGTTAGTATAGGTTTAATCCAGTTTATAGCCTTACAATCGATTCGAAACCTGACCAATAGAGTTAAGGAAAGAAAAGAGCATCTCTTGTGTCGTTTGATTTGTTAACAACATTTTTGCACTGCGGTCGACTAACTGCAGCTCACAGCTCAGAGCTCCCAGCTGTGTCTCAGGCGTCTGTTGTCGTTACCTTATAACAAGTTTCTGGCTTCGTCTGGTCTCGGTCTTGCATAACTCTCTAGTCGCTGGGCTGGCGTTGTTGTTGTTGTTGTTGCTGCCTTCTTTGGCTGCAATTTGGCGGCATCTTCAGTTGTTGTTGTGGTTAGCTTTTGTTGTAGTTGTTGTTGTTTTGCTTGCTGTTGTTGCTGTTGGTTGGCTGGCGCAAAAGGTTCCCGCGTTTTGCGCACTGAAGTTGCCACAGCGTACAAAAAAGTTTCCCATATCATAAAGTCTTAACTTATTGATGGCATGACTTGGCTAATCTGATTGCTATTGCCAATTTCTATTTCTATTTTCGTTTCGCAGTCGCAATCGACGCTTAGCCCTGCCACTAGTCCTCCTGGCCATCGGCCTGTGCGCCTGCGCACATGCTGCCGCCACAGGAGCACCATCTCCAACGGCCACCACGGAGAAACCTAAAGGATTCTCATCGCGATCCCTTGATGTGAGCGCTGCCGGTGATTTGGATGATGACTTCGAGACGCAGGCCCAAACGCATTTGACCTACAGACAACAGCAACAGTTGCAACAGCAACAACAGCGTCCGCAGTATGAATACAGTGAGGAGGATCAGGAGGAGGCGCCACGACAGGTGTATCTCAATCGGAATGTGAAGCAGCAAAGCAATTATCTAAAGAAGAAGCCAGCTAGCGAGGAGAGCGAGGAGGAGGAAGAGGAAGTTGAGGAACCCGATCGTCTATCCACGCTGCTCAGCAAATCCTCCTTCAGCTGCACGGATCGCAACTCTGGGTAAGCACACTGGCACAGAACCACAGAGTAATCCTTCTTATAATCGACTTGCATTCGCTTCAGTTACTATGCCGATGAGTCGTTGAGCTGTGAGGTCTTCCATTACTGCCAGGAGAGTCAGAAGCATTCGTGGATCTGTCCCGAGGGCTTCACCTTCCATCAAATCCATTTGATTTGCATGCCCCCCTCGCACGACAACATCTGCAAGCAATCCTCCAAGTATCATATAGTCAACGATTATCTGTACAAGCCCATCAATCTGCAGGAGCACCAGAGCAAGCCTAATGTGACATTGCGCTATTCGGAACGTTACTTCCCAGAGAACTACTATGAGCATGAGCGTTACGATGATGAGGGAGGAAGAGGAGGTACTGCCAGCACCTAGGCCACGCATTCAACATCAACAGCAGCAGCAGCAACCTCAACAGCATCGTCAGGCGATTGCCTATCAGTCACAGCCACAGCCACAGCCACAGGCTCAGCTGCAGCATCAGCATCAGCATCAGGCACAGCATCAGCCACAGGTGCGTGTGCAGTACCAGCAACAGCCGCTTCAGCAGCAGCAGGCACAGGTCGTCACACAGATACGACACCAACAACCCCAGCCAACAACAATTGCCTATCGCAAGCCATTGCCGACGACAACGATTCAACCACAAATCCAGCCACAATTGCAATTACATCAGCTGCATCACCAGCCGCAGCAAAGACCACAAACACTTGCGCCCACAGTAACACCGGCGCCATATCGCTTCTTCACAGCGGCAACGCCTCAGCTCCAGCATTTGCATCAGCAGCAGGTCTATCGTACGCCCGAGGAGATCAACATATCGTTGCAGCAGCGTCGGCCGCAGGTCTTCATTGCCACCTCAACGCCACGTTACTATGAGGATGAGTATCTGTATGAGCGAAGGAAGTGAGCGCGCCACAGTTTGTGGCATTCAATGTAAACAGTCTTGTCGTTCCACGCCTTGTACATGCAGCTCCTGGTTGGAGTTAACTTAGCTTTAAGCTGTGCCCATCTGTCACTACACTTGTATATGCTATAACACTATATAGTCCCAAAATTTAGCGCGAGTTTTATGTACCTTATTTGTAATATTTAATGTCCTGCTAGAAGAATCCGCCTTCTAACTCATTTCGTTAATAAAGAAGCAACATTAAGTTAAAGTTCCCGCCTCTTCCTTTCACTGTATATCAATCTCCATGTACTGATCATCATTGGATAAATGCACCGATTGACTCTTTGTGTCCTCCTCCACAACGTAGTTGGGTCCAATTAGACAATTGTTGAGCACCGAGCCGCTCTTCACATGCGCCCGGTGTCCAATGATGCAGTTATTTATGTTGCAGCCCTCCTCCACAATTGCATTGGACATGATGATTGAGTTGGTCACAATATTCTTCGGATTCACAACGCTATTCGAGCCAAAGACGCTGTAGTTTAATGAGGTTTTCTCCGACAGCTTGGCATTGTCGGCTACAATGATTTCCTTGGTCTGCGTTGACTTGACCACCGCACCAGGCGCAATCAGTGGGTGTGCTTCGCCGCACAGATCGTTCCAAATACCAGCCAGCTTTCGATTGATGGCCAGAAAACTGAGCGTCGTATTTACACGCACGCCTATGACGTCCAGAGGCGCCTGTACAGCAAAGCAGCGGACAACATCGCCGTGATAAGGAACATGCGAGAGTGTTTGATTGAACAGAGATGCCTGTGTCAACTTCTGATCCATCACAGTGTGTGTCACATACTAAGGAATGGATAAATCACTTATAATTATAGAATACTATTTTAGTTATTGTCAACTCACGTGCAAAATATTATCCTCGATCTTTGTAGTTACATTTAAATCAGATGTGGTATCTGGCATTGATTTGGGCGTTCGCCTGTAATGCTGTTTCTTTATGAGATGCGGTAGAAACTCTCCCTTAAATGTTGAGATGTTCTCTTTCTGCGAATATACAAATTTTAGTAAAGAGTTTTCGCAATAATTTTATGCTATCCATACCCTGTGAAGGTAGTCGATCACCCACTTTTTCATCACATAAATATGGGCATCCATAAGCCGGCCATAGACATCCAGCTGCCCCCTGTTCTTAAGCAGATAACGCTGTAGATTCAGCGTATCTTCACAGTCGCTGGCAGCAAAGACAAATGCCAAACGCTGGGTGGCCGGATGTATGCCAATCATGTCACGTTCTGGCTTATGTTTTGTCTTAGGGCCCGGCATGACCACATCCGATTCAAAGCCACTTTTGAACAGCAGCAGGGCCAATGAAGCATCATCAGCGCGGAACTTATTAATCAGCGGATACAAGCTTACATTACTGACTATATCACAGCTCACGACCAAGAAGTCTGATTTGATTCTAAAAAGAGGAGTAAAAACGTTTGTGCATACAAAGCTGCTGAAGCTATTGGAGACTCACTTGTCGTATATGTAGCGCAAACTATCCGCAGTACCGAAATCGCTGTCGTTGGGGATTGTGGCGTAGTCTATTTTGACTTTAAGTGGCGTGCGTTCCAGTGACTGTTGAATCTCTAGCTTATCCTGCTCTAGCACAACAACAATCACCTCTATGGACAATAAATCATGGCTTCAGTAAACTCGAATTGATGTAATTACTTAGTTTACCTGTGAAATTGTGTCTACACAACATATTGAGTGGATACCAGATAAGAGGATAGGGCCCTACGGGCAGCAAACATTTGGGCGCATCGCCCAACACTTCGGGTAGGCGTGTGCCCCGCCCTGCAGCCAAAACTACAGCTTGAAATTCGAAACTACTCATTTTTAAATATTAAATTTAATTTAAATTGCCAAGACGCGTGGACAACGACGAAGCACACAGCTGATAGCTCAGTTGCCAGCATTATCCAACACCCAACATAACACTCAGCTGATTAATCAATTGCCAGCGTTAGCCAGCACTGCGGAGTGTTTGCCATATGTTTATGTCACATGACTGCACTTGCATTGTTTTTGCAATTGTATAAACTAGTCAGATGACCCTTTTTTCACAAAGATTCCTTTAATTTTATGCAATTTTCCAGCAGAATTACAACAATTGTTATGGTTCTATGGAACAACAAAAGACTTTAATGCATGATTTGAGCGCTACATAACTATAAAATGGAATACATACATTTTCTTCTTATTGGAATTAAACTATATACTTTTAAGCTTACAAAGTTTGCCAGTAGCTACATTACATACAATTAGTTTTAAGTTTTTCCTTTTTTTTGCGGATTAAAATGGAAACAGAACAAATATTTGTAACAATAATATATTGCTGGAATACACACACGTAATACTTAGAAGAGCACATCATCATCGCCCTCATCGAGTATGTTTGCTTGTTCACGCACATCGATTCCCTGCTTCAAAAGCAAAGCCTTTTTAGCATCTGCCTTGGCACGAGCTTCCCGCTTCTTGTCCTGGATCTTTTTCAAACGGTAGAATTCTTCACGCTCCAGTTCGTCCAGCTCCGAGATGATGTAGGCCAGGGTACGGTCAATGCGCGGTATGATGACATGCTCAATGGCGTTCACACGACGGTTGGTGATTTTGATGACCTCGTCCAGGGTGACGAATGAGGTTTGCAGCGAGGCCAGCTCAACGAGAAGTTTGACAGCGCTCTGGTAGTTCTTCTTTAGTTTGGCCAACTGCTGACCACCACGGGCCAAGCCAGCCAGTTCGTAAGTATCACCACCATCCTGATAAGATTCGAAGACGGGCAGCGTAACACCAGCAACGTTGTCCTTCTTGGTGCGTATTTTGATTTGTGCCTTGGTCACGTTTTGTAGAACCACCTGATTGATATCACCGGACGTAAACTTGGCCTCAGCCAGCGAAAAGGCTGCTTCTTTCATAACATCGCCCATCACAGTTTTGGTCTCAATGATTTTACCCAAGATCATGCGGAAACGCATTTGCAATGCATCAGCTTTTTTCTTGAGGAGGCCATGACCTTTTTGAGCGCCCGCCAGACGTGCCTTCATCAACATCTGGGCACCACGCGACGGGAAAATCGGTAACCTTTCTTTGCCAGACATTTTCGGATATTTTTCAGGCTAATTACACGAATTTTCTAATGCGCACAACAAATTTCACACACCCGTCGAAGAACACTGAAAAACTCCAACTGGACTGGATAAATGCAGTGTTGCCTAATTCACACAATTTTGTCTAAAGTGCTGAATAACGATTTGCATTTCCAGTGCTGATAAACATTGCATCGAGCAGCTGTCAGCTGTCTATAATTGGTGTAAACAAATCAAAAGCGCCATTGATAAATTTCTAAATAATGCAAATTTTGCAACGTTTGCGTTGGTACCCGCCAATTCCAATAAACAACTATATACGTTATTACGCAAAAAAACCGAAGCCTACAATGACAAGCAACCGACGCATGGTGCAACAGGAATTCCTACATTATGTAAACCCCTATGCACGCATTAATATTAAGTCTGACATCTTCGTGAAAGTGGACCCCGTAGATGTCCATGTTCACACCAGTGGCGATGTTTTTATAGCTCAACTTCTTTGCGAAGCTGCTTACAACTGCAATGCCAAACTGGATGTTAATGTTAGCGATGACGATAAGGTCGTCAATGTACTGGTAAAGAAGCTAACATCTGAAGCAGGCCGTTCTAGATGCTATTTAAAGATTCCCGTTCGTGCTGAAGTTCATATAGATGGTGGCGCCAAAGTATTAGTGCAGTTCGTACAAGGCGAAGCACTGCAGGTCAGGGCAGATGAAGACATAACAACAAAGAACGTGCGCGCCACAAATATTTCACTATTTAGCGAAAATGGTAACATCATCTGTGAGGGAACGTTGCTTGGCAAACGCACCGAAATCGAAACCCTCAATGGTGTAAGAATCTTATACATTTGTCATATTTTTTATTTATTATTATTATTATTTCTCTGACAGAACATTGTTCTGGACAAGCTGCAGGGTGATAGCTTAAAATGCTCCACAAAGGCGGGCGGCATCAAAACAGACTCTTGTTATGTAGAGAAGTCAATGTTTGAAACCACAACCGGGCAATTGGACCTAAAGAATGTACACAAGACGAGCGAAGTCCATGTACACGAAGCGGGAGATCTAAAAATGAGTGGGTTCAATCAGCAATGTAAAGTTAAATCCTGAATTCATTGTCTATCTTTCAGCTGGCGTCCATGGCAATCTGAGTGTGAATTCCAAAGGCGGCAATATGAATCTGCAACTGTCCGAGCTGATTGGCAAAAGCCAAATTGTTGCACAGAATCTAGCTAACGAGGCAGTTATTAACATATCGGAAGCCATTGAAACCAAAATTAACATTGAGGTAAACGCTTCTCAGGTTAATCTGGACAATGAATTGAATCACGTGTCCCATGCGTTAAGTAATGACAAAAGCACGTTCCAGCTGCGCAATACTAATGATCATCATTTGGTCATTAGCAGCACGGGCAAGAATGGAGTGCGTCTGGGCAAACAGTCCTGGATGGATATAATGCGTCAGACAATAAACTTAAATGACAAACCTTAAGACCATGCCAAGTGTTTCAATCATACCAAAGAAATCAACGAGATATATGCAATTTACCTGTTCTATAGTGTATGTATAAGTATATTTTAATATATTGCGCTTATAAGCGACAATATTCAGTCCTGTTATGAGTATTATTTGGCTTGGCCAGCTACATTGTTTAAAACTGCGCTTAGGCGCTGGTGCGCTCTCTGAAGCAGCACATCTTCATCTTGATCCGCTTGCAAGGCATTGCGAAACAATTCCACTTTAATAACGTCAATCTCTTCAATATCCTTCATGATCACAGCTGCGTCTACCTGGATCAGCATGTGACTCAGAAGGCGCAGCAACTTGAACGCGTTTTCTTCATACTGTGAACGAGGCTCATCCTCGTAGGCCTCAAAATCGTTTTCATCATACTCGGTATAATCTTCAATGTGTTGTCTTAGAATTAACCAGACGCCAAGCAGGTTGACAAATGTATCCTTGTCATAAAAATATTTGAGACACTGTAATGAAAAGTGTATTTAGTTAGGATAACAAACTCATTTGGTTAATTAAAACATACGCTGCAAATGTGTGCCAAATCCTCGAGATACTCCTCTTGCCTTTCGCCTAGTGGCAATAACTGCAAGGGCTGCTGCAGGAATATTAGGATGCGGGTCAGACAATACATAATGCTGGGTGCATATAAATCCATAGATATCTGCGCTTCTGGCAACTGCACAAGGATGGTGCAAATGTTCAGGTAGGTTTGAATTACTTCTATATCGCAACTTATTTTTGGTGAGTTCGATTCATCATCGTCTCCATCTTCATCCGCATCTGTATTCTCATCGCCAGCTGGCAACTGATCAATAGCTTCTCCATCAACTTCATCTGCTTGCTTGGCGTGATCGTCACGCATGAGACGTACAAAGGCATTGTTAACACCATCACATAGTTCCTGCACTAAAAAGACTTCAGCAAAGGGCTTTAACTTGAGGTCTGTTTGGGAGTTCTCTTCCTCCACCAGGGCACAGCTGGCCAGTACAGCATTTATGGCTTTAAGTGCAGCTATGAGCAACTCATCACTCACGGACTGCTGTAATATGAAGCCGAGATTCTTTGCTGAGCTATCGCAGGCCGCAAAACAAATATACCAATCGATGCCCAGTTGCTCCTTACCGCTAACCACGTGCGCCATTACATACTGATATACGCGCATCAACTGCAGCAGCATACATGTGTCCATGCAGGTGCTCAGCTTCAGCAGCATCTCAATCCACTCTGCATTAGCCGTTAGCTGCTCCACGCATTCCACCTGAGCACACATATTACCCAGGAGTCCTATGAGTATCTCGTACAGCCGAACATCCTCACTTGCGGAAATGGCAGACGTAATTAGCTCGATGGCATCATTTTCTAGCAAAAATGCGACCACTTCCGGCGTCACAGAAATGTCCCATAACTTGCACAAATCTTCCTCCAGCTCCAACTCCAGAGCTGTCTGCTCTGGTTGTTGACTAAGTGTCATCAGTGTCTGTAGTATGAATTTCTTGCTATACATAGTATTATCAACGGCATCAGCACGCATGCGCCTAATTAGTTCTTTCTCATCAGCATCCGCAGCATCCTCATTGTTTTGAATTTCGTGGGGTTGGGGTGAATTCGACTCAGACTTATTGGCAATGCTTTGAGCGCCATTTTTCTCCGCATTGGTAGCGTCACTTGTTTTGTTTTCCGATTGAATTAATATATCGTTATCATTACTTACTGCTGCTGCAACATTGTCTCTTTCAGAGCTATCCACATCTTCTTTGGTCATCTTGTCTGGTGTCTGGCAAAGTTGTATCAAATTGTGTGAAATAGGTTCGATCGAACGACTCAATAAATTGAGCGAATGAACTAGTTGGTTCGTTTAGCCTGTGGTCTAGGACGCTTTTAGTGATGTGCAAAGAGCAGCAATCAGAGACACCGATTTTTGACGTTAACGATAAATGGTGGTGGCTGGCCGATAGACGAATGAACAACAAACGCCTGTTGTTTATTTCGAAATATGTCCCCAGAAAGCTTTTCTTGATTCATGGATTTGGAACATCTAGGAAATCGTATAACTTTTATTCTAAGCGTTTTCTTTTTATGAAAACATCTAGTAAATGGGAAATAGGGATATCAGCTAATGTCGGCGCTTGCGGTGTCCCAACATTATTACGATGTTGAGGAAATGTGGGCATCATGCGCGGATCACACGCTGAAAAGATAAAATTGTTACACAAGGCATGGAATTAATGGCTTTTACTCACGTAATGGCGCTTCTGTAAAATATTTACTATTCAGACAATCCTCGGCAGTAGCTCTTCTGCTGGGATTATAGTAAAATAATATGCTTAGAAGGCCTCTTCCCGCTTGACCGAGCATGTGGAATTTGGTTTTCAAATTATTGTAAGGCTGCTGACTAAGCGAAAAGTTCTGTACGGCAGGCAGCTCCTGGAAACCTGGCCAAATTGATTCCGACGGCGCACCAAGCAGATCAATTATCATATTGAGCTGTGCAATCTCCGAGTTGCCTGGCAGCAAAGGTTTTCCCAGCAATAACTCCCCAAGAATACATCCAAAAGCCCACATATCTACAGCCGTTGTGTGCGTTCTAGCTCCAAGCAGCAACTCTGGTGCACGATACCACAGCGTTACCATTTGTGGCGTCATGGGTTTAGCCGGGTGGCCATACAATCGCGCCAGGCCAAAATCAGCTATTAAATGTAGCATTCATTAATATGGGCATGACAAGGTTTAGCTTGGATTTTCATTACTTGCCTACTTTAATGCTGCCCTTGTCCGTCATCAGCAGATTGGAAACTTTCAGATCGCGGTGTATGATAAAGCGGGAATGCATGTATTTTAAAGCACGGAGCACCTGAAGCGTTATACACTTAACCTCAGATTCGGTAAATGGCTGTGACATGTTATCCAGTACCGATGCCAAGTCCTGTTCACAAAAGTCCATTACTAAGAATATGCTGTGTGACATTAGAGGCAACAATAATTGTTAATAGCTCGATAATATCTTATATTGAAGTTGAAGTACACTTACCTATCCAGGCTTTTGCCTACTACAACTTCTCGTAGACGCACAATGTTCTCGTGATGGCAACGCTTCAGTATCATTATTTCACGCAATCCGCTGACCGGCAAGCCATCTTTTTCCTGGTCCATGCGTACCCTTTTCAGGGCAACGATTTCGCCACTGCGTGTATCACGTGCTCGATCTAAAAGTGCAAGAGGTACATCAACCGGGAGATTACATTAATGAGATTCTTACTCACAAACAATGCCATAGCTGCCTTCGCCTACGCGGTTAAGCTTCTCAAACTCGGAAACGGGCCGACAGCGTCCGTACTGGGTGAAAAAAAGATAGATATTTTAATATGCATATGTAAATAACTATACCGAAATCATAGCATTATTTATTTACATACCACATTTTGTTCCGGTATGGGCATGGGAGTGCCACTGTTTTTTAAAGATATCAGGAATCCCTTGCGCGTTATGGGCGCCTGGGGATCTGGCGCTGGATTCGTATCCAATTCATTTGATTTTGTGCTGCTGGACATATTGTTTTTTATTTATTTATTAATTATGCTTTGGAAAAACGCACACAAAACATTTCAAGAATCGATACTTTCGATACCTTCTAGAAATCGCAGGGCTGCAAAAGAGTTATCAATAAATTGAGCGCTCAACGAATAGAATTTAAAATTCTATCGAAACACAGACAATGAAATCGCATGAAACTTACTTAAAACACATGTTAATTATGTAAAAATCTGCGTATGTGTTTCATAATAGCAACTAATTCATAGAAAATACAATGAGAGCGCAAAAACAAAAGTGTTTAGAAAATAAAGCACGATTTATGAAAGTGAAATTGCGCCAGTTTAAAGAAATTTCGTTAGCATTTCAAGTCAAATGCATGCTCTAAGCATTAATAACATCAACGAACGCAGTGGATGTCTGTCATATGCCATGTCTACGCATGTGTTAAAATCTGCGCGTAAAGCCAGAAAGACTTTACTATCAATTATCACCCTGAACTTGAGGCATCCAACAACAAACCTTAAAGACGGTGGTATAAAAGTTCGAAACAGCTTCGAGTGCATTATCAGTTCTGCAGCAGCTGTGCAAGTGGTACAATAGTGAAATATAACATTGAAAGAAAAGGAATTATACACACTCCTGTGCCAACAACGAATAAGTCTTTATAATAATGAATAAAACGACAATTTGGTATGCGGCTGTGCTGCTTTTGGTGTACTTCACATTGGTGTTCTGTGAGGAAACTCCGGAAAACATGGACACTCAATTACTCTCCACGAATACGGATATGGATACGGAAACGCTATTGAACACTGGCCGCGATCTGTTGGAGTTCGAAGGACGCACACGTCGCCATCGCCATCGTTTCTGGTGTAAGAGTTTTTCTGTTATCAATTGAAATCAATTATTTAACTATGTAATACGATAACTCAACCGTAACAATTAGCACATTCCAATATCAATTTCAATTTGAATTTCAATTTGATTTAATAAGCCTCACTCCCATTCTGAGCTACATGATGGATAACTATTGAGGGTATACGATTGTGCAAGTGCTAATCAGCACTTTGAGACTTTCTTTCGAAAGTTTTCCCCCAACAGATGTTGATCCCCTCCCCAAATGTATCTTTATCTTTCCTCAATTGGATCATCACGATTTGCATGTACCGTTCAATAACGATTAATTAACACTTTTCACTTTCAATTCCAATTCCAATATATTAAACAATTGTAAATTGTCGTAGATCACGTCCATAAATCTCTGATAGCTTTTAGAATTCTGTTCGCGTTCAGTGAAAGTGTTTATCAGTTATCTAATCGAGTTTTGTTATGCTCTTGTTGCCAATTATAGTACGTCATCTTTGGCCACTAGCGATTGCATATTGGATCAAGGTGAAAGTGGTCATTGTATCCTTCTTTGTGGGCAGCGCCATTTACTTGGGATTCCGTTACCTTTGGCCACATGCCAAATGCAATCATGAGATTATACTGGATCATCCGTAAGCTAAAACTATTAATTGTTAATATTGATATTCTAAGTTAACCATTTCCGTTCAGTCCACCATCTTTCAGCCACGATCACATTCCCTACTCGTTGGAACATCATGAACATTCGCATGATCACTACGATTCGCCCTCTTACGATTCAAGTCCCTCCTTTGAGCCCTACTCTGGCTACTCCAGCTACTCTTCCAACTCGGATATTGTCTCTGAATATCAAGCAGATCCCTCTGCGGGTCCAACTGGACCTACAGGACCCACAGGACCGACGGGACCCACGAGCACTCGGCGTCGTGGCAAACGCAGCATTGATCAGGACCTTGTTGACACTGCTGATGTTGAAGTGCAGCAGGAGGAGCAAGTGGAGATCATTGATGAAGAGATCTCAGAGAGTGTGGCACGTCAACAACCCACCGAGGAGCAGTAAGCATAACTAATCCATATACACATTCCATTTGTCTGTCATTTCGTGCCTATTTCGTAGAATTGCCGACTTTATGTTCGCCTTTTTGGGTTTGGATTCCAAGGCCTGTCGTCGCCGCTTTGTTTGCGAAATGGAGTTCCGTTCCAAGCTGAATCCATTGACGAGCATGGCCTTCCGCATTGTGGGTCGTGGTTTCTTTGAGAAGTACACCAACGCACTAAATCCACAGGCCAGAGCTACCAATTTCTTTGAATGCGCTACGGCTAATCCCGAGTGCGTGTTTGTGGAGAATGACGAGCAGGAGATTGAACCGGTGACAAGTGAGGCAACCACAGATGCTGAAGATGCCGAGAACACACAGAAGGAGCCGGAGAGCAACGTCGAGGCACAGAACGACATCAATTTGCGGGCGGAGCGTCGTCATGCGAAGCTTAAGCAACGTCGCGGTGATCGCAAACTGAGCTCAATTGCCGAGCACATTCTGACACAGTAGAGGGGGGAATGTACTTATTTATTTAATTAATTATTTATTTTAGCTATAAGAGTGATGAATGAATCTACACATACAAATTAAACTTGCCTCAGCTATTAAACAAAATTATGATACAATTATCTGTTTGTCCTCGAAGTGGAAGGAAATGCAATTCAACAATTGCCAAAACTTTAACTCAAATGCACGAATCTCAAAGGGAAACTAAATACAAAACTGAATACCGAATACCGATGATGACTAAATTGATGGATTGAACCCTAAATTTGACTAAATCTTTTTGACTTTTCTCTTTTTGATCGCGTTTATCTGATCGGCCATTTGTTCGATCTCCCGCTGATTGATCGGCTCGTTCTTCCTCACACTCGTCTTGCCCTTTTGCCGTTGGGCAATGTCCGCAACGAGATCGTTCAGTTTGTCCCAGACGAAGCTCACAAAGGTGACGGCCAGATCCTGCTTGAAGAAGGCAATGGCAACCAGTGCAATGAGCACCAAGGCACCAATCGAATTCTGATTGAGATCAGCTTCAGTAGCCCGCACTTCTGGTGTGAACTCCAGCTTCGCATAGACGGAGCATTTGTCGGCCACAAAGCTAAACGAGGGCAGCTTGTAGGAGTACGTCTTGTCCGACAGCGTTGACTGTAGCTCGACCACATAGCTCTTACCGTCGAGAGGAATGCGTGGGAAATATACCATAATGCCAGGATTAAAGCTAGCCTTGGGATTCAGCGGTGAGGCAACTTTCTGGGAGAATATGGGGGAATCGGAGGAGCCACGTTTGTACATAACAATACGCAATGTCTTGTAGAAGTCGTTGTGGGAAGCAACAATACGTGTCGTAATGTCCACAATCTTTATGGGATTGATGGCAATCAGATTGATGTTGCGCACATCCTCATTGCCCACCGTGACCGTATGATTGCCGGGTATGGAACGATGCACCTTCTCATCATCAGTGACCACACGCACCAGATAAGTGCATCCCGGTTGCAGTCCACGAATGCGATACTGTCCACCGAGTTCGCTGGTTGCCTCCTCCTGCTGATGCTGACAGCTCTCCGTGGCAATGGCCTGCACGTTAACCTCCGCAAAGGGATCGCCATTCAGCGAGGTAATGGCTCCAAAGATCGAGTAAGCAAAACGCTTTCCGCTGTAGCATTAATATATCATTAAAGTGGAAGATACATAATTAGGAAATGATGATGATAACTTACGTTAAAGTAACTTGTATGGTTTCACCATCCTTGATGTCAATCATTTTGGAATTCGGCTCAAATTTGTACTCCTTCATCATGGGTCGCAGGAAGTACTGCGATGGGGAGAGCGAATGGAAGTTGATGGCGCCATTGTCGCCGGTAACCAAGTTCTTGCGATAGCTTTCACCGCCGCTAAGGGAGAGTAGGACACCACTGAGTGGTTGGCCAGCATCATCTTGCACGGTCACCTCAATCTCGCACAGCTTGTGGGCATTGAACGAATTCGACTGGCGATTGTATTCACTGAACACATACGATTCCTTCTCGGCCTTAAGCTCAAACTTCAGGCTCTCATCGATGGGTCCAAACTTGAACTCGCCGGTTACCGAGGTAAGCGTATCGATTGCCGCACGCTCTGGATGATCGGGAAAACTGAGCGTAACCTTTGCCTCTTTAATGGCTGGCACCACTTTGCCACGAAGGATCAAGCCACGTGTTGCAACAAAGTTAAACGCAATATCCACACAATCGCTGCCGCCCACAATCTGTTGATGCTGTGGTGCAAAGAGCAGGACATCGCTTAGTGGTGTTATATACAGGATTTCATCTGGTTTCAAATAGGTTTCATAGCGATACGCGTATTTCCCATCCACCTTATGCGCTTCAGCAATGGGTGCGATTATTTGCTTGCCCTTGGCTTCCGTTTCCACAGCCAATCTGAGGGAATCTGCATTTGATTCAGTGGACAAAACACGCACGCCCGTCTTGTGGGCAATGGCATTGACAATCAATGTTTGCAACTGATCTGGTTCAGGTGTTATGAATTTATTGGGCAACGTGTCGTCATAGATGTGACATCCCTCTAGCTTAAAGTCATAGCTGCCATATTTGGACACACAGAATGTGTTGACGCCCGACAGAATCTTAAGGCTTTCAATAGCCGCCTTGGGCTCTGAAGATCCTGTCACGTGCGCATATTTCATCTGGAATTGAGAATCATTTTCAGTTTAAAGAGTAGTAGTGTAACTTAACTCAATTTACCAGAGCACGATGGCTGGAAATGATGGAAACTTCGTAGCCTTTGTGTATGAATGGTGGCGCATTCTCTTCGGCGGCTGCAACATTCAAAAAGACTCGAGTGGATTCGTAGCATAGATTTCCCTGGGGAATTGTTATCTCATAGGGACCCGGCAGCACATCCCTAAATGAATACTTTCCGCCTGAAAGCAATGAAAGAAATGTATAACAAATGCAGTTGAGAGATCTCTGAGATGCTTACGATGTGCCGTGGCTTTCCATTTGTTGTCGGTTGGCTGTCCGGTGGCATCCAGACCCTGTAGCGTGATCTCAGCCGTTGTGCAAGTGGATGTGGCATCTGGCAGACATTGCAGCTCTCCACGTATCTTGGCACGCAACTGTGAGAACGTTATGCCACTGAGAGGAGAATCTCCAACTTCGGACTGTTGCTGTACGGGGAAGAATTGAACGCCGCTGCTCTTGTCCGCATCCGTGGTGAGCACTTCAAAGTTGTATTTGCCAGCGGGCAGATATGCACACCAGTCGCCGCTCTCTGGTTTCGTTGTGGTCGTCGTATGGAATGTGGAACCGGTTTTTGTAATGCCCACAACGTATGATTTGGGTGACACAACTTTGCCGCACACTTCATAAGCAGAGGGCACAATTACGGGTAATGTGGGTATGGATATCTGTGTCTTCACTTGCAACGGCTGGAATTGAAGTTTCGCTGACTCGATCTCAATATTATAGCTGCCGGCCCTAATGTTCTCCAATGTGTAGCTGCCAGTGTCATCGGTTTCGGCCACTTTCACATTGTTGAGCTTGACGATGGCGGACTTGAGAGGTGCACCGCCAGCGGAACGCAACACTTGACCGGAGACTGTGAAGCCGCTGATCTTGAACTCCTCCTTGAGCTGTAGAGTGTCCCTGCCAACTTCCACTTCCACAAACTTGGGAGTTAGATGCAGTTTCAAATTCTGATTCTCGTTGACGGCCTGCAGCAAATACCTGCCAGTTGGCACATTCTTGAAGCTATATTCACCCTTCTCCGCCAGCGCATAACAAGATGCAGAGCTCTCGTAGTCATTGTTCAGTTTATTTGCGGGCGCAGTGGGGGATTTGTTGCAGTTGGGCTGAAGAGTTTGCTGTGGGAAGAAGATAACATAAATAAGCATTGCGTTATCGTTGATTAACGATGGTAATAAATAATTATCTAAGCATGTTTCGTGATTATTTTTATATTCATTAGATAAGATACTTACGCCCTTCTTCCGATAGAGCACAACAGCAATGTTGCCTGGAAGCTGGGAGCTTGTATCGAAGTTACCATGGATATCGAAGCCCGAGACGACCAATGAGTTCTCCGGCAACTCCGTGTTGCCGCTGACAACGACCACATTGTGCTGCGATTTGGAGAAATGCCACTTCGGATGGGAGGCGTGTACTACATATTTGCCGGGTATAATTGGCGTAAAGAAAAAGATTCCATTGATGTCGGTCTTGGTGCGCCTTATCTCGCCCTGATCCGATTTCAATTCAACATCGACGTCACGTGCTCCACTGCCAGTGGTCAGCACAACCTTGCCAGTGATGCCAAAGCCCTTGAAAACGAAATTAACATCTTTGCCCTGACTGCACACGTCATTCTTTCCGTCGAAATTGAGCTCAACGTGCTCGGGCTCAAAGCTCCATCCCGGCGGCGGTGAAATGCTCAGTAAATATTCACCCTTGTCGTAGATGGGCAGAAAATAGTAGCCATTCGATGGAGAGCAATCAGTTTTGTCTTTCAACGAGCCCTGTTTGGTCAAACTGAAACCAGATTTATTCTTATTGGTTTCTGTTTTTTACGAAATCATTTCTTGAAATTTTAATTACTTACAGTTTGATTTCAACTTTCGAAAAGTCTATTTCAGCATGGCTTTTAATGAAACCACCACAGCCCACAACTTCATTGGCCTGTGCCTTTATTTGGCCAATAATATTAATTAGAATTAATATTAATATAAAGCCGGAAAACTGCCTCGTCGACCTCATTTTTTTTCTTCGACTTTAAGCGTCAGCTGTTGCCTTACACGTACAGGCACATCATTTAACAGTTTGCTGAAATGTTATTAACAGTGAGCCCGCATAAGTGCCGGAAAGAGTTGAAGTTTATCGTTTTATTGCTTGCTATCCTTTCTTCTTTTTTAGTGTAACTTTGGGCAAAGTGATGCAAATAGCAGTTTAATTAATAAAGGGCTTTTTTAAACAATAGATTGCGTAGAAATATGAAAGTGGGAATCTAATTTCAATTTAACAGCTGTGAACTGTCTTATAAATGTTAATAACAGAGCTGCAGCAGCATAACTATCGGTATCGCAACCCAACATCTTTCACGTCAGTGCTGACGATTGGCACGTCACGATATAAATTCCATGTCGTACGATTGTTAGTAAATATATATCGTTATCATTCAAAATTCGAATCGACCGCTAGAATCATTGTATACAATTGTAGAAATGATTGCTTCATTAATTGTTATTTGCATACATATGTCTTAATATACGTACTGCTGAGTATGTGCGCATGATATTGAGATAGTTCCCCATAATGTATTGGCATTGAAAGCACTTGATTGCTGCAGAAATAAGCTTGTCAGATATTAATTATCGCAACGAATTTTAATTACACTGAACTGCGATACAGAAACAAGTGCGAGTGCTTGTCCGCTGAGTGAAGAATATGTGTGTACTTCGCAGTAAAACGATCTGCCAGGCAATCAACACAGATACAGATAAAGCGAGGCAACTGCTGAGTCTTTCGAAAGAAATTCATTTCAGGCATCGTTGAGCTGCGGATTGCCCTCTGTCTATAAATTTTGACCGATGCTCGCGCGATAAATGGTGGCAAATAAAAAGCAAAACAAATTATGTACTCGAACCATATTGTACTGAGTCTGATGATAGCCCAACAAAGACCAATAACTGTAAGCTATAATCGAGCAATTGAATAAACGGCCCAAGTACTCAACTCAACTCGACTCGAGTCGCCTCGACTCGACTCGTATGCAACATCAATTAATGGCATTGACTTTGAATTGTATCCATTGCATTTGCCCTTGGCTCGTCTTGTTCAGATCTCTTTCAGATACTTGTGGCTAAGTGCAGTGATAAACAAATTTAAACAAAATGTACTTATTTCCGGAAGTGAGCAACCTATCGGCTGTCACAATGTAGGCGCTGTTTCAATGCCCATTTTCCTTTTCGCGTGCCAGTTTTTACCTGAGTTACCTGTCGTCGCCATCAATTCAAAGCTAATTAGCTGCCGCAGACTGCCATGCAAATGTACAATCCTCCTCAAAATACATATTTATAATGTCTGCCAGACTGTCCGACTGCCTGCCAGATTGTCCGACTGTCCGTCTGTCCCTAGGCAAACGGACAGACGGACAGTCGGACAATCTGGCAGACAGTTTGACGAGACGGTAGCAGATCACATTAGTTTTATGGCATAGCACAAGTAGAGAATGTATTATTATTAGAATTTGAACTCTCTAAAAATATGTATGTCAGGCTGTCGACGTCTTGGCTGCCCTAGCTGATAAGCCGGCGTCATACAAATCGCCATTAGCTAAGTAATAATAAATATCATTTTAATGAAACACACAAAGTTCAATACGTACCGCTTATCGCCCAATAAACCACACACAAAAAAGAAAGTCATTATACATATACCTAATTATTATTTCCCCCCCTCAACCACATCAAAATAAAAATCGTACTACGCCTAAATAAAATTGATATTTAATGTCGTCGTGATGTGCAGTTGCAAAAGTCACATTAATATTATTCTACTCTGAGGGTGTTTTTCTGATCGTCAAAGCCGCGAAGTGCTGCAAACTTCAGATGCATTTTGATTCGCAACCCCTATAAAAGCAGGGTATAAAAAACCTACAGTTGTACCACATCCACATCTAACAAAGCGTAAACAGGGAGGATAAGCTAAACAAAATTTAAAAAACACAGAAAATCGATTAGAAATAACAATTCCCAAGTCAATACACAAAATTAAAAGAAATACACAAAATAATGATTTGGGTCTGTTCCCAAAAACCGCAGCAAAACAGTAGTGGGAAAAGGACAGGGAGAGGCAGCGACAAAGGCAGATCGGCACCCCATGGCGCCTGCCAAAATAATTGGCAATACTGTTCTCACAACTGCCCTCACACACGTACCCACACACGTTCGCTTTGCCATACTCTTGCTTCGTGCGCTCTAACTGTGAGCGTCGCGTGACAATCTCTCAGCGCTATGGCATTGCTCAAGGCACAGCGCCAGACGAAATGTTGCGCTCAGTTGAACGCGAATCGCAGACGCAGACGGACGTGTTTAGAGCGCGTGCGTGGCAACAGAGAATCGGTGCAGTATCTAAAAGTTGCTACTAAGACTGTATTAGGAGTCGCACACGCGCTGTGTAAAACGAAATAAAGAAAAACAACCAGCTGACGACAAGATATTTATTGTTTTATCGAAGCCTAATAACAGCAACTGATAAAGAACACAACATAGGTATCTCAACGCCAAGAATTTTCGTGTTTCGCGTATCTCGTAGTGCAAAAAACTCGTTTCAACAATATACATTTCAGCACATTGCAAGCCAATTAAAAAGTATAAATAAATAACAAGAAAAATAATAAAAAAAAGAGAGGAAAAATCAAGTGCAGGAAAAATCTCTTCAAGGGCTGTTGAACAAGTGCGCGAGTGCTTAGTAAATTGTTGTTGTTGTTATATTTGTTGTGTCCGGTGTGTGCTTAAGTTGCACTTCATAGTTGACAGTCGTAATCAAACAGATATTGAGAGATCTAGTCGGTAGTAGACTTACTGTCTACACACTCACTCTTGTAGCTGCTGCAATTGCCATAGATCAATTATGACGGCGGAGACACTTAAACCGTTTATAACGCCGACGAGTGACGTTAACAATTTCCCGGCCAAACATTCGGGCGTAACGCACTCGAAACGGAAGATTAAACATCTTATACCGACTATCTTGAGTATCATAGCCGCTGCACTAGTCATTGGCATACTCAGTTTAACCGTAAGTACACTTCCAACTCCAAGTTCTTTAATCCAAAGTTCAATATCAGGTCAATCTTATAAATAGCTGAGTTTCATTTGCATATAAAAACTGTTTATGAATTCACATTTAAAATTATAATTACAAAAAAAAAAAAAAAACACAAATACAAATTGAAAACGACAAAGCGAATTTTATGAAGCGTGACCGTCAGCCATTTAATTTGCACACCATGCATAACTATAATTTGGCAGAAGATACAATATCTAAACAGATCCACATATTTATGTAGTGTGTGTGTGTGTATTTTGGTAGCCATAAAACTTGTCTTGAGTCGTCGTCGGTTTGAAATTGAAGCGTGTCTTTAGCCAAATCGTTTCCTAATGATGATGACCATAAAAACCCAACAAGCTGCTGATCAGCTAAAGCCAAAGAGCTGGAGTAACAGACAGAGATCAATATAGAGATAGAAAGAGATAGAGAGCTAGTTAGAGTGGGATAGTGCTTGCTAGGTAGCTGAAGACAGAGACAAAACGGCGACTCAACTTATTACAAATAAACAAATCTTGTTACTATAAACATGCAAACTACTTAAATAGGTGCTAACGGATGTACTGTTTGAAGTACTGGAATAATGCACGTGTTTACTAATTTAAAGTTTTGTTTATTTTAAGATTTGTGTTAGAAGAGCGAAACAGAGTTGCAAATACTATGTTTACAGCGTATGTTTGAGTAGAGATATAGTGAGTAAAGAGCAAGTTTTAACAAGAATTATACTAAATTTTAATGTACTTTTAAATAATTATAAATACGCACAATTCTAGCTTTATATGTGAGCTATATATTCTATGAATTTCATGATGATTAACAAAGAATTGATGCAAGTTAGAGTGGAGTCAAGGGAAAGTAGTACTTATAGGGCATCTACTTAGTCAGGCTGGCTCTCCCTTGCCACAACTAGAGCTTTTAGTTGCTGACTCTTTCTTTATGCAATCCAACTTACAATTGTTATGCAGTTGATAAAAGCCGGCAACTTTAAAACTTCCATGACGCATACAGAACTTATCTTGTTAGGAAGTTGACATTTTGTTCTAGATTCTGTTTGTTGATTTCGTGAATTTCAAAGTATTGCATATTATTTGCATTGTTTTCTGCTGAGAATTGCAAATATCGGGAAAGAACTCGTTGCCAGACGTACGCAGCGCACTTCATGGTAATCTCATGTCCATTGGGTGCGCATGCACTTTGGATATCAAATCTCAAACAAAAGCGAATGCGTTCCGAAAACGGAAATCGTACAATTGTCGATTGTCAATTGACTTGTAAATGCTTTGGATTGGCTTCAGTTTCAGTTTCAGTTTCAGTTTCATGATGTTGAATGTGTGGCATGTGGCATTTAACGTAACTAAAGCCACATAAATCTTTGTTAAGATTTTAATTCAATTTTCTTACGAATTGCTAAACAATTGACCAGAGCAGTGAGTGACCCTCATCAGGGTCTGGTGAAAGTGGAAACAAAGTTTTTATTTTCTTCTGCTGGCGGAGCGAGATTACATTGCGTTGGCTACTGCGATTTATTGGTGGTGAGGAATGAGGCCTAATGGGAAACTTGTTTACATTGCTGTATAATCCACAAAGACTTCATAAATGGGGAGCAAAGTGAACTTGAAGGCACCAACAATTTCATATCTTTCTGTAGCTAAAGTGAGAGGTAATTAAAATTGAAAGCAGTGCACTGAGAGAAATAATGTTGTAAAGTTACTGAAGTAGTTGAGTAGAGTTGAATAAGTAAACTTAAACTTGTCAGAAAAGATTAATGAAATTAAACATTTTCCATTACATTTATTATTTCCATTTCTATACAATTATATTTCCAACTTTAAATAACATTATTTCGCTCAGTGTCCACTGACAATAACCTTGTATGTTAAGCCACAATGCTATCCCTGCCCCATGTGATTTGTACTGTCTTAAGCTTAATTCAATAATAACATAAACAAGTTCCACACACTCATAATTTATTCACACCATT
>JAEIFK010000271.1:3025000-3237500 GCA_018901825.1 Drosophila funebris
GTCAACCCAACTCCAATATAAGCAATTCCCCAAACGCAGGTTGGCATGCAATTTTAATGTCTTTGTGTTTGTGCAGTCGACAATAAGAACAATAACAACAACAACAACACTGAGTATAACAACAACAACAACAACAATAAGAACAACAACAACATGAACAAGCACAATGACAACAACAATGATATTGTATTGTAAAGATATTGATATTAAACTTTTGCCATCGTTTTCTCATGCCTGCCAAACGTTGCAACATTGCAACATTTTGCTGACTTTGCCATACACTGACGTATACTCACACACACACACACTCACACACACACACAGGCAACAGACGCACGGCCAGCGTTCGCTCTGTGGGCTACAGCGATCTGTTCGTGCTGAGCAAAAAGGACATGTGGGACGTACTCAAGGAATATCCTGCGGCGCGTGTGCGCTTGGAATCGATTGCCGTGAAGCGTTTGGAGAAATACAAGAAGGCGCCGCTAGAGAAAGGTATGCAAAGCCGCAAGTTCCCATTCAATCTCTTTACATACTTCTCACACAAGTTGTCGAAATTTCTAAAGAGCATATAAATTTTATATAAATGAATATATATACATACATATATGAATATGTCTATGAATATGACTATGAATATATATATGAATATGTATATGAATATATCTATGAATATGTCTATGAATATGTATATGAATATGTATATGAATATGACTATGAATATGTCTATGAATATATATATGAATATGTATATGAATATATATTTGAATATGACTACGAATATGACTATGAATATGTATATGAATATATATATGAATATGACTACGAATATGTCCATGAATATGACTATGAATATGAATAAAATTACAAATTTTTTTGCCCCAATTTGATTAACACAATTCGCTTTGTTTTGCTTTTTCATTTGTGCGTGTGTGTGTGTGTGTGTGTGTGTTTCTCTTCTTTTTCCCCAACTTTTTGGTTTCTTTGTGATTTTGATTATAAAACACAGTCAAATACTTTAATGTAGTTGCCATGGGACGTTGTCAATCAACGCCGGGTCTAGTCGAGAGTTGTGGTCGCACCACGCTGGAGGACATGTGGCTGCCGCCGGCCTCAATGTTGCATCATGTGCAGCAACATCAGCAGCAACAGCAACAACAGCAATTGCAACAGTTGCAACAACAACAACAGCCACTGCAGCCCCAACAGTTGCAGCAGCAACTCCAGCAATCCCATGGCTACAGGTGAGTCTCGTCTATCTCTACACTTTAGAGTGACTTTGTTGCAACCTAACTGTACTTGCAGTCCACGCAGCTATGCGGATCATTTGGTGCGTGCCACGGACTCGCCACGTTCGGCAAGTCCCAGTGCCCATGGCTCCGAGGAACGACCGCGCAGTCGTGCCACCTCGCACCACTCAATGCGACCACAATCGCAGCCCAGCCACTCAGGTGAGCTAGAGGGGAACCACTTGCCGCTTGCCACAAATTAATACGCTTTCTCTTACCAACTCTCTGTCTTTCTCTTATCTCGTTCTTCTTTCTTGTCTCACTCGTCCATCTCTCTCTCCCTTTATTATTCGCTCTCTCTCTATTACTCTCTCTCTCTCATCTGTTATCTGTCTATCTCTCTCATATCTTGCCAATCTTTCTTCCAACTTCTGTGTTTGTCTTCCTGTCTTCCATATTTCTTCTATCCTCTTGCCTTCTCCTGAATATTACTCTCATATATCTCTCTCTCTCTCTCTCTCTCTCTCTCTCTCTCTCAATCTCTATGTCCCTTTTTCTCTTCCAACTTTCCTTCCTCTCTCTGCTTCTCCCCGTCTCATTCATACTTATCTCATCTCTCGCCTAACTCGCTCTTTTTGTTTCTCTCTCTCTCTCTCTTTCTCTATCTTTATTTCTCTCTCTGTCTCTTTTCTAATACTCTTCCATCACTATCCAAACTACTCTGTCCTTCCTCTGTTTTTCCCAAACCTCGCTCAACATTCTTCCCATATCTATCTCTCTCCCATCTCTCTACACTCTACTAACACTCCTTCATTTGCCTCCCTTCCTTTTCTCATCTCCAATTTCTCTCTTTCTCACATCCCTCTGCCATCTCTCCCCCATCTTTCACTCATATCTTCCCCAACACTAATTGCTCGCTTTCTCCCTCTCTCTCGCTCTTTCTGCCTCTCTAGGTCACATTTGCGACTCGAGTTCGCAGCTGGAATGCTATGGCGCCGGTGTCAGTGGTGTCGGTGGTGGCACCACACCGCTGCTGGGCTCTCATGAGGCGCTGGAGGATGAGATCAAGCGTTTGCGAGAGCGCCTACATACAGTTGAGTCAGAGAATCAAGCGCTCAACACAAAACTCTCGCAACAGCAATGGGATCTGGAGAATCGTCTGGCCGAAATTGAGATGCAAATCTGCGGAGTGTCGTCCACATCCAGTGTGGATCCCGATAATGAGGCCGAGGAACTGGAACGCAATCGTGAGAGTATCATATAACACGGGAGCGTGCTGCCCCATCAGCAAGAGCCGATCGGTATGCTGTACATATCATGTTCCTCATGAATCCATCGTTCATTCGACAACCCCAAAACATAAAGTAAAAGAAAAGCAAAGCAAAGAAAAGAAAACTAAAGAATGCAAAAGAAAAACAAAAGAAAAGCGAAGAAAAAGAAAAAAAAGCAAAGAAAACGCTGAAAACTGAAGCGAATGGTGCGCCTCCTCATAAAAACATTTGCATCTCTCTCTATCTCTCTCTCTGTCTCTCTTTATGTCTCGCTCTCACGCTCTATGTGTGTGTGCGTGTGTGTATGTGTGTCTGTGTCACGTTACCGGAACCCGCAGAATGTTATATGTATTTGTGTTTCACTTGCTCTCACTCACTCCTTCACTGTGTGTGTATGTGTGTGTGCATGTGTGTGTGTGTGTGTTTGTGTGTGCATGCATTGGAAACATTGCCAAAAATGCCTTACTAACTGAATGACCCTGAATGACCCCGCGAACAGGAGCAGCAGCTGCTGGCACTAGCAATCACATGACACAGGAGCAACTTCAACAGCAGCCGGGCCACATAATGCGGCGCATGCAACGCGCCAGCAACAATGCAACACAGACAACACAACAACAGCAACAACAACAACTGCAGACAGACAGCGTCAAATATTGTTCGCTGTAGAACAATTGAAGAGAGAGCTAAAGAAGCAGCAAAAGAAAGCAGAAGCAGAACGAGTAGAGCAGAGAATACGACAAATGATTGATGGATTGATTGCCCGATTGATCAATTGATACTTGTGTTATGAATAACACAACATTCACCACTAAATGGCACTGCCACAAGAACAACAAGAATTGTTATTTAGCCACACACTGCACCACATTGAATGGTTTGCAATATGTATAAAGCGTTAAGTTAAGTTACAACTAAAGTTAATCCATTAGCTAGACTAGTTTGCAGCTCCCTCGCATACCCAAAGAATACCCTACAAATAAATCTACAACTAAGTTAAGACCTTTTTAAAACTACTAGAACGATTATATATATATATATAATTAGCAGATATCGGAAGAGCTTTAATGAACATTCCGAGTAACAAAATCAAAAAATATTATTATAAAAATAAAGTATTAATATATATAAATAAAAAAAAAAAAACAAAGTTAAATTAAATAAGAAAAAGATAATATAATTAGATAAAGTAAACTTAAATAAAATAATATAAATTAAAATAAAATATAAATATAATTAAATAAAATATAAATAAAATAATATAAATCAAAACAAACAAAAATAAAATGAAATATAAATGAAATAATATAAATTAAAATAAAATATAAAAAATATAAATACATAATATAAAATAATTATAAAATATAAATAAATAAATATAATGAAATTACTATAAATTTATAAAATGAACTAATAAATAATAAATAAAATAAAATATAAATATTATAAAATATAAACAAAATAAAATACTGATAAAAGGAAAAATAATAATACAGAAAATCAGCTCATGATGAATTCATAATCTGAAGATGATGATGATGATTATCCTTCTATATATACAACTACAACTTTTCCATACATACATAGGCATATTTAGTTATATATAAATAACATCATTAGCATTAGTTTCTTCGCTACTTTTATTAATAATAATAAAAATAATAATAATGTCAAAACCATAAACCATTCTATAATTCATAATAATTAGATGTAATTTGCATTGTAAATATTTTCAATCTAAGAAATCAATTAGAAGATATCAAACAAAAACCAAAACAAGAAAAACCAATATTAAATATAAAATTAAATATTATTAAATTAAATTTAATATTATATAATTATAATAATTATAATTATTGAATAATTAGTGTATTGTAATATTTGCTAAATGTAATTGTAATTTGACAACAACAAAAAATTTACTAGATGTGTATATGGGAAACGATTTACTTTAAAATTGAAAATAATATTTAAACAATTTATGAACAACAAAAACAAAAAACAAAACAAAACAAACAACAAAAATATTTGCAAAATATTTGTACTATTGGAAAAGAACTGCCACAGCATACAAACACACAACTTATAACTGATAAATTGATAAATAAAAACATTAACAAATACATTATACACCCCATCAAAAAAAAAAAAGATATAAATAAATGGGTAGAAAAACTGTCAAAGAACTTTTAATGCAATATTATATTGTACTACTATATTAGTATTATATTATAATATATTGCTATGATATGATATTATATGATATGATATGATATATTATATGGCATGATTTATACTCTACTGATTGATCTAAATGTATTGTAATTTAGTTAGTTTTTGCCATGCTAAACGAATGCTGAACACACACAATTGAGATATGTAAGTTGAAAGATAATGAAGATGTTGTATTCTAAACGCTGTAGAGATGGTTCTGTAGCAGAACTAAGCGAAGATTTTGGTACCCATAATATGGGGACAGGCACTGCAGGCTTAAGTGATCGAAGACCCAAGAATTTAGATGTAAACTTTAGACATAATTACAAAAAAACTATACTAATACTTAGTTACCATTAGATGTGTACAAGAGAAGACCAAGTAATATTTCAAAAGTGTGTTCTATAACACTAACACTAACACACACATACATACACATACACATTCACATACATTTGACACACACTCAAATCCAATGTAATAATTACGAGTATATTACGTGAAATGAAATGGAAAAACTAAGCTATTTACTTAAGTATATCAATGAGTATGCGATTGATGGATTGATTGATGGATTGAGTGTCTATAAGCCGCTAGTTAATGTGCTATTGAAGCTCCAGCTGTGAGCAAATCCCATGTAGAAAAAATTATAAAAAAAACGAACAAAAAAGAAAATAATATTTATATTAAAAACTAAATTCACTTCATGCTATTGCCAAAGTTCGAATGTGAAAAATGGAAAATGGATGAAACATACACAACATTTTGTTAGCATTTCTCTTAGATTATTCTTCTCTTGTTTTTTGTCTTTACGAAAGAAAGCAACTACAAAGCAACATAATTCAGAATTCCTTTTCATGCTAGTTTAAACCTAATTGTATTTCGCAAATTTATTATAATGCAAAAAAAGAAAAAAAAAACTAAACGAAAATGAAAATGAAAATGAAAAAGAAAACGACAAAAAAAAAAAACATAAAGTTTATTCATTAATATGCCTACATTAATAATTACAATAAACATTAAATGGGGTTTCATCTAAGACGAAAACTGTGGAAAGCAGCCGAAACGAAAGAAATGAAATTACGCTAAAAAAAAAAAAACGTTAAAATGAAAAAAGTTGTTGAAGGTTTTTTCATTTGTTTAGTTAGCCAAGTGAGAAAGAAGAAACATTATTATAATTAATAATAATATTATTACATTTAATTGCTTCTTAGCATGCTTAAACAAATAGAACACAAAAAACAGAGAATTGCAGTTGAGAGTCGATGGAAAGGAAAGATATATGTATATGTATATGAACATATATATATATATGTATATAGAGCATGAGTTTCCCTATCTGTTGCAGTCTGCAGCTGTTTGTTGGCTTTACTTTTTGGATAGCTCAAAAGTGTTTTGTTAACGGATTTGTTAAAACAAAAATAAATAAAAGCATTAAACAAAAAATAAAACAAGGGAATGACAAGGAACTACATCGATTTGGTTGTGTTGTTGCAAATATAGAAGAAAAGTTTTGGATTGAAGTTGAAGCTGAAGCCGAAGGGAGAATGTTAATCGAAGACGATGATTTATTAACTCATTAATTAATTTAATGCATTATTGTACTATGAGAAAAGCAAAAACAAAAACAAAAACAAAACAAAAAACCAACAACATATTTATAGCTTTATTTTGTGACTATAAATTAATTAAATAATTTATAAGATTATACAATAAATTAATTCAACATGACTTCATAAAACAAAAGCAAAACAAAGAAGCAAAACGGCAGAAAGACAAGAAGAAGAAACACAATATATATATATATATTAAATTAATGGCATTTTTTAAGATAATATATATACTTATATATTCAGAGCAGTCAGCGCCGATTTGCAGCAAGTGAATCGAGCTTATACACAGGCAAAGATAAATATATATATACATATATATATGTATATATATGTAATAGAAACTATACCCAGACTTATGATCATGTTCAGATCATAGCAGAGCATTTTTAAAGCCATGTGTGTGTGTTTTGCCAGCAAAACTCTGAAGTCTAAGCCAAGACAAAAGCAACTGACAACTTCAGCGCAAACAAAGGGTAACAAAAATAACAAAAATTAAAAAAAAAAAACCAAAATAAAACAACAAATTGATGAAAACAAAAAAGAAAACACTAAAAATACAAATAAAATCAAAACAGAAAAAGAAAAAACCGAAACATTCTTGAGATATGAAAGAAAATACATTGTTTCTACTTACAACTTAAAGGGGCAAGGCAAGTGGTCGGGCAGAGGGGGAGAGGTAAGTTGCAGCAGCGCCAGAGCAATAGCTCAAGCTGTGTTTTATAATCAATAACTTCTGCTTATTTTTTTTTGAAATAAGCCGCACAAATTGTTCAATTATATAGAATGTGAAGAAACCACAGACTCAGCAGACAATTAACAAAAGTCGAGAACTTAAATGCGTTTCGTAAACGGAAACGCCACTAAAAACGAGTGTGCAGCAGCTTTAATAACATTGCCAACAACAAAGCAGTTAAGAGGGAGCGAGAGAGTGAGAGAGAGAGAGAGAGGGAGCGAGGGAGTGGGAGAGTGGGAGAGTGGCAGCTAAGCAGGCGAATTGAGAGCCCAAAACAAAAACGCAAGCAAAACAAGCCGCCACAAGATCGCAATGAACGTGGATCATCATCAAGATGATGATGATAATAATGATGATGTTAATGATGATGATGATGAGCGATGACGTTCGTGGCTAACTTCCAGTTACGGCCAAAGCTTGCTGGCTGGAACGTAAGTGTTTTTTTTTTTTTGTATTTTCTCTTTTTTTTCGGTTGAAACTAACTAAAACTTGGCTACAAAATTTCAGTCGTTGTGAGCAACTCGTGCGCGTTGGACGTGTTTCTTGAAATCTCTCTCTTTCCGTCTAATAATAAATAAAGGGCAACTGCAAACTGCAAGTAAGCCGAACAGCGAACGAACGAACAAAGCAAAGGCAGACAAGCAACGTGTAAGAGCCAACAACAACAACCACCACAGCAACCACAACAACAAGTGCTAAAAAAAAATACCTAAATAACGAGAAATGCCATAATAAAGCATAAGAAAAAATCTATCATAAATAAAACGCGTTTACGCTACAAACAAAAATGTTCTTATAACCAAGTTAACAATGCTTATTATGCATAGTTTTTTTTTCTAAATAGAAAAGAGTGGTTGTTGCTTTGATCTTAACTTGGCCAAGTCGCAGTTATGTTAGCGCGAGCTGACAGCGACTTGCGTGCTGTGCCAATTTCAGCCACAAATTAGAGGAAAGCATATATATATATATATATATATATATATCTATGTATGTCCCTAGTTGCTGCTAGATTCATGTTGAACACGTGAACTTCGAGCTGTCGTGTGAACAAAGCAACGGCATAAAACTAACAACAACAACAGCCGTCTTGGCCAAATACCAAAAGTCGTTGCCGCGCGGGCGTGGCGTTCTCTCTACAAATATTTAAAGCGTATTTTGCATATTTGCTAGCCCATTACGTAATGTAGCCCCCCCTGCCCCTATACCGCATCCCCTCTCTTCACACTCCTCCTCACTCTGCGCTCTGAGCAGCAGCGTAGCTAACAAAAACCGAAAGTCTTTTAGTTTCTTTTTTATCCCTCCCTGCTTTGATTTTGTGTGTCTCTTTCAATCTGGTTTCTCAATTGGTTTTAGCTGAGTTTTTCATAGTTTTCCTTTAGCCACATTCAGTTGGTAATTGGCCTTAATGGCTTGTAGTCTTGCTTAGGTTTTAAGACCCCAAGTTGAGGGAGTGCAGTAATGAGCAAAAATTAAAAACTCAAGCTTCAACTCAGACAATAGAACACAACACAAGTTGAGCGTTGAGCGTTGCGCGGCTGCGCTTTGGTGACGTCTAACGGCATAAATCAAATGACTGAAGGCACAAACTTGAAACGTATATATATAATTATGCATATATGTGTGCTTAGGTGTACGCTTATGTGTGTGTGTGTATGTGTGTATTCTGTATTCTCTTCTATTTATGCACAACAATAAATGCTGCCAAAAATTAACGCTCATATGGCAACAATTCAAACGCAAATGCTACGTTAATGAACTGCCAGTTAACTCAAGGCGTGTCCAAGTTATGGCCAAAACAACTGCTATATAGCGGATATAGCATATCTTGCAGTCAGCCAGGCCATTAATTAGTAATTAGTCGCGTTGCTAAAGCACTCAATAATGAATTATTTAAAACATTTAATTTGTAGTTCCTTCAATTGGTTATCAATAATCAAAACATTTATTATAAATCAAACATAGACTGCTTAGTGTAGTAAGCACTTTTGGCTAATAAAAGCAGTCAAATGCAGCTTTATATTAGTTAGCTTATGCTTTAAAGTAATTAATAACTTAATTTAACAACAGCAATGTGAGTGTCTTGTGGAACTTTATTTGATTTCACTCAAAGTGCGAGAATATTCATATATAAAATATTTTAAACTATATTCACAGTTGGAAAATAGAAAATCCTCCAACATTTTCTAAACATTTCTCTTAGCTTATTCTTTGCTTGTTTATTTATAAATAAGCCTAAACTAATAAATTACAATAAACATCAAAGAAAACTCAGACAAAGCAATGAAATTGCACTAAAAAGTTGCTGATTTTGTAAGCATTTCTGTTAGCGTTGTTTAAAGCTGTTAACTATTTTATGTTAATTAACATTATGTTATGTGGAGTGTGGAATTGTTAGATGAATGTAAAGAACGCTTCAAATGTTATTCTCGAGCAATTTCAACAGTATAAAGTTGACTGTTTCATTGAGAGTGTGAAACTACTACAACTGTTAGCATTGCAACGCTCGAGTTGAAATGGAGAATCTATAAAAATAATAAATAATTACAGCAGCAATTAGAGTTATTTGAACAAGTTTATAAGTTGAGAGTTTCATTTGATAAAGTGTTGTGGCTTACATTGTTATGGATCACACTAGAAAATCATTCACAATTCAATGACCATTTTGTGGCTGACTGCGGCACAAATCAAACTTGAAACCGCGCCCACGTTTAGAACGAGGCGTTGAACCACAGTAACAACAACAACCAGAACAACAACAAGAACAAGTACAACAACCACACGACAACAAAAGTCAACTTCATGCTTATGTGGGTGCAGATGCTGATGATGTTGTTGATGCTGATGATGATGATGATGACGACTGTGTGAATTGTGTAGGAGTTGCGGCAAGGCGAATTTCGGACAAACAAATCGTATTGAGATATGTGTAAAAATGCCAACAACAACAACCACAACAACAACAACAACAAGTGGCAACACCTACACATGATACACAGCAGTGCATGATATCGTTTGCAATACATAAAATACAAACTTGGCCAGTTGAGTTTTAGTTGATTTAATGGCTAAATCTCAAATATTTTCAACTGCTTACGTAATGTTTAAGGCATGGCCCTACAACTTACAAACTAGGCGTGTACTTTTGTATTGTTTGGGCTTGAGTCACGTCAAAAGATGTTAACAAACAACAACAGCAACAATGGCAAACAAATGAGGCAACTAGCTAAACACTTTCATTGCCTGTTTGCACTCTTGACCAACTGTGCAAACTTCGCATTGCCTCAATTGTAAGTGGAAGTTTGGTAGTTAAGAGTTGGAAGTAGAAGTTGCTATTGTAGTTGTGACTGTTCCCATTCCCATGACCTTGCGAAAAGTGCTGGCTTGTTCCACAAAATGTCTCGATAGAACGCGTGCTCATTAACAACAACTAATTACGGTTGGGTTCATTGCCAATGTCAGTTGCAGCCAAATGACATCAGCTTAAACAGACAACACAAATCTCACTTCACTTCACTTCAGTTCAGTTCAGTTCAGTTCAGCGCAGTTCAGTTCAGTTCAATTAAGTCAGTTGTATGTACATAAATCCATATGATGGCGACCTTAACTCGTTTGTTTCTCTATTTTGTTTTAGCCCAGCCTCTGTTGACCACATTACGATTACATGTGGAATGTACAATGCACTTCCAACTATTTGCAGTCAGTCTTAATTTATGCATTTTCCGCAACGCCATTTCATATGCTCTTATACCCTGTAAAACTGTTATGCTGTTGCTTGTTCATATATCATTTATATCGAATTGACATCATGTTATCATTTGCATCTCTATTTAGATTTTAAGTGCTTTAGTCACCAAATATGTTTTATATGTAGGTTTTGTTGCCTCAATATATTTCTAGAATTTGCATTTGTATTTATTCCAAATTTATACAGATAAATCATTGTTTTTATTAACACACAGAGTTTAGCATATTAACTTTATATTCTCAATATTTCATAGTAATCTGAAAATATACTGAAGAGTTTCCTTGATTAGTTTACAGTCAAATGCAATTTTAAAGAAGAGCAGGGTATATTTTAATCAATTATATAATAATCAAGCTATTTTGTATATAAACTCCTTTAATCATCGAATGGGACAGAGTTTAACCATTCGTTTCCAAAGGTAAAGGGTATCTCTTAGTCTAGTCAAAGTCATTAACATTTTAGCTAAATATTCTATATATTTCATGATGAGCTAATATCAAATGGGAGAGTTTAACCATTAGTTTTCAAAAGTACAGGGTATCTCTTAGTCTAGCCAAGTCGATGAGTACCTATCCTACCATATTTGTATATTATTATTTAAAAATTTTCAAATATTTCATATAAATTGTATAAGAAGTGAAAGAATTTCAGTTTACACAGCAGTGCAGGGTATCAAGCAGTCTAACCCAGCTTATTAGCAAGCAATCGATCAGCACTCAATATAACTTGATAATTGTTGAAGCATCTAAGAGTTTACCTTATGAAAGGCACAGGCAATTCCTGGATTATGCAATTACAGGGTATCTGCTAGTCAATTAGCTGGCAAATCACAAGCATTCCTCACTTGTTTTCAATCACAACTGCGCGCACAACTTGTCGCTCTGTCGCTATGGCAGATGCGTGATGTCATCAGCGAATCAAATCAAATCAAATCGAATCAATAAATAAATTTGTGTTTGGTTATTTGAAATGTGATCCAAAGATTCCAGAGATGAGCTATGTGTGTGTGTAGATGATAGATGAATGGGCTAACTTAAGCGGATATCCGATAATTAAAGCCTTAAGCACTTTTGACGCCTCAATGCCAAAATGCAAGGCGAGAGGGAGGCAGGGGAAGGCAAACCGCAATGTTGTTATTTTTGGCAAACGTTTCAGCCAAATCGACATATCAAGCAGCCAATTAGCGTGTTGCAAGTGGCTTTTAAATTGTCCAAGCGAACAAACAAACAAACAACAAAACATTGTAAATTCCTGCGGTAAAAGTAAAGTGAAATTTGTAGCAACAACATTGTGCGACAATTGCAACAACAATAACAATTGTGTGGCAATACTGTAAAGTGAAGTTACAGTCCACAGTCCACAGTCTTCAGTCCTCAGTCTTCCCACATGGGTGCCAACAACAGTGCCGTCTGGGCCAACTCAACTTGGCCAAACAATTGTCTATGGCTTGTAAGCGGAAACCTTGACGGCCTTCTAAAGTCGCTCGACGCCACGCCGTTTGTGCTGTGCTTGTTGTGAAAGACTTGCAGTTTCCTACGCGGCTCTAACAACAACCACACAACACACACAATATGTGTTTTTCTTTTCGAGTTTTAGTTTTTTATTCTTTTTATATTTTATTTAATTTTATTTTTATATATTTTTTAACGCTGCCCACCGCTTGGAGCTGGCAATATTTTCAGTTTTGTGTTTTTGTTTTTTTGCGGCGAAATTCCAAACTAAGTGAATTTTTTTTTTTTTATATATATTTTGTTTTGTTACATTATTTTTATTGTCAGCGTCTTTTTTTTACCATTTTCCTTTTGGCTCGCTTCGCTTTGGCTTGGAACGAACGGAGGAAACCAGTTTTTCTATAGCCAGATACGGATTCGCATGCCCACATTTGAGTTGTTGTTGCTGCTGCTGCTGCTTCTGCTGCTGCTGCTGAGGCGAGCTTAAAGCTCTCGCATGACGTCATTGTTTTCGCACTCGCCAGCTTAGCTGACTCTCTTAGTTTTTTTTTTTTTTTTTGGTTTTGGCCCACAGCAAGTCACTGCAAAGTGGCCAGCGCTCAGTTCGCATTGGGCAATTGATCGCGTGCGTTCGGAAATTGAAAACGAAATCGCAACGAATTGCGGTTGCTCAATTAAACAATTTGATAGAATATTTTGTATTTTTATGGTTAATTTTGCATTTCTTACGTTTTGTAATAGTTTTACATAAACATGAAACAATTCAACGCTCAACGTTGCATGTAACACAACGCAAAAGTGAAGTGAAGTGACAAGCGGAGTAAAGTGTAGAGTGAGGAGTGGCGAGTGAAGTGAGCAGAAGTAAGCGCCATCATGGACGTCAAAGATATCAAGGGCGCCAACGTGACGCACGCGGGCTTATTGAAGCACAACACAGATGGCAGCACGGAGACCCAAAAGATCACACATGCCGGCCTGGTGGCACGCAGTCCCGAGGGCACCGCTGCCAAGGGCATGAACATACGGGGCAATGAGGATCTGTGGGTGGAAATCCAGGCGAATACATTTCGCAATTGGGTCAACGAGCATTTACGTGAAACGGGCATGCAGGTGAGTGCAAAGCAAAGCAACGTAAAGTAAAGTATAGCTTAGTTTTAGTTAGTTAGTTTAGATTGTGCAGCTTACATAACAACAGCTGCTGTACAAGCGTCTGATCAAGCGAGACGACGAAACAATGCGACGCTTGGTTATGCAGTCAATGGGTCGGGCATGCTCAGTGCTCAGCACTCAGCACTCAGCAACTCATAGAACTATCAATTACACGAGCTGTGCTTAGAGCAGGGCCTGGGAACTATCCAAAACGGCATTTCCACGCTTCAACAGGTGACGCTGCCTTTGTCACTGCGCTGCTGGCCACATTTACTGGCTTGTTCTTTTGCAATCAAGCAAAAGTTGACCTTAAATGGTCGCACACCATCCCGTTTACAGTCATATGTCTCATAGCTTGCTCCCACACATGCCACACACGCCACACGCGGCGTATACGCAACGCCCACAATAAACTTCAATGTCTTAAAGCCTGAACACACTTGAAGGCAATACATACACGTACAATATGCGTCGGTCAATAATTACAATTACATTGCCATTGCATTTCATTTGTCAATATTCGAAATTTTTGAAACTTTTGAAAGCCGAAACTTGAGTTGATTTTCGGATTTTCTCACACGAACTCGCCTCACCATATTTGGGCGCTTGAATGCCAAGGCCGTCAAACGCAGCTCACAAAATGTATTAAAAACACAAGCGGCAAAGGCTACAGTCAAGCGTATGCGACAATATCATACCCGGTACTTGCGTTCTAAAAGTGTTTCCTTATTAAACGCATCAACTGTGCAGATCTCTGCTTAAATCTTTATGCATGGCACGAACTCTATGAAGCTTTCAGGATCATTACAAAACAGTTTTATCTAAATATAAAATAAGTTAGAAGATTATACGTTTAGAAATAAGCTTGAAAATAATAAAAGAAAAGAGATAAATTGCTGATACTGATCAGAATATATAAATATAAATACTTTATAAGACATTTCCTGGTCTACTTCTATCTGTTACAGCATTAAGCACACAGCTATTATACTGCCTGGTGCAGAGTATAAAGCTCGTTTAGTGCAAAACAAAAACACAGGCAACAGATTTTATTATTTATTCAAGTTTTATGCATAAATTTTGACAACAACAAACAACAAATGAGAGATGACACAGGGAGCTGAGGCAAGGTCATAAGCCCTCAACAAATGGGCAGAGTTCGTTAACAAATATATGCATGTATGTCGAGTTCAGTTCAGTTGAGTTGAGTTGAGTTATAAACAGCGTTAATTGTGCACCAAACCAATGACAATAGACGAGTATATAAACCGACTGCTATATTTAGGTCAAAATGCCAAATTGAGAGAGTGCCAAGTGTGCAAATTATATTCTAGCTTACGCGTATTATGGCTAATGAAATTGCAATCGACATTGTGTGACAATTATTGTGAGGTAAAAAAAAAAAACAAGTAAGGAAAGCAGCATTGGCATATATCACAGCTCAAATACACTGGCAATGCATTTAGAATTTAATAATAAAACAAATATTCCAAAATATTCAAAGTATTCCATTTAATATATATTCAAAAATATCCCTTGTATTATACGAAATTCCCTTATTAAATTGAGTTGTTATAACAACAGAGACTATTGTGACTACACAAATATCCCCACACATATAAATAACATTGTCTATTGTGAATAAAAATATTAAAAATATCCCTCTTAAGTCTGCATTTAACAGTCGTTGACTTATTAAAGAATTTCCCTTAATAAATAAAACTGTGTCTATTGTGAATGTCATAATTCTTAGAAATACACAAATATCCCTTAACCAAGCACTCGCAATTTATAAATATCCCTTTCCTTACAAAATTTCCCCTAAGTATCTAAGCTACGCTGGCAGCAGTATCTATTGTGAATGTTGCAATTGTTAAAAATACACAAATATCCCTTTCAAATATACGCATAAATATCCCTGCAGTCCCCTTCAACTAAGCAGCTTGTGATCTTATGGGAATTTCAATTGTGAATGCGACAACTGTTAGGAATTATACACATAACATTGTTATTGCGAATATGAATACATGAGAATCCCTTAAACATGAGCAAGTTGCTTATGTAGCGGAGTATCTGTTCTTATTGGAATTTCACATGTTAACTTAAGCCGTTATGACAAAAGCTTTCCATTGTGAATAGGCCAATTGTTGGAACTACACAATTATATCTTACACATGCATATGTATTGCTATTTCTATTCGTGTATGTGTGGGTGTGTGTATAAATGTGTTGTGTGTCTCTGATAAGAATCTGTTGTAGCAGCAGACAATAGGAATTTATGAGGGAGCACATTGATATTACACAGACATGTGGGTGTCTATGTGTGTGTATGTGTTTGTTTATGTGTTTGTTTGTATGTGTGCAGAGAAATCATAAAAAAGTCAAGAGACTTGCAAATTTAAAGGTTATGCACATATGATAACTAAAGCAAGAGGAAGAGTAAGATTAGGAGGAGGTGGCAGAAGAGGAAGATGAACAAGAAGAGGCAGAGGGGGAAAGAGCAGCAAGAAGAACAACAATAACAACACCCTCAACAACAACTGTAACTGTTTGTTGTAGAGGAAGAGAGGCAGCAACAACAACTACAACAATGTGCAAGAGTTTTATGGGCATCAGGTGAATATTTTCTATGGCCAAACAACAAGCAAACAGCAAAAGACACGCGATTGTCTTGCCGGCTTGCTGACAGCGCCAAGATAAAAAGCTTTATGTCAAATGCTAAAATTGCAAAGACGCATGCGGAGAAAGCCAAGCCATGTTCCAACTCCAGCTCCAACTCCAGCTCCAGCCCCAGCTGTTAGTTATGACTTGCCGTGTGAGAGAGTGTTGGCCAAGTCACTTGCCAGGCGATTCACCTTCGCACGCTATACGCCCCATAAGTGGGCCAACAACAGCAAGCGAGCGCCTCTACAACTATTTGTAGTTATACCCTAATATACCCTAGACGGTATTATAATTTTGTCAACAAATATGTTACACATTACAGCAGGCAAGTTGACTTAAGCTAGCTTAAAATTATTATTATATATAGCACATAATTAAAAATGGCATTTGTAGACCCTGTACTTCCAAAGTAATAGAGTCCACTAAGTTCGTCTTTGTGCATTTATCAAATTATTTCAAAACAAATCACACAATGTGCCATTTCACTTTCAATTCAAACTATTTTAAGCATTTACTTTCGTTTGTAAGCGTATCAAGTGTTCGACATAGCATAGTTCACTTTAGCTACTTGTTATTTTGTTATTATTATAGTAGTCTTGTTGTTGATTGCCCCATTATGAAAGTTGGCCAAGTTGGCTGACAAGCAGCGGGTATGTCGATACATTAGGGAAACATGCATAGTTGCAGCCCAGACAATGCTAATTAACGCCCATTGAAAGCAGCTGCTTGATCAAATATGTTTGTGAGAAAAGAAATACAGCTAGACAGATTGGAAAGCAATAACTAAACTTACAATTTGTATTGTCAGGTGCATGATTGGGCGACGGACTTTTGTGATGGCACCTGCCTCTGTGCGCTGGTCGAGAATCTGCAGACGCGTCCATTGAAACCATCATGGAATCGTCGTCCGGCGAATCAACATCATTATCTGGAGAATGCGACGACAGCGCTCAAGTCCATCGAGGCGGATCACATTAAGCTGGTGAACATTGGCAATGTTGACATTGTCAATGGCAATGTTAAACTTATACTGGGACTCATCTGGTCCCTGATTGTGCGCTATCAAATTGGACGCAGCAAGTTTCCACCAAGGAAACTGATGCTCGCCTGGTTGCAGGCTGCTTTACCCGATTGCAAGATCGCCAATCTGACCACCGATTGGAATAGCGGCGTTAATCTGGCCGCGCTACTTGACTACTGCCAGCCGGGTCTGTTCCCCCATTGGCGTAGTCTCGATCCTAGTCAGAGTGTGCGCAATTGCACCAATGCCATGAATCTGGCACAGCGTGAATTCGGTGTGCCCAAGGTGCTGGAGCCCGAGTATCTGGCATCGCCTTGGCTGGATGAACTATCCGGCATGACCTATTTGTCGTACTTCATGAAACCCGGCGGACCCGGCTACAATGCCACAATGCGTTGGGTCAACACGCAGGTCAAGGATCCGGTGAAGAACTTTACGGTGAGTCTACACCTTATACAGCTCATGAATCATATTGCCATTAACAAATACCTTTAGATTCACTTAACATGCGTCACTTTAATCGCTCAATCAACACTTTCAATCTTCTTAGAATTTCCATCGCACAATAATAATTGTTTATGATTTATACGTTTTTTTCTCTGTAACAATTAAAATGTACTATTAAAAAATATATTTATTGTTGCAAATAAAAAGTATTTGCTGTGCAATTATTTTAATAAAAGCTATCAGATTTCTAGTAGAAGTCTCTCGAAGACTTTAAATTGCCTTAAATTTGTTCCTAAAAGAATTTCCCTGTAATCAATTCAGCTTGTTCTATTATGAATGGGATCATTATAAACAAATATCCCTTAACCATAATCTCGTTTATTGTGCATTCTAACTTTGTTATTATTTGCAATTTTTGGATTTGCAATATCAATTTGTTTCGTGCTTTGCTTCTTATTTATTTCTGCATTTAAATATTCCTAATTTTGCATGTTTTAATTTTTTTTTTTAATTTATCGATTTTTGCATAGCTGCCCCTTTACAGATTTTCGATAACTTCGAACTTCCATTACTTCTTTAAAACAAAACCGATTTCAAAGTGGAATATCATTCTGATCATGGTGTGGTCTCTAAAATTATTCTGCATTTAAATTTATTTAATTGTGCAAGTTTTCATTTTTTTCAAAATTTATCGATTTTTGTATAGCTACCCCTTTACCGATTTTCGATAACTTTCAACTCTCATTACTTCCTTAAAACTAAACCGATTTCTATGTGGAATATCATTCTGATCATGGTTTGGTCTCTAAAATTATTCTGCATTTAAATTTATTTAATTTAGCAAGTTTTCATTTTTTTTCAAAATTTATCGATTTTTGCATAGCTACCCCTTTACCGATTTTCGATAACTTTCAACTCTCATTACTTCCTTAAAACTAAACCGATTTCTATGTGGAATATCATTCTGATCATGGTTTGGTCTCTAAAATTATTCTGCATTTAAATTTATTTAATTTAGCAAGTTTTCATTTTTTTTCAAAATTTATCGATTTTTGCATAGATACCCCTTTACAGATTTTCGATAACTTCGAACTTCCATTACTTCTTCAAAACAAAACCGATTTCAAAGTGGAATATCATTCTGATCATGGTGTGGTCTCTAAAATTATTCTGCATTTAAATTTATTTAATTTTGCAAGTTTTCATTTTTTCAAAATTTATCGATTTCTGCATAGCTACCCCTTTACCGATTTTCGATAACTTTCAACTCTCATTACTTCCTTAAAACTAAACCGATTTCTATGTGGAATATCATTCTGGTCATGGTTTGGTCTCTAAAATTATTCTGCATTTAAATTTATTTAATTTTGCAAGTTTTCATTTTTTTCAAAATTTATCGATTTTTGCATAGCTACCCCTTTACCGATTTTCGATAACTTTGAACTCTCATTACTTCCTTAAAACAAAACCGATTTCAAAGTGGAATATCATTCTGATCATGGTTTGGTCTCTAAATTTATTCTGCATTTAAATTTATTTAATTTTGCAAGTTTTCATTTTTTTCAAAATTTATCGATTTTTGCATAGCTACCCCTTTACCGATTTTCGATAACTTTCAACTCTCATTACTTCCTTAAAACTAAACCGATTTCTATGTGGAATATCATTCTGGTCATGGTTTGGTCTCTAAAATTATTCTGCATTTAAATTTATTTAATTTTGCAAGTTTTCATTTTTTTCAAAATTTATCGATTTTTGCATAGCTACCCCTTTACCGATTTTCGATAACTTTGAACTCTCATTACTTCCTTAAAACAAAACCGATTTCAAAGTGGAATATCATTCTGATCATGGTTTGGTCTCTAAATTTATTCTGCATTTAAATTTATTTAATTTTGCAAGTTTTCATTTTTTTCAAAATTTATCGATTTTTGCATAGCTACCCCTTTACAGATTTTCGATAACTTCGAACTTCCATTACTTCTTCAAAACAAAACCGATTTCAAAGTGGAATATCATTCTGATCATGGTTTGGTCTCTAAATTTATTCTGCATTTAAATTCATTTAATTTTGCATGTTTTCATTTTTTTCAAAATTTATCGAATTTTACATAGCTAAATCTTATTAATATTTGATAAGCATATAAAATTATATTAAGACATTGTTTAAATATTAATTGTAAGATTATTCCTAGTTTTAATTAATCCGAATTCGATTTATCGATAACATTGCAGAGCGATTGGAATGATGGACGCGTGTTTTGCGAAATCATCAAGGGATTGGGAGGCTCAGCACCTGCGCCGGACAAGCTCAGCACGGATCCATTTCACTACGAGAACAACATAAGGAAGGCCGTAGATGCGGGCGCCAAGCTGGGGGTGCAGCCCATATTGACACCCAAGGACATGGCGAATCCGGAAGTGGAGCATCTGGGCATCATGGCATATGCAGCGCATCTGCAGTGGGTGACACCGCGACCCCCGCTCTCCGATCTGATCAACGTTTATTTGGAGAGCACATCCGGCCGTGTTGGCGAACCGGTAGGTATCAGGAGGTGGAGGAGGAGCAACAGCTGCCTGGCCCGAGATGCATTAATTCTTAATACATTTTTCACACGCAGACACATTTCCGCATCGACATATTGTCACGGGACATCAGCCTGAGCTCGGTGCGTTGCCATGTGGTGCCGCCATCCGGACATCCCGGTCAACCCGTGCGTCTCAATCCTCATGGCGAAGGTGTCTTTGTGCCGGAGCGTTATGGCATGCATGAGATTGTTGTGGAAATTGGTGAGGATAGTCTAGGTGGACACTTCTTTCGTGTGATGCCACGGCTCATGCAGGTGGCGCCACCTGGCATGGCGCCCTGTGCCCTAGGCAGCCTCGTCGAGGTGCTGGTGAATGCAACGGGCGCACCCAAGACGGAAGATATTCTCGTTACGGCCGTCTCGCCCACGGGCATCTCTCACAACTGTCCGCTGAAGAAGATCGACGAGGGACACAGTGCCATATTCAAGCCGGATGAGGCGGGCATCTGGGAGATTGCCATCACATATCAGGGCCGTCACATACAAGGGGGACCCTTCACCTGTGCCGTGTTCGATTCATCGGGTGTCACCGTCCATGGTCTCGATGGTGCGATGCCATTGCGTGCTCACACCTTTGAGGTGGATGCCCGTGGCGTGGGCGTCACTGGGGGAGCTGCATGTGGACATTGTCCATGACAAGCACTCACTGGTCTGTTCCGTGGAGAAGATTGTGGAGAACAAGTATCGGGTGACATTCATGCCCCGTCAGAATGGCAAATATCGTGTGTACATCTATTTCAATGGCTACGACGTTAAGGGATCGCCTTTCATGTGAGTTGGAGCAGCTGCAGGAGATTAGCTCCATAACTAATCCGTTTCTAATCCTGCAGCATGCGCGTGGGCACCAAGGGACGCTCGGGCAAGACACGCAACAGTCCCTTGCACGACAGCAAACATCGCGCCGAGAGTCCATCGATGCACTTCGTCTCGACGACCAATGCCCGACACAATGACTATCGCAATGCGTCGCTCTCGCGCCGTGATCTGCATACCACGCACAACACGGCGGAGCGAACGAACAGTTACTCACCGCAGTATTCGCCCAAGCTGGATGCAACCGATTATCACAGCTCCAGCTCCAGATACTATAAGCGGGAGAGCGAGGTAAGTGCAGCAGCAGCAGCAAAGCTGGCTTAAACTAATCCTCATTGTAATGCATGCCGGGCTTAGGGCTTTCTATTGTTAATGCTTTTGCACCACTCAACCACCCAATCACGCAACCACCAAAATTGACCAACAAACAAACAACAAACCCCCCTTGTCTCCCCCCCTTGACACACACTCAAAATTGCCTTCGACAGGAGAACCACATGTCCCCAACACCACCACCGCGTGGTTCACCCACAGTGAAGTATTTGAACTCAGCCGATCTGTACACGGAGTCAGCAGGGGGACGTCGGGACTCAAAGACGTCGAACAGCAGTTCAACCAAGAATGATTACTACTACGACAAGGAGAATGAACTCTACAGTCAGCGACGGTTCAGCAGCAAACTAAAGTTGGCAGCACCACGCGAGGAGCGGGAACTGGCCAACAATAGCAGTAGCAGCTATCAACGGCATCAGCAGATCAGGACGAGCTCGCTTAGTCCAATTCCTAGTCCCACACTGAATGTAACTAAATTTTACGATTCGATGAAATCCTTAATACAAATTGTTGCTAATCATTTGTTTAAACTATTTCACATTGACAATCGCTAAACTCTCTACTTATTTCTCTCTCCGTTCTCCTTCTCCTCGCTGTAGACACGCTCCAGTGAGCTGCATACGCACAGTCCGCTGACCATCAAGACATCGAATCAGTTTGAGAGCTCCACTCGTAACATTACGAGCAGCCCTCGCCACGCCTCCGCCTCGCCGGTGCAGCGCTATTCCCCCAACAGTGCCTACATTTCGACAGCCACACATCGCATTGGGAGTCCAGTAACCAACACCCTCAACAAGGTGAGATATAGAGATAGAGATATAGTTATATACATACCGGGTTTCTAACAGTCGAGCACACTCGACTGTCGCTTGCTTACTACTTATTAACTACTATATTTATCTCTAGAATGGCTACGAATCATCGCGCACCGTGGAGAAGTCATCGACCTACAAGTCCACCTCGAACTACATGACGGATGCAAATGTGCGAGCGAGTCCATCGCTGTACGGAACCACGGAGAGAATGCGTCGGATTGGATCGCCGGAACCAAGAATCGATCACTCGTCGAATGTGCGTGTGTCCTCGCTGAAGCCGGCGTCGGCACGTCGCGATAGCTGGGATGTGATCAACAAGACGAAGCACATGCTCTCGCACAATTCGCTGGAATCCTTGGCGAACATGACGGAGACGCAGTTGAGCACGGAGTTGAACTACGCACGACCTGATCTGGACAATGAGACGCATCGCAATACGCAGTACAACAAGTTTGCATTGCACAAGCAGCAACAACAACAGCAACAGCAACAGCAACTACAACAACAGTCGGACTATCGACGCGATTCACCCGACAACGTGGAGCGCTACAAGTAATCCTCTCGAGCATTTAAGAGCTTTAGACACTTGCTAATCCTGCTCCCTCTCTCTCTCTCTCTCTCTCTCTTAGACCCAGTGCCATCACCGTCAAGTCACACTCGAACAACACATACACAGACAGATCTGGTGGCTATACCAAGACCGTCAAGGAGTCCAGCGAACATGTGGTCACGGAGAGCAACGGACACAGTCCTCAAACGGGCACCGGCTACGGTTACAGTTCCCTCTCCCGTTTCCGACCCATCGATGGCAATGCAACCGGTGCTAAAGCAATACGTGTACAGGACATACCCAATGGCTCCATTGGACGACCCGTTGAGTTTGAAATCGATGGCTCCAAGGCCGGTTCCGGCAATCTGGAAATTCTTGTTAATGGCGGACGAGTCACTTCCTCAGTGCGCTCCCTGGGCGGACAACGTTTCATTGCCAGCTTTACGCCCCACGAGCATGGCACACACACCGTACAGATCACCTTCAATGGAGAAACCGTACCAGGTAAGTCACCCGAACATCGCAATTCATTTATGACGCAATGAATCTCAGTTTGTGGGCGTCTTGATGACCTTATAGGGGGATTCCATAGATTTCGACATTCTTTGGCAGTACTTTAGGCTAAATTGGGCATGACAAGCTGAGTTCTTCAGTTGTTCTGCTTAAATAGAGATCAATGGAGGCTTAGACCGAGTTGTTAGCAATACAGTGAACACTCGATAAGTAGCAAGGAATCAAAAGTAATTCTAAATGTTCCTTCTAAAAGACAAACATAAATTAAGTCAAATTATAATTATAATTGGAATTTATTGTAAAGCTGTATGTATAATATTTATATAGTTAATCTACAATTTCAAATATGTTTACTAATAACTGAGAGGTTTTTAGTTAAGTCATAATTTCGCTGCATTTTAATCTCTCGCCAGCCACTGTGCGGCGAATTCGCAAACTCTGCTCAACTCAGCTAGTGAGAGAGCGAGAGCACTAACCATGCACTCACTTGACTACGCTCAATCACTCTCCAACTCCCAGTCAGTGCTGCCAGAATCTCTGAAGCAAAAATTGCTAGATTTGCCAAAAAAAGTTGCTAGAATTTTTTTGAAAATTGCTAAATAAATTGCTAAATCATACAAATTTTCGTTTTTAACAAATATATATATATATGTACTTAAAAAAAAACTTAAACAAAATTAAGACTATTTATAATGTTGTCTAGTTCGAAAACTTCACTTAAATCAGCGTACTTCTCATTTCCAGTGATTTGAGACATGTACTCATATGGTAGAGCATAGTTATGGCAACAGAGATTTGCAATACGCACAAATGCGAATCCATTGTTTGAACTCCTTATTTTGCAGCCAGGCATCTCTAAAATTTTGCTTGTAAACTTTTGGCATTTTAATAATTACAAAACACAGAAAATTGTGGAGACAAACTTGCAAGTTGTTCATATAATCGAACCACTGAGTTAGATACCAGTTCCGATATCTTTGTGAGCCATTATTAATCGCAATTAGTGCATTCATTTGCAAAAAAAAAAAACTAAAAAAAGTGCAAAAATGCTCAAATGTTAATCAAGTTGCTAAAATGGCTAAATAAAAATTAAAAGTTGCTAGTTTTGTGGCTAATAGCATTTCGAAAAAAAAAGTTGCAAATATTTTTAAAAGTTGCTAGATCTAGCCACTAAATTGCTAAAGTGGCAGCACTGCTCCCAGTGACGCCAAGCGAAGTTCACTTGTTGCTGCGCTCACTTGTGTGCTCAACGCTGCATTTCTTTACGCTCTGCTGCTCGCTCGTTGCCGCTCTTTGCATTGAGCGCGAACGGCTGAAACAAGTTTTTGGGTGTTGCGGCTGAGAGACGCGTTGGCAGAGATCAGTCACAGCTCGCGTTTGAAACGAAACTGACACGTCGACGGAGCCGCAGCCCGGTAAACGCGAAACACAGCGGTTAAAGCCAAGAAAATTTTCAACAAAACGGAAGATAAAAGAAAAGCAAAGAATCAGTTGTGTGCATGTGCGAAATGTAAATGTTGCCAAACAATTGTTGTTTGTATGCAAACAAAAGCCACACGAAAGAGAAAAGAAAACGAAACGAAAAGAATTCCCAAAAAAACAAAAACAAGAAAGAGAAGGAGACGGAGCGAAAAACAGAGAGCTCAACTGTTTTTTGGTGGAATGTGAAGCGAATCGAAAAGATTTTTGTCTTAGATTTCTATGTCTAAAGAAATATGCTAATATCCAAATGCGGACGTCGTGTTAACGTTCCCGTTGCCCGTTGCCCGCTGCCCGTTGCCGACGTTGTCGCCATCTCCGTTGCCAACAAAGTTGCCCTCATCGCATTTGGGTCTCTTATTGTAGTGTGTGTGTGTGTGTGTGTGTGCGTGTTTGCATGTGTATGGGGCGCGCGCTATGAACAACAACAAAAATGTATAAAAACCAGTTTAATGAACCTTTAAACTGAAATATTTTCAATGGGACTCGACAGCTGCTTTTGATTTTGGCTTAAAGGTTGAGCACAGCTCAGCTAAGCTGAGGCGCGTGTGGAAAGCTGTCGCCTAGACGCAATTTTCCATTTCAAATTTTCGTTTTCATAGGCAGCCATGTTGTCTCTGTGTGTGTGTGAGTGTGTGTGTGTGTGTGCTTAGAGCTTGCAACATGCCGCACTTTAGCGCATTTATTAAGTTAAAGGCTCCCGCAATGACAGCAATCAAGCGACAAGCGCGCACAGTTCAAGCAGAGATACACACACACACACACACACACATACACATACAGCACTCACACACACACACACACACACACCTATTACACTGAGCAGGCAAGTTGTCTGCATTTTTTCAGTTGCCGTTTGCTTAGCAATTTGCCAACTGCTGCTGCCGCTTGGTTTTTCCTCTTTTCCTGCATTTTCTTTGCTTTTCTTTTGTATATGGTTCAAGGCGCACTTGTTGCATGCCTCTCTTTGTTTTGTCGTCGCTGCAGCAGGAGCAGGAGGAAGTGGCACGCCCTATGCGAAAGCCACATCAGATGCAGCTTGAAACCCGTTGGGATAGGTTGTCAGCCTTGTTGCACACAACAAAGCGACAGAGCTGCAGAGCTGCAGTTGCAGGTACAGCTGAAAGTTGCTGGTTGCTGGTTGCATGTGGCACATGTATTGTGTGGCAAGGGCGTGCCGCAGGTATGTCTCAGATCAGACGCAGCAGATTGCAAATCTCATCAGCAGACTGCTGTCTGCTCTCTCTCGCTCGCTTGCTCACACACTCTCTCTCTCCCCTCTCCACTCTCCCCTCTCTCACTCTATCTCTCTCTGCCCGCTCTTGACGTGGCCTGACATCCACTTACTTTCCCAAAAGACTTGACAACAACAAATATTTGAGCGAACATTTCGTTTTCATTTTTGTTTTCGTTTCATTTGTTGCTTGTTTAATGAGCTGCGGCCACACCCCGCTCTTTTGGCCAGGCCAACAGTAAACTGTAAACTGTAAACAGTAAACAGAGAGCTAAGCTTTTACCCGCTCGCACGCTTATGGCCATTTCCGTTGCCAACATTGCCAACATATTGGCATACATGACCAATAAAAATGCACAGCTCCCTCCCCTCATTACCCTGCTCCACCCATTCAAAGTGAAATTTTTGGTAGCACAAGTTGGCAACGGGTTTTTGATAAATTACACAAATCATTGCGACGCGTCGGAAAATGTGAATGTGAACGAAAAATGAAAAAAAAAAAAAAAAGAAAACGCGTGAAAAACGTGCGCGCTGTGTGACTTTGTTAAATAGTTTCGTCATAAAAAATTACCGAAATTAAAATAAATAAATAAATGTTACTAAATTGTTTGTTTTTTGTGCTTGCAATGCGCTTAACAGCATTTAAAGCAAAGAGAGAAAGCTGCAAATTAATGCATAAATAAATAAGAAATTAAATAATTAATTAAACATACATAAGTATTATTAAATAACAAGACGCTGACATAATCGCAGCGAGTTAAACCACAGTCAGTTCTCAAGTGGTTCAAGTTCAGACGTGCCGCCGTCAACAATTGTGAATTGATATACAAAAGAAAGAGGTCCAAACACGCGTTTTCAGCTACCAGCAGCAACAACAACAACAACATCTTGCACTGCCCCAACATCTACAACAACAACAACAAGAAGAAATAGCTACGCTACCAACGCCAACAAACGCATCGTCAGCAGCTTCAACAGTCGCCATAAAACGTAAATTTTTCTTTTATAAAAGTTGTGTATAATAAAACAAATCAATCTTTATATGCGAACACAGTGTGAACTCAATATAACGTACATATGCATATATATTTTAGCTAAAAGTCATTGTCTTTTATAGTTAGTCGCCACTGTAGCTGTAACGGTTTGCTGTCAGACATTCTGACTTTGAATTTTGTTGCTGCGGCAGCTGTTGGCCATCTAACGGTTGCATGCCGCAGTCACGTAACCGATTTGGATATACGCACACACACACAGACACACACACACACACATACACACACAGTCACACACACCTAGGCAACAGCATATTGAATAACAGCATTCTATTTTGCAACTGCACTTGTTCTACGGCCGCATGCCGCAAAAGTTGATCGTTGCCAGCGACAAGAGCAACTTGCCGCTTGCCGCTTTAATCAGACAATCCCGGCCAAGACGAGCTGGTCGTGGCCAGCATAGTCATCGTCACTGCTTAAAGCCGACTTTTAAATACGCTTTTATGCGCCTTGCACTGCAAAGTTTCTTTTTGTTTTTATTTTCTTTTTTACAACTTTTTTAACTATTGAGAATTATTTTATAAAAAACTTTTAAAAATGTATTAAGAATGTACATTAGTTCAGAAACGTGCAGACAGCAAATGTACATTTTTGAAGCTGAATATATGTGACTTAATAAAGCCGCAGTTGAGATACTCTTAAGCGCGCTAGTTACTAGAAAGTTTATATTATTTAATATGATTAATTTCATTTAAATAAATTAAAAATAATTTTAAAAAATATTAAAAAATTAAGAAAAATGTACATTTGTTTAAAATTGAACAGCCAACAAATATACATTTTTTAATAATGTAAAAAAATGTAGAAAAACACAGGAAAAGTCAGAGAGCCACAACTAAAACTGCTGTACTCAACAATTAATTCATGCTGATTGTTTCTGCAACTTTAAACTAATATTTTGAACTATAAATAGCTTAAATATATAATATATATAATATATAATATAAATCTGAAATTTAATATTTGTTTTATATTACATTTTTAAATTAAAATGAACTCTAGCAAAGTTATTAAATAATTAGCTTAAGAGAAAATGTCTCAGAGCCCATTTTAGCTCTATTTGTCCAGCTCTAAAATGTCCAGTTACACAGCAATCTTGAATAATTATTATAATATAATTAATCCAGTTTCTTAAGCTGATTTTCCACATATTTTGTTACTTTCAAATGTTTATAAACTAATGTGCAATCGTTTGTAGAAAGTGCCATAAAACCAGTTTAGCTTTGGAATGCAATCAAATTTGTTTTGTTATTATTTGTGCTAATTGCGTTGATTTGTCTAAAATTGTGTAGTTAATAACTAAAAAGTAGCACAATTTGTGAAGAGTAGTCCCCCTTCGCGTTACAAACACTTCAATCGCTCTAAAGTATCCATTCTAGAAGTAGTTAGTCACCTGCTTAATCCAAGTCGTTAGACAGAAATGCGAACGAAGCGCAAGATTCTCATGTGGTTGGCCGCCAGGTGTTGACCGCGCTAAGAATTTGACTTTTAGACCTTTATTTATGAGCTTGACTTGTTGTTTTGTTGTTGGTAAAAAGTTTTATTAGCTGTCTAGCTAACGGTATTTGGCTTTTAGCCTGCGGCTTTTAAGTGGGCTTAACATATTGCGCATACGCAGCGTGTAACTGAGTGTTGTATTGACAGTATGAAGATTGCTATGAATGGCAGGGGAGCAGCAGTGCAGAGGAGGTTGCAGGTTAGCTGTAGATTGAATATAGTAGTATAGTTCTTGTTTATTGTTATCACACAATCTTCACACTTCAAATATGCTGTACACCACAAACTGCAGCTGCACCTTGTGTTCTGCTGCCTCTTTAAGTAGCTGTTGCTTTGCTATGCTTTAGTTTCTGGACATTTTTAGATGCTGCCATCGTCTCTGCATCCATTGTTCACCGTTAGCCGTTATCCACACACACACACACACACACAGTTTGTTTTGCTGCTTGTCTCGACTGTAGCAATGTCTTGTCTTGAAGTAATTATGCTTAATCGAGTTGTTTCTTTATGTGTATACACATGTATATTATGTTAGTAAGAGTCTGCAAGTGACTTGATTGTTTGTTATCAATGTTCGCCTGATTAACGTAAACATGTTGGCCATAATTTGCTACATTATAGACTGGCCCAAACCTCATTTTACTTTGGCAGCACACAAAGCAAGCGTAGACAGCATTTTCAGTGAGCGGAGCTTAATTTATATGTATATATATATATACTACATAATACCTGAACACACATACATACACACACACACACACACACACATACTCATACTCATACTCGTACCTACAGCTGCAGCATGCAATTCCCACAGAAGTTGTTGCTCTCCATGACAGGCGCTTTCATTGCATTGGTAAACGCAACTTAAGTTGCCTCAAAAATGAATGAAACTTTACTAAAATTTCACTTGCCACAGTGTTGCATGCCCCTTAGCTGTGGCAGAGCTCTACCTGTGCCATCGCTGTCCCCACAAATCAACGTCACCTCGCCAGAACTCACAGCCACACCCCAATCTAATGAATCCCATGTATCCCACGTGTCGCCTTCGATTAAGGTGCATCGTTTGCATATCGTGAGAAAGAGAGAGCATATGCCACTGGGATTTGATACGCTGCATTTGCCCTGCGACATGGATGCGGCCAATTTGGAGCATATTATACCCTTTATGCCCAATCATTGCATCTGGCTGTACAACATACGCTATGTGAGTGAACATTTCTATAAGAGCTACAAGTTGGTCCAGCTGGAGTCCTTCTTCTTTGGCCAATACTACGAGCGTTTCAGGCGCTACGAAATGGATCCACATAACTTCTAAGGCAGCTCGATAGTTGATGAATTGCTCGACTGGCAGTTGCTCTATAATAAATTATTCTTTCTCTTTGTTGTCTAACGAGATGAAACCTTGATTTACGTAGTTTGATTAGTTTTCAATTGTTGAAAAATATTATAAAAATATTTAACAATTAAATGAAGTTATGTCTATCAAGCTAAAACATACAGCTAACAACTGGCATAGCAGATACCCTGTAAAAATTATTCTTTTTCTTTGTTTCGCTGACTGTTTACAGTATTTACAAGACAAACGCGATCTAACCTTGCTTTTGTTTCATTGTTTGCCATTCAATTGTTGAATATATATAAAAAAAAATAATATTTTATTTAAATAAAGTATTTTTTAGCAAGACAAGACACCAAGCTAACTAGTTGCCTAGCACATACCCTGTAAAAAACTATTCTTTCTCTCTAATTTATTTTTAATTAAAATTTATTTATTTTTAGTAAGTTTAGACAATCAGCTAACAAGCTGCATTAGAATTATTTGTATGGCTGACTCTAGTTTAGTTATTTAAGTTAAGTTCAAATAAGATTGCTTGAGATATAGCTAGACTTTCTAGTCTGGCATAGCCGTTTCTTGCTGACTTGCTTGACTTGAATGGGTGAGGAAACAAAAGTTTTTTGTTACGTTAAACAATTTTGCGCAAGACAAGACAAAAAGGGCCAACTCAAATCGAGTTTTTGAGCGACAACGCAACAGTTTGATTTTTCCATTGAACTGAGCTGAGACGTTGTGGCAATTTTCATGGAAATGCCATAAAAAAGTGGCAACAACAGCAACAGAAACGGCGGCAGCTGCAACCGAATCGAGCGCTTAAAAGGAAAAGTGCAACAAAAGAGAAATGTGTGGAAAGTTGCAAACAAAAGTAAATGTTTGCAACGCCTTGCAGCAACAACAATCAAATCGAATATAAAATCAATAATAAAACAACAACAACAACAACAACAGCAGCAACATCAAATATTTATAAGCAAAACATTTAAAATTTAACGAGCTCTGCATCTCGTAATTGGCAATGCAACTGCAAATACCAAGTTCAATTCGCATGTTGCAAGTCAGCTCGTTGTAAGCCTCTATGGCCATAATGGCATTGTGCTCGTTTCATTTCGTTTTGCAACATTGTCAAAGCGGCAGCAACTTGGCCTGAACTGGATTTGGCCAATTAATGTGCTATAATCTGCTCAGCTTGATTGTCTAAGCATTCAGTGGCACAAATGTAGATACAGCTACCTGGCAGCAGCTACAACAAAAGATACAGCTTCATATACACATACACATACAGATACAGCTACAGCTACAGCTACAGATACATTTACATATACAGATACATTTACAGATAGAGATACAAATACTCAGTTACAGATACGCACTTGTGACTCGCAACGAGGCGGCACAGATTGCGACAATTATAATGAGACGCAGCGGAAAACAATGCGAAATGCAACTAGAAACCGTGTCTTGGCTCTGCGAGGGTTGCCCCAACAATAACTAAGACTAGCCAGCAATTATAGTTGCAGTTATTTAACTTTTTTTTTGCAATCAAGTTAACATTTATGAAAGTAACTGAAGTATATAAACACTGCGAGGTGTGCTAGAAATGTTTCTACATATTAAGCTCAAGTCAAACTAAATTTATTAGAATATAAATTCAATATATTATTTATATAAGAAAATTTTATGATTTCTAAGTATATTCTTACATACTTATCAGTCAACCCTCGCTATGCTGTAAAAGTGAGCTAACTTAAGTTGCAACTCGCTTTATGGCTTAACTTAAGGAACTATTCTTTTACTTTAGTTAAGTCTTTAGTCCACATACTTAACAATCAACCCTCGCTGCAGCACACTCAAGTGACTTGAGAGCAATTCAATTACATGAACTACAATTCGCTTCATGTGTCATCTTAAAGAGTTATTGTTATACTCTAGTTAAGTCTTTTATTACACATACTTAACAAACAACCCTCGCTGTTGCCTACTCGTACAAGAGACTTGAGAGCAATTCAATTACTTGAGCTGCTTTGTGCGTTAACTTAACGCATTTAAGTTTAACTTTAGTTAAATTTCTGAACCACATACTTATCAAGCAACCCTCTCCGTGGCATGCAAGTGACTTGAGAGCAATTCAATTACTTCAGCTGCAGCTTGCTTTGTGTGTCGACTTATAGCATTTATGTTATACTCTAGTTAAGACTCTTATTACACATACTTATTAAGCAACCCTCGGTGTGGCAGTACCAGTGACTTGAGCTGCAACTCGCTTTATAGGTCAACTCAAAGCATTTGTATTAAGATTAGTTCAGTTCCACATACTTATCAAGCAGCCCTCGCTGCGACTTGACAGCATCTCGATTACTTGAGGCGCAGCTCGCTTTGTGGGTCACATGACCCACCCAGCAGTGTGGCTGTGTGGCTGTGTGGCTGTGTGGCTGTGTTGTCTCCTGTCCGGGAAGACGTAGCAATGAAAATATCAAATAACATTTTCATACTGCAATTTAAAGCATTTCCCTTTTTATATTTCTATTGAATTTTCTTTTTTTATTTGATTTGCAACATTTTGTTAACTTTAGTTTCTGATTTGGACTGATTGCAGGTTCACCGTGGCACGCTGAGATCATGTCATCACCCGGCCTAACCGCTCTGGGCGAATCCACACGCCTTGTGCCCGCCAATACGCCGGCGGTTTTTGAGATACTGCCGCCTCCTGGACAAAGCCTGAGCAAAGGCGAGTGCGTGGCAACGGTTTTGACCCCAAACAAGTCAAAGCTGAATGCCAGAGTCACCCATGAGGCGGCAAATGGTGCTGCACGCATTGAGTTCGTACCCACCGAGGTCGGTACGCACATCATTGACGCGTCCATCAATGGCACAAAGATCGCTGGGGGTCCTTTGATAGCAAAGGTCTACGATGCCAGCCTGATCCAAGTGACCGAGGTAAATGGCGGCGTGGTTGGTCAACCATGTCAATTCCGTGTGGACGCCAGTGCAGCTGGCGAGGGACAACTGGAGATATCCATAAATGAGGGCGAGGTGCCCAATCATGTGCAGGTCGTTGGCGGTGGCCGTTGCTTGGTCTCCTTTACACCGGAGCAGGCTAAATCCCATTTGATTGACATCAAATTCAATGGCGAGACGGTGCGCGGTTGCCCCTTTGTCTGTGCCGTGGCGGACACATCCCGTGTCCTCCTCAATCTATCCAATCTGGAGCTGATACCCGTCAATCGGCCCTCCTCGTTTCACATCACTGTGAGCGGTGGCGGTGCCGCCGAATTGGCGGTCAGCGTTCGTGGTCCACATGGTGAACTCCCCGTTCGCGTTACCGGCGACATTCACGCCGGATTCACCGCCGAATTTACGCCCACAAGTGTGGGGGGCCATTCGATAAATGTGGAATATAATGGATTTGCGGTGCAGGGCACCCCCTTCTTGGCCAAGTCATATGATGCCAGCAAGGTGGTCGTTGGCAGCGTCTCACGCGGCACCATGGGTCGTCCCGTCCAATTCACTGTGGATGCGGGCGATGCCGGCGAGGGGAACCTCGAGATAACCATATCGGCTAAGGGACAGAATATTCCCACACAGGTGCATCCCCAGGGCAGTGCAAGGTGAGTTGTGTATTTGAAATGAAACTATCGATAAGTTATATCGATAACCGGTTTCGATTGTATACAAGTTTAGAAAACTAAAAGGCCGAAAATATAGAAAAATAGATTAAAACACAAGAGCTAAGAATAGTTTCACATTGAATAACCTATCGATAAATCTAACGATAGATTCATAAGTAAGCAAGATAACAATTCACATCAAAGAAAGCTAACAAAATGAATGTCAAATATTTGCTGTCTAAAGTAAATATTGTTATCAATATAATATCGATAAGTAACAGTAGTTCGATAGCTGTTAATTGCAAGAATTAATTAATATCGTTATCAATAGAATATCGATAAGTATCAGCAGTTCGATAGCTTCTTCTCTCTTTTAAATTATACATAAATCGTTCCAAATTAATAACAAATCTTTCCTATCTTAAGTATATATTGTTATCAATAGAATATCGATAAGTTACAGTAGTTCGATAGCTGCAATTATTCTCCAATTAATCTTCTCTCTCTCTCTCTCTCTCTCTCTCTCTCTCTCTGCAGATTCTCCGTTTCGTTTGTGCCAACAGAGTCGTGTGAGCACACCATCAATGTTTCGTTCAATAAAATGCCCGTGCCCGGCTGCCCCATAACGGTTAGCATTAGCGGGGGCGTGGCCGGGCCACAGGTATCATTGGGCGGGCCGGGACCCGTGCATCAGACCAATTCTTTTGTTATCAATCACAATGGCGGCCGTTTGGAAGATATTGAGGTGAACGTTGAAGGTATGTAAATGGCACAAAAGGGCTGACGACCGAACTAACTAACTAACTGAATGCTCTAAGCAAAGGCAGCGTAAAACTGTTATAAGTGTTATACACATACTACACACTTTACCCTCCCATCACTCTCTCTCTCTCTCTCCCTATACATATATATATATATATCGCTATCTCGCTCTGTGAATCATTTGCCTGCATTTGATTATGATTTTGATTTGGGTTCAAGTTTTATGTAATTGTAATTTAATTGCTCATTTGATAAATGTTAATTGTTTGAGTATCAGTTCAGCATACACACACGCACACATGTACACTTGCACACACGCACACACACTTGTATATCCACACTTGTGACTGTATCTATATACATTTGTATCTTGTAGCTGCAAAGCAACGACCACAAGCTGATTTTCCCACACACACATAATTTTCACACTTTTCAGCACAATGTACGGAAATTGTTGTTGAAAATTCTCAAGCATGTCACGTATACGTACACTTTACCCCTCCTCTCTGCACTCCTCCCATTACGCTCACTCTATGCTGCCACTGACATTGTGTGCTTAGCCATTTAAACCACTTCACTGTGGTGCGATGGTGCGATGGTGCGATGGTGCGTTGATGCGTTGCGTTGCCTCATTAGTTAGTATATGTAATTATGCCTTAAATTGATCATTTGGCAATTGCTTCGTTTACATTTTGACGCATTAGCAGCAGCTGTACTTAGACTTGTAGATTAGAGCTTGTGGCAGGCTTTTCAATTGCCGGATTATGTCATGACCGCAAACGTTGTTAACTCGTTACAATAACTCTGTGTGTGTGTGTGTGTGTGTGTGTGTGTGTGTGTGTAAATAGGTGTGTGTGTGCCTGTGTCTGTGTCGCATTTGTATTTGTATCTAGTTGTTTACTGTTTTTTTTTGTTTGTAATCTTACGCCCTCAATTGTAATAATTTGCTCACATTTTATATCTGTATTATATTTCAGGACGGCGAAGTCTTTTGTACTAGACTCTATAAATATATATGCATATAATACTTATCTAACTATCTATATATATATATACCTATACATATAACTCCCTCCCTCTATGCCCGAGTACTATCCGTCTCTCTCTCTCTCTCTCTATCTATGTATCTATCTATCAGTCTTTGTCTGTCTATATATAAGTATTGTTTATATGACCAACATCCTGCTAACACAGTCCGTAATCAAAGTGTTTAGAGAGAGCGCGAGTGTCAACACTATGAAGAAGTGAAACAGCCACAGCCACAGCAACAACAACAACAACAAACAACAGCAACAACAACAATCACAAGAACAACAACAACAAGCAAACAATTATAACATAGTACTCCTGATTAACTTTAACTTTAACATTTCCTTATTTACTAAACTGTAATCTACTATTTGATTAATTTGTCTAATAATGAACATGAAATGAACATAAGAAATGACAAATAAAATGATTTACCAACATGATGATTGATTATGTTTAGGCTACAGTTTTTGCTAGGCAAACGTACTATTCAGTTTGTATATATATTGTATATTGTATATAATCAGCTGTTTATCTAAGCGTCTCTGTCACTGTCTCTGACCTACACAACATGCAACATGCAACATCCACAGTTTACTAACATTTAGTTCACTCGGTACATAAAAAATAAAACAATTTTATAAAATCAAACTAATCGCACTGTAAATTCAATTAATAACACAGTTTTGGCATCCCTTTATCTTAAGAACTTTTCTAACACCCTTCTCCCACCACCAACCCCCAACGCTCTCTTTTGTTTTGTTATTAAATTTGAATTCATTTAATGCCTCAACTAATCAAAGTCAACATTTTTCCAAATTCTTTTGTTACTTGCGCGTACCAAACCAAAACAAACCAAACTAACCACACAACACTACAAACAACAACAATAAACTGCTTAATATATGAATTTCAACAACAACAACAACAACCACAAAAAAACAAACAATTTAAAAACATCAACAAAACTCGTTTCCGGTCGCGTCGCTTTCGTATCGCATAATTAAATTAAAATAAACATAACAACAACTAAACAATGAATATGAAAATAAAACAACAACAACAACAACAACAAATGCAACATGCTACATGCAACATGCAACTATGCAAATTGCATATATAAAGGTCCAGCTGGGCAATCAGTTCCCGCCCAGGTGCATCAGTCCGCCGAGGGCATCTTCAAGGCGGAGTTTGTGCCTCGTGTCGTCGGCGAGCATCGCGTCAATGTGACTGTCAACGGTTTGCCCACAGCTGGCAGTCCCTATGCTGCCAAGGTGAGTAGAGAACTCTTTACAGAGACCAAGCAATGAGGAATACATATTAGGAAATCGAAAAAGTGCAGAGTTCAGCTTCCGAAAACTGTACGGAAAACATTACAAGTCACGTTTGTAGTCCACTCAGCGTTAAACTTCTCTTACTTTAACCTCCAGCAAGAAGCCAACTCTAAGCTTTCCCTATTCAATATTACAATTGTTAATTCAACTCTAATTCTTCCGCCTGAAGGTCTATGATGTGAGCGCCATCAAGGTGAAGAATGTGAGCAGCGGCACGGTGGGCAAGTCAGTTACCTTCCTGGTGGAGACATCCCAAGCAGGTCCCGGAAATCTAGAGGTGACTGTCAATGGCGGACGTGTTCCCACATCGGCACAAGCGCAAGGTCAACACACCTATGCCATCAGTTTCACGCCACGTGAGGCTGAGAGTCACACGGTAGAGTTGCGTTTCAATAGCCAGGATGTGCCTGGTTCCCCCTTCACGTGTCGCGTGGCGGCTGCGGCGCGCATCCAATCACCCGAGACAATGGACAAGGTGAGCGTGGGAAGACTCTTTGAATTTGTTGTGGAATCTGATACAAAACCAACGGTGGAAGTGCTGGGACCGGCCAGACGTAGTGTGCCTGTCAAGATTGATACACTCGGCTCCACGTTGGGCTACAATGTGAAGTTTGAGCCAATGGAGGTGGGCGATCATTCTGTGGAAGTGCGTCTGCCGGGCGGTGGCCATGTGGAAGGTAGTCCCTTTCTGCTGAAGGCCTATTCCGCCGAGAAGGTCATCGTAACCGATATACGACCTGGTGTGGTCAATAAGAGCGTCAGCTTTGGCATCAATGCCTCCCAGGCGGGCGCAGGAAATCTGGAGATCATTGTCGCTGTCAATGGGAAGAATGTGCCGAACTTTGTGCAATCCGAGGGAAATGCTCGCTTCAAGGTGAACTTTAAGCCCACAGAGGCAGCTGCTCACTCGCTCTCCGTGCGCTTCAATGGACATCCCGTGCCGGGTTCCCCCTTCAGCTGCCACATTGCAGCTGCTCCCGCAAGCTCGTTGGGTTCGCCACGTGCCCAGGCGATGGGCGAGTGTCTCAAGCAGGCAGCCGTGAAGATGGACAACACGTTCGAGCTGGAAGGCTTTGATGGCATTGAGCCACAGATATTTGTCACCTCCCCGTCGGGGGATAACGAGCATTGTCAGTTGAGTCAGCACGATGGAGGCAGCTATAGCGCCTCGTTTCGTCCCAGCACTGTGGGTCGTCATCTGATCAGCGTGTTGGCCAGCGATCAGCACATCAATGGTTCGCCCTTCAGCTGCAATGTCTTTGACGTCTCCCGTGTCAGCATCAGCGGATTGGAGCAACAATATGGTCCAGCCACACTCGGTGTACCGGTCACCTTCAGTGTAGATGCAGCAGGAGCTGGAGAAGGTACTCTGGAGCTGGTGGTGTCCACCGACAGCAGCACCGTTAAGGCGGAGGTGGTGGCCTGTGCCCGTGGCCTATACGATGTGACCTTTGTGCCGCAGAGCACAGAACCGCATTATGTCAACATTACGTTCAATGAGGTGGCCGTGGATGGCAGCCCCTTCCGTGTGGACATCCAACAGCACACACAGCACATACAGATCGGCAGCTTGGCAGCCATTGATTTCCCAGCCGACGATCAGATCGTTGAGATCCTTGCGCCCGATCAGAAACCCGTACCCTACACCATCAATCGCCAGACGGCGGAGTTCCGCACTCACATGACCGGGAATTATACGCTGCGGTTTATCGATCGCGAGACACGTCAACACATTGGCACACGCACCCTTTGTGCGTTTGATCCAATGCTGGTGAAGATCATTGAGGTGGGCGAGGCACTGTGTCATCGTCCTGCCAGCATTGGGGTTTCCCTTAACGAAGCCGGACAGGGTGATCTGTCGGCTCTGGTGCGTTGTGGCGCCACCGAGGTGCCACACACCATCCGCGGACCCAGCAAGTCGGGCGTCTATGAGATTGTCTATCAACCCACTCGGGTGGCGCCCCACAAGATCAGCATACTCTTCAACGATGTGCCCATTTCGCTTAAACCCCTGGAGATCAACGTGTTGCCCGCTAGCGCTGGGAAGGAGATCAGTGTCAGCGGGTTGGGGTTGTATCAGGCACGTGTGGGAAAGACCACATCCTTTGCGATTGATACCGTGAAGCGTCCAGCGCGGGAATTCGATGTTGTGGTCTCTGGACCCGGCGGACAGGCGTTGCCTGTGCGCTGTTATCAGACCAAGAACGGACATCTGCAGGCGGAGTTCAGCATCAACAAGCCTGGGCAGTGTATCATTGGTAAGTGGAGCAACAACTCAAAGTCGTTTCCAATTCCAACTAATCGTATTCTTTCTACTTGCAGAGGTGCTGCATCAGTCGAAGCCGCTGCCCGGCAGCCCCCTTCACCTGCGAGGCCTTCGACAGCAGCAAGGTGAGCGTCCAGGGCGTCACCAAGGAACCGCTAGCCTTGCACAGCTCGAATAGCTTCAGCGTGCGCACGGACAATGCCGGCACCGCTGAGCTGGAAGCCTTTGCCATTTCACCCACAAATCAAAGTCTTCCCGTGCTGATCAGCGAACAGTCCGAGGGCATCTACAATGTGGAATTTGTACCCTCGCAGCCGGGTAACTACAAGTTGACCTTAATGTACGGCGGAGAGACGATACCCAGCTCACCGCTCAGCTTCAGTGCATCCTCGAGCGGAGTGAGAAATGATGCGCGGGCAGCTGGACACGGACTCGAGGTGTGCCATCGGAACAAGGAGGCCTCCTTTGTCGTCTACTGTCCCATTGCGCCCAATGTGCAGATCGAGCGTGTGGATGAGTTTGGGGAACGCATCGAGCCGAAGATCAAGGCGCTGGGCAACAACGAATGGCGCATCTCGTATGTCATACTGTCCGTGGGCAGCTATGAGATACGAGCCAGTTGCCCCAATCGTGGCAGCTTGCCCGGCTCACCGTGGCGTGTCAGTTGCGTGGAGTCCACCAAAGTGACTCCTGTTGGTGGTTGGGGCACCCTGGTGGATCACGATGGCCGTCTAATACTCCCGGCGCGCATTATCTTTGATGTGGAGAATGCCGGACCTGGCAAGTTGGTCTGCAGCATCGATGGCATTGAAATACCCGTGGATAAGCTGCCGGAAGGCAAGATGTGTCTCAACATCACGGGCGATAATCTGGCAGCTGGTGAGCATGACCTGGACTTGACCTGGAGTGGCCTTACCATCACCCAGTGTCCACGCAGCGCCTTCGTTACGGGTCAACAGGCTGCCGACAAGGTGGTGCTCATGGGACGCGGATTGGCAGCCGCGCAAGCTGGTGAGGCAGCACACTTCACCATCGATGCCTCCAATGCTCCAGCTGGCAGGCCAGAGGTTATCCTGATTACACAGGACAACACAGCGCTGCCTGTGAGCCTGGCCCAGCCGCGTCCCAGCGAGAACATTTGGTTGGCCTCCTATACGCCGCAGAAATCCATGACGGGCACCTTGACCTTGTCCGTCAAATGGAATGGCCGTCTGGTCAAGGGTTGTCCACTCACTGTTGCCGTTGGTTCCTCGATGGATGCCTCGAAGGTGATTGCGTCCGGCGAGGGACTGCGTCACGGCATCGTTGGCAAGGACATTAAATCCTGGATAGATACACGACGTGCTGGTCCCGGTGAACTCACAGCTCACTGTGCCGGCTCCCGCAAGGTCGCCTACTGCGAACTCTATGATCATGGCGATGCCACCTTCACACTGAACATCAAGCCCCAGGAACCAGGACGCCATCTGCTGACCATCAAATACGGCGGGCAAAATGTGCCTGGCTCTCCATTTGCCCTCAAAGTGGCGGGAGCTCCGGATGCCAGCAAGGTGAGTCCAATTGGCAGCGACTAACCCCGCACTTGCAATAACTAATAACTTCTTTTTCACTGCACAGGTGCGCGTCTATGGTCCTGGCATAGAGCACGGCGTGCTGGCCACCTTCCAGTCCCGCTTCATCTGCGATACACGCGGTGCAGGCGCTGGACAGTTGACGGTGCGAGTGCGCGGACCCAAAGGCGCTTTTCGTGTGGAGATGCAGCGTGAGAGTCAAAAGGATCGCACCATCTTGTGCAAGGTGAGTGGAAGGCAGTGCATCCAACTGGTTACAGTGTTTTATTGGATTCTTTATGGCTTGCAGTATGATCCGACGGAGCCTGGCGATTATCGTGTGGAGGTGAAATGGGCTGGAGAATTTGTGCCTGGTTCACCGTTTCCGGTCATGATCTTTGACACTGAGGAGGAGTTACGAAGGTATTTGCAGGGCATATGAGGCCAGCTCAACCATCCTGTCATCGTCTTCCCCAGTGGGCTCAGTCCACTGCCAATTAGGTATCAGCCGCAGCTCCGACCTCATTCGCAAACGCGTCGTGCCACAACCTGTGTGCCGCTCTAGCGGATCTAACAAATATGGGAGCTACATACATAGAGCTATAACATTATCAACTATTATATAAATATATCTATATCTTTATATATATATATATATATGTGTTACGACTAATAACTAGAGTTTAGTTGAAAACCCGAACGAAACATCCTCGAGTCTAACAAGTGTCCATGGAACTGGAATCACAATGACATCGGCGCTAAGTTGAATAGCTTTCTGTTCTTATAGTTGTAAGCCTAATCTTTATTACGATAATACAATGTTATAATTATGTTCGAAAAGTGTAACAAAGTATGCGATACAAATACATTAGATACAACTTAATCCTTATCCTCCCAATCCTCAGGCAATGCGAACTCATTGATGAACTCATGTCGATGCTTTCGCAGAAACTTCAATAGATTCACTTCCACAAAATGCTTGCATGCCACCTCAAAGTCCTCATCCCCAATGTCCAGAGTCTTAATCACACTGTGCTTCTGCCTCATCAGCGATGTGAGTGTAACCTGATTCTTCATTTGCATATCCCCGAAGCGATCGTGCATTATGTATTCCGTCCAAGGTTCCTCAAAGAAACTTATGAAATTCTTGATCAATCCCAACTGATAGCGACTTCTCAGATTATTCAGCAGCGTATCGTGTCGGCCGCAAAAGTATTCCAGAAATGAAAGCGGTTTGTTCAACTAGAAGGGGTGGGATTAATGGGTTTAGACAAGGAGATCTATGTGAAGTTACTTATGACACTGAACAGAATAGAGTAGAAGATAGTTTAAGAGCTTTTATTGGACAGTGTGATCAAGGAATATGTATCTATATGTAAAGTAGGAAGATATTTGAACAATCATCCTTATGTAGTCTAACTTCTCTATAATGAACTTCCTTGCGATAGTCACTCTACAGAGTAAAATATAGATATATACATATACAATATCAGATACAGATACAGATCAATTCTACTGCAGTCTAACTTATCTATAATAAACTTCTTTATGATAGTCGAGATAAAGCTACAACAATATATAGTTTAAGCTATTCATTTGCACAATACATTGAAGGAAGTTACACCTATTCAATTTAGGGAGATATATATTCAAGCTGTGCAGCCTAACTTGTCAGTAGTAAAGTATATTTATCACTATAGCAACGTTTGACTGTAGTAAACCCAATGCAACTTACATTTTGTGTCACACACGTTATCTCCTCCACAATTTGGCTTGTGCTCATGCGAATGCGACAGAATTCCCCCATTGTGATATGTGCTCATCACATGACTAAACGAATTATCCAGCTTACCCAATAAATAACGCTTGGGCATCGTAATCTTGATGATCTTGTGACCCAAGGGCAACAGAGCACGGAATAGCACAGGTTTACTAAATCGGCAATCGTTCTTGCTCTGCGTTTCCTGTGTCAACTGCAGTATGTCGATCAACTGAAAAGGAGGAAACGGAATCTGAAAATCTTCTTCTCATCGTGAACTGCGAACTCACCTTCTCAGCCATCTCAAGTTCACTTGTATAGGTATACTGATAGAATACCTGCCAGATAATAGATACATTCTTGCCAGCTGCATAAATATTTGGATCATTTGTGCAGAAGTTCTCATCCACAAGGATTTGTCGGTCCTGCACGCGAATTTTACTTCGTAGAAGCACTGAAAAAGAGAAGTGGGAAGCCTATATGAGCAAACGAAAAGGTGGCAACTCTACGTGCAGTAGCTCGAATAGCAAGTAGTGTGGGTAAATGCCTTTGAATAACTTGAATAGCGAAATTCTCCAATGAAATTAAGTCTTTCTATATAGTAATATGGGTGACACCTCTGCAAACAGTGTTGGACAATGCCCATTAAGAGATTCCCAAAGGAAAGTAGTCGTAATAGATTGAAAAAAACGTGGCAACCCTATGTTGAGTAGCTGGACAAGCAAGCAGTGTTGGAAAATGCAATTTACAGATCGTAATCTGTATAGCTAGTACAAAAGGTGAAAAGGTAACTAAATTATGTTTTTATAGATAGTTAAGAAGGTGGCAACTCTATTTACAGCAGCTCAACCAACAATCAGTGTTGGAAAATGTTCGTAAATGCCTGTTAAGTAAGTATAGTGGAAGCCTTGCAGAAAAATAAGTCTTTAAACATAATAAAAAAGGTGGCAACTCCACACAGATACTCTTTCAAAGAATAAACATTTCCTTTACACTGGAAAAACTTACTCTGTTCGGTGGGAGCAGTTAGATGATTCTCCAGAAAGTTAATGAAGAGATCACACTCCAAGGACAATTTCTCGCCATGAGGTAACTTTTTGAAGTTCACCGTCTTGATGAAGTAGGCGTTTCTGTACAGCGTAAAGTCCTCAAAGTTTGTAGACTCATAGATACAGATGCCCAAATCCATAATCATTTCAGTTAGAATGTTGTCAATATTCTTGTCTACAGTCGGAATATTGAAATACTCGGGAGACTCGATCTTCAGGGGCTGCACATAGGTAATATGTTCGGGTTGGCAGCCGTGCTTCAACAGAAAGTCAATGCACTCGTAAAGAGCTAGGGTATAGCCATAGAGGACAATTCGTTTGTTTGCCAACTTGCTGTTGTTCAACTCAAGGATCTTGTAATACAGCACAATCTTGTCCAGGCGTCCATTGATGTGGGCATAATTGTAGGGCATCTCGCAGACTTTACCCCTGGGCACCTTCGCTTGCAGCTCGGCGGGAAGACCATATTTGGTATCACAGAGCAGCAGCAACTTCTCGTAATGAATCTTACAATTGTTGTCCAGTGTGATGACCTTTTCATTGCTGTAAAATGGTGCGTATACGTAATGTAATTAATGAACCATCAAAGTGAACCCACCAATCGATTTGTTCGACTTTGCCGGGCACAAAGTGTATCCATTTGCGCAGATCCAAGCGATGTGTGGCATCCATAACGAAGGGACAGGAGTTGCCATTGCTCAGATAGCAATCGGCACGTTTAGTGCAGTAAGCACATTCCAGATCAAAATCGTATTCCGCCTCGATCTCGCCGTATTTAACAATCACCGTGATGTCCAGATACGTGAGACAATTTGCCGTGTTTACAATCTTAAAGCTGCAAATGGAAAATGTTAAGGGAAACTCTAGGGGATATCGATAGGAAACTCCCCAGCTTACTCTGGCGTATTCCAGCTGAAGACCATGAGACGTAATAAAGCTTTGCATATTTCGGAGAATCCCACAATTACCAGAGGATTTTGATTGCCAATTAATTTGGATGGAAAGAGATTGTGGCGAAAGAGATAGAAGTTATCCTTGACACAATTTATCCTTGGCAACGGCACAACCAACGATACACGCCGAAAGCACGTCTCATGATTGGTATCAATGAACCAATTACGCTTCATACGACGCGGCTCTACAGGCATCATCTTGAAGGCCAAATCATTGGGCAGTATAAGACCCTAAAGACAATGAAGTGCTTCATCAATGAGGCGAAGAGAAAGCCATGTAAACTTACCCTAAACGGCTGAAAGTAAAAGAGTTCCCGATAGCCCGTTATCAAGGAGACAGTTCGTAGAATCTCATCGGACCACATGTGAAAGTATGGATGCAATCGAAGCATCACAATCTCGCCACGATCGAAGGTCAAGTAGTTCTCATCGTAGGGCAGCCAAAACTGCTTGTATATGCTCTCGTAGTTGGAGAATGGACTGGGGAGAAAGGAAAGCAAACAAACTTGAGACTCAATTCTTAATGCTCATCAAGCATACATTGCCTTCTTCTGCCTGTTAAGCAAACTTCCCTCGCGACAAACTTAGCAGACCCTTGCACTTTGCAAGTACAGGGTCTGCACACTTACCGCAGCACCACAAATCCAACTGTTGTACTATTCTCCCTATCCAAATTACCACAACGCACAATCCACACGCTAAATTCAGGCTTCATATTATCGAGAACATCGATGGCAATGTTTTGCAATATATTGACAGCTTGATTATCATCGATGTCTGTGTGCAGATGATAATATTTGTTTAAAATTGTCTCAGTGCTTGATTGATGGGGCACATAGTTTTGGAACATGCCGATTATATCGGGCAGATCATCCTTCTCCAGCGGATAAACGCTGAGCTCAGTGTTTATCGAGCTGCGATGGCACACAAAGATCTCATCGTTCATTTCACTGCCCGGTCGTTGTGGCACACGCTACAATAATGTTTGAGGAACACTCTCAGGTTATCGATTGAGCTTGCTGTGTGTTATCGTGTGTTATCGCACGCACCGTAAAGAACTTCAGCAAGGCCCACAGACTGAGGGAGTAATTGGTACCGGGTGGTATGGGCACCACACAGAAATCATGCTCCACATACGCACTAAACATGGCGCACAGATAATAGAAGGTGTACTCCATTCTCAGACTTGGATGCAGTATGAAATTCTTCAATACAAACGCACGGCCTGCACCTGCCAGACCGTGTTTCTTCACCTTTGACGAGCTTCTGCGATGCATTACATCATAAGTTATCTCCAGGGTCTTTGGAACTTGACCTAGATAAGTGCTGGCTGACTTGAGTCCTATATGAAGAGTTATTTCAAGTAAATTCAAATTAATAACTGTTGTTACAGCGTTGCCACCTTGTCAACAGCTGGCCACTTTGGCGACCAGCGCTGCCAACTTACAGTTTTCTTTGCTTAAACATAATTTAAACGATAACTATGAGAGACTTACTATCGCTTATGTATCTAAATGCGGCGTAAACATGCTCCTGCTCCGTCAACTTGTACTTCTCAACGGGTTTCAGCAAAACACTACGACGCTGATCAAAATCGATGGCTTTCGTATTGACAGGACGCAAACCCCATTGCTCCGCTGAGCTGCAGTCGAAGATCAATCATAACTTAGACAGAAACTATCAAATCAATGGATTTACTCACAGCACATCCAGCTTGACCGTGTTGTGTGGTGCATCGGGTGTGCAAGAGACCAGATTACCCATGATCTCCAGATCATAGTTCTTGATCAATTGCTCAATGTCAATGTCCTCGGAGAGCCACATCATGCCGGTGCTGCCGCTGCTCTCACCGCTATCCTGAAAGCAAGTGAAAGTAAGTAAGAGGAGTCCAATTGACTTGATGAACCTTGAATCTCAACCTCGGTGACAATAATCTTATCCTTATCCATTTTGCCAGATGTGCCCAGCAACAGTTCGGCAATATAGTAATCCCCATGCTCCTCCCGCATCTGTGGCTCCTCAACATCAATCATTTCGATAACATCATCATTATCCTCGGGTCTGTCGAGGATGTAAATATAGATATATTTAGATATCAACTCTATAAGGTATCTCCGACTTACAAGGCCTTTCGAAATGTGACCATTGGCATTATGTGGGCGCGTACAATGATAATGATTGTGGGCAAGTTCTTGCGGCTGTACATATCGAAGTCGTTGGGATAATACACCCGTCCATATTTCTCGAGCAGCTCATACTCCTTGGCCGCATAGTTCGGAGGTCTGGCAATGATGAGAAATCCCACTTTGTGCTCACGATAGAAGACTTCCAAGATAATAAGTTTCAAGATCTTATCGTGCTTTGCTTTATAGATGTAGAAATTCAGGAATATCGTATTCATCAACGAGATGGGCAAGTCCACGCTTTAAGAAGTTCTTTTCAATTTAAATTACAATAAATTCCAACACAATTTGTGCTTACCAAAAGCGACATTTGAGCCACTGTAACCACAAATCGTTGGACAGCACAGGTATATTGGGATATATGCAGAACTCACAATAGGCCAAGAGACGCGTTGGCTCATTGCTCAGATAGACGACCATGCGATGGGTTTGATACTCCTGAAAGAGCTGAGACACCGGTGCATCCAACTTCTCACCAAAGTGCTTCGAAGCATCCGAGTGAAAGAGCTCTTCAATCTGTTCAATATCAAAGCTGCCCGCCGTACGAACCACATAATCTGGTTCCATATTAAAATTTCAAATTGTTTGTTTAGAAAAATCGTATAAAAATTGAAATAAATATATATTCATTTATATTTGAAGTAATTGTGGAATGTAACAAGTATGTCATGGATCTATTACTACTATTTTAATTTCATTTATAATTTGATTTGGACTCATTGACTGCACGCAGACACAGGCCGCCATAATCATCTGCCATATAGTCCTCGGGCAGGGCAAACTCATGCTGAAGGTCCTGGCGATGTGTGCGCACAAATTCAAGAAGATTATGTTCCAGTATATGTTGATTCACCTCATGAAACTGTGTCTCCGCGCAGTCCGTGTTCTGAGCAATTAAGAGTTTAATATCTGTACTAACACATGATATAAACAAGAGATATAAGCTGAGCTAACCTTGTCAAGAGTCTTTAAAATGGGCTTCAATATCTTGTGATTCTCGGCCTGAAAGTCCTCGAAATCCTCATGCATCAAGAGCTCTGTCCAAGGCTCCTGGAAGAATCGCAGGAAGCACTTGATGTTGCCAGCCTTAAAATGTGAATTTAAATTATTAAGCATTGTCTCGTGCTTGCCACAAAAGTGTTCCAGATAATCGAAGCTCAATGGCTATAGAATGAAATAAATCAAAATAATAATAAGAATAAATAAATAAATTACAAATAAATTACAAATATAATAAAATAAATAAATATAATGATATATTTATCATAAATAAAATAATGAATTAAATAATATATTTATATATATATAATAAATAAAGCAAAATAAATAATGTAATTAAAATAACTTAAATAAATAAAATAAATAAGATAAATAAAATAAATAATAAATGAATTAAATAAATATAACAAATAAAATTAAGAACATGCATAAAAAAATGTATAAAATAAATATAATAAATAAATTAAATTAAACAAATAAAATTAACAAAAATAGTTAATAAAATAAATAAAAAAATTAAATAAATAAAATAAGTAAAATAATTAATATATATATAAAAGTAATCAAATAAATAACATGAAATAAAATAAATTAAATAAATAGAATGAATAAAATGAAATAAAAATAAATTAAAATGTAGAAAATAAATACAATAAAATCAAATAAATAAAATAAATAGAATTAAATAAAGTAAATTAAATAACTAAGTAATTGAAATTATTAAATTTAATATCTAAATAAATTTAATAAATAAACTCAACTCACATTCTTGGTAACAATAACGATCTCATCCACAATCGATCTGGGCGAGAGACCAACGCGACAAAAGGTATAACGATCATATGTGGTCAAGGAACAGTTGTAACAGCTAACAATGCAGCTGGCCAAGTAGCGAATTGGCATTGTTACCTTAGTGATGAAATAGTTCAATGGCAACATGGCTCTGTAGAAGGCGGGCTGCATGTACTTCTCCTGATAGGGTTTCTCAGACTGACGTATGCCCAAAATATGCATCAACTGTGAAGGTAGTTAACTCTATTATCCAACTGGCTATGATAGTTATAGATGTATTATTATGATGTATCACACCTTCTGTGCGGTTTCCATTTCGTTGGTGAAACGATATTGATGATTGGCGGGTTCATTGAACTCTATAAAGTTGCCCACGGCATAAATATCTGGATCATTTGTCTGAAAATTCTTGTTGACCAGAATTTTATTATCCGCCAAGTCAATGTACGATTCAATTAGCCCTGTCGAATGAAAGCGAAGGGAAATGAACTCAATAAACAATATATGAACTTCCTACTTACACTTCTTAACAAAGGGATCCATGTAGCCCACATTAAAGGATATGAATATATCGCAATCCAAGTTGATAATGTTCTTATTGTAGTCGGTGAAGACAACTTCAATGATGAAACTGTAGGCGCCATGCTGGACCCAATGCGAAAAGGTCAAATCTCTATAGATAGTAATGTCTAGATCCTCCATCATATCGTCGAGTAAATATTCAATATTCTGATCCTCCGTGGGATTCTTGAACTTCTGCTCATCCTCGGTGCCCAGCTTGACGTGGGGCAGCACAAGTACCACCTGGGAGGGACTCACGCCATGGGAGATGAGAAAGCCAATGCACTCGTATGTGCTCAGGCTGGAGCCATAGATGAGGATGCGATAGCTGCGTCGCATGTCCTCCAACAGAACGCGTACCTTGTAAAACAATATGAAACGATCAATGCGATGATTGAGCTGTATAAAATTATAGGGTCTACGGCCCGACTCGTCATAGGTTAAAGCCTTACGCAGGCTGAAATTAACACTGTTCATCAGCAGCAAAGTATCGTAATAGATTTCGCAACTCTTATTGATTTTCACATACTTCAGCTCGCGGTTAATGTAGTTCACATGTCCCGAGACAAAGTGCACCCAATATCGGAGATCCATGCGGGCCACAACATCCCGAACATACGACGATCTATTCTCATAGTACATAAAGCAATTCTTGTTGTCTCGGCAATCGGGACAACGGAATGTGCATTCATATTCCGCCTCCACTTTGCCGGGCTCGGCAATCACAGTTACCTGCAGGCGTGGCAAACAGGTGTAGGTCTCCGAGTTCTTGTGGCTAAGCAAAGGGAAGTTTATCTAGAATATGAAAGAGAGAGAGAGAGAGAGAGGGGGAGAGCTGGGAAACTGTACTCACTCCTTGCTGTTCCAGAGGAAAACCAACTGACGCAAGAATGCGCGACACTCGGATGAGAACCCAATGATGACCAAGCGATTTGAGTTGCCAAAGAACTTCGAGGGATTCAATTTGTGGCGAAAGATTGTGATGTGATCGTTGTTGTAATTGTTGTAGGGCAAACCATCGATGGTCTTTGATAGCTGCTGTGGTGTTGTCTTCCTATTGAACCAGTATTTCTTCTTGGCATGCGGCTCGATGAGCATCATATCTGTTTTCAGATCATTCGAGAATATGTTGTTCTACAAACAAGAGCAAACGAATAGAGAAGTACACACACACACACACACACTCACCTTGCGTCCACAAATATAATAGAAATCAAAATAATTCGTTTTCCCCGCCAAATTGCGAAAGATGACATCGCAACTGTTATTGAACAGTGGATGCAACTTGAGGGATATAATCTCAGCACGATCATGATGCAAATGATAATCATTCTTGGGCAGATGATAGTGTCGATGCAGATCCCGATGGTATAGAAAGCGTCTAAGGAACACAAACCCAATCGCTGTGTTCTCCTTGGCCGGTTTGCTGGAATTGCCACAGCGTATGGTGAAGACATCAAACTCACTGGCCTCATTCTCCAGCACATCCTCCATTATTTGATCGATCACACGCAGCTCGTTGTCACTGTCCGCATGTGGATTCACCTTGGAGCTGTAGGAGAAACTGCTGCTGCTCTGCGATAGAGGTTTCTCAACAGCTTCAAGGTTTAAATTCAAGGCAAGACTCTGCACAGTTTCAACATCCTCGCGCTGCAGGCGATACAAGCTGGCAAGACAAGGCATCAGAGCAGGTCTATGATCAGTTATATGTATATCTACCTCACTTCCCCAAAGATAGTGCTGCGATGTGTTATATAAATCTCATCCACATTGCTCATCTCACTCGGTCGCTGGGCCACAGGCTAAACAAGAAAAGGCAAAGAAGTTAACGAGATTATCAAAGATGTCTCAATTCCGCTTGCCATAAAATATTTGAGCGCCTCCAAGTGACTGCGCAGTGACTTGGCACTTCTGGGTATGGCCATTATGCAATAGTCTCGATCGGGAAACACCGAGAACATCGCACACAAATAGTTGAACAAACGTTCGAGCGGAAAATCCTTGTGCACACAAATGTATTTCAAGGCAAAGACATTCGAGGCACTTTGCAGGCCATCGACGGGTTTGGTTAGGTCCGTATTGTAGAACAGATTGATTGACTTCTTTTGCTGATTAATGTAATAGTTAATCGTGAGAATGTCTAAGGAGGGAGAGTAGGAGGAGAGCTCTAGATGATTTAGATTAGATCCACAACTTACTCTCAAATATATACATGAATTTCAAATAAAGCGCTTCGACCGTATAAAATTTATTCAGTGTCTTTGAATGATCCACAATTGTGCCTTGTATGGAGCTGACTTTGAATTTGCTAGCGCTTGCCACACTACAGTTTAAAGACATTAGAGTTGAGTTTAACTACATTGAGATGAACTCTAACCTGACGCCACTATCATTGCGCTGCACACCACCCAAGATTGTGGTGCTCTCCAGATCATCCATGGCATCGGCTGTGAACAGATTCGCCTCAGCCTTGGGCTCCACCGATCTGCATTGCTTAACTTATTATAATCTATATAATCTAAAAACCTTTTGGACACTCACAGCACATGGATGGTCTCGTAGCTGTACGGCTTGGAGGCATTGAATTTGATGAGATTGCCAAAGGTTTCCATTTGATAGTTCTTCACATAGAAACGAATGTCCACCTCGGACTCTAGCCACAAAAACCCCGAAGTTGTCAGCTCCTGCAGCTCATTCTCTGTCTCGGCCACAATGAGCACATTATTCTTGGCCTCCTCATCCTGCCGCATCAGCTCCTCGGCTATATAAAAGTCACCCAACTCGGCTCGCATCTCGGGCAATTCACACTCATGTATCTCAATGATATCATCGTTATCTTCGGCCCTTAAAGCAATGGACAAGTCGTTGAATGACAGATATAAACAGCAGCTTCAACTTACAATGCTCTGCGATAGATGATTCTGGGCAAGAGACCATAGCGATGCATAATGTACAGGGATTGGGTATTTGAGTTCGTTGAGATGCTAAAGTCGCGTGGATAGAAGACCTTGGCATACTTTTCCAAGTCCTCAAAGCTCTCTTTATAGTACGAACTGCAATAGGCCAAGTCAGGCATCTTAACGGTGATGACAAACGTAATGCGATTCTCAAAATAGAAAACCTCACGTAGAACATCACGCAAGGCATTTGGATGATCGCTGGCATAGATGCAATAGTTGAAGAAGAGCGTATTCATCCAGCTAATCGGATAGCTAATGCTGATGGAGAGACAAGCCATTTAACTGGGCCTACTAACTACATAACTCATAAGTCGTATTACCAATATCTTTCGTACAACCATTCAAGCCAACTGTCGCTGGGCAATGGCCCAATTGCTGGATAATTGCGAAACTCCGCATAGGCCACAAGATTGCTCTGCTCCTGATTGGTTTCCACAACGAGACGATGCGTCTGATAGCTGGTAAAGATGGCATCCTTGGCGCCATATTTGGGACGTTTGTTGCCAAACCATTTGGCATGCTGCACATAGGTCAACGAGGCAATCTCATCCACGTCATCGATGGTGGCACGTCGCACCTTGTAATCCCGCGGCATTTGTCAGTGGCCTCAAGCGATGTGTGCGTGTGTGTGTGTAACTGTGTGTATATGTATTTGTAACTGTATTTATATATTTAGTATTGTCATGTATTTGATATATTTATTTATTTGATTTAAGAAGCTTAAACAACATTAAACAAAGTCATTCGCAGGCACCTTTAGGCCATCAATCGCATAACACTTGGCTCTGGCCTCCTTGCAGTTACCATTCGCACTATCTGCACTCCAGCGAAAGTAGGGACACTCATGCTTATGATGATAGTCCATAATGCACATGTGCAACAATAGAAAGTACGGTCTACAGGCGTTCTTCAGCAATGCCTTGCTGCCCGGCGTCATCTTCAGCAGATTATACTCCGGTTGAGCTGTGTTATTGCATTGCATTAGCCAAGTTAAGCAGTATTTATGGGCAAATAGCATATATAAAGTAATTACTTTGCTTGCGACACAACTCATAGGACTTGAGATAGTAGGCCTTCTCCTTGGGTCTATCCTCGTACAGTTGCTCTGCCTCCAGCTTAACCATCTTCATGTTCAGCGCATCTCCCTTGCCAATGAACTTGCTCTTCTTGTAAATGCACTCCACAAAGCACTGAGATGCAGAGAGAGAGAGAGAGAGAGAGAGACATTGACATACATCAATTAAAACTCATTCATTCATTCACTTGATCAATCAACGCACCGACATAAACTTGAGCAATTTGCCAACATCCTCATCCTCAGCATCTGGCATTTTGGCCGCATGTATAGCCATACATTTGGCTATAACTGGATTATCCCCCATGAACAGGTCAGAGCAACAGCCACTGCGCTGGCATATTGATGCGAACATTCCATTAATTTGATTAACATTTATACAGTCAATGAAAATTCACCTTCTTGCCGCAGCTTTCCTCAGTCAGCGACTCTACAGATTCTACGGCTTCCTCGCTGTCCTGGCCCAGTATCTGGCCAACTGCAATGAGGCCAAGAAGCAAGAGCGTTGCCAGTCGAAACATTGCTTAAGCACAACTAAGTTAATGTGCAATTTGGTTAGTCAACTTTATAGCCTGGCAATTGTCATTAATTATAATTTGTTTGCCTAATTAAATGTTACAGTTCGTTGAGTTAGTAAGTTCTATTGTTTAATAAGCCGCAGCTAAACACTGAATGCCTCATTGATTTAAACAACAAATGTAAACTATATAAAGAGAGCTTACAAAAGTCACTTAAGTAGGCTCAAACATGCAGCAAACACTTTTCATAACCTTCGCCTATTTGGTCTGGGTAAGTCTTGTATAATATTCCAATAGGTTTATCATAATACTATAGTTATAACTCATCTGTAGTCTGTTGTGGGCCAGGAAATCGATTGCGATAAGGCGGAGCTGGTGAATGAGGAGCACATACATTACTGCTGCAAACATCCTGTTGAACAAAATGTAATCATTGACAGTTGTGCCCAGGAAACGGGCTTCAAGCTGCCCCAAGCACAGGAACATAACATTTTAGACCTGACCGCAGATCGGGCCATGTCGGCTACTTGTTTCTCCGATTGCATTCTCAATAAAATGCAATTCCTAAAGGATCATCAGCTGGACATGTTGAGAGTGAGGCAACACTATGCCACCAAGTATAGCAATGATCCGGAATATGGCAGAGAAATGATCAATGCGTTTGATCATTGCCATGGCAAATGTAAGCTGATAACAGCAGCTTATCAATTAGTTCTATTCATTATTTCCCTTACAGCTCAGGCAAAGGCCTCGAATTTCCTGGAGAAACACATGCCACATCGTTGCAACACCAACTCGAGTGTCATCCTCAGCTGTGTGGTCAAGCAATTCTTTCACAATTGTCCAGCTGATCGTTGGTCACAGACCCAGGAGTGCCACGATGCCTTAGAGTTCAGCAAGCATTGTCCCGATGTGTTTGCCACTCTCTAATGATAATGATTAATAAACAAAGCAGATTCAGCATAATTTAGTTTGTTTCAAATTTTGTTGACCACTTCTTTCTCATATTGAACTCTTCGTAACCATTAGACCCTGTACTTCAAAAGTACACGGGTATACCAAGTTTGTCGACAGCGAAATATGCTTAACAGGCAGAAGGAGATACTATCTCCGATACTACGAAACAGATGTTTCGATATTTCCATACAACATTTATATCTTCATTACAAATCGCTTTAAATATGCTTAAAAATGAATACCCACAGGGACTTTAAGACCATCAATTGCATAGCATCTCGCCCTGGCCTTGTGGCAAGGGTCACTTGGATTCGATATACCCGTCGTGGTCCAACGAAAGTAAGGACATTCGTTGTTTTGATGATATTCAATAATGCACTGAAATAAAAGCATAAAATAAGGTCGACAAGCCTTCGTCACTAATAATCGTGTAGCTGGAGAGGTAATTAACAGTTTATATTGCTCTTGAACTGAGTGGGAAAAGAGCAGAAAAAAGTTAATTTAAAATCTGTAAAGATCTTTAAAAAGTAGAAAAGACTTTACCTTGTATCTCACAGCTTTCATAGGACTTGATGTAGTAGTCCTTCTCCTTGGGTCTACCCGCATACAGATGCTCTGCCTCCAGTTTAACCATCTTCATGTTGAGCTTATTTCCCTTGGCAATAAACCGGCTCTTCTTGTAAATACACTCCACAAAACACTAGAAATACATTACCTATTAAATCAACATACTCTAGTTGAGTTGATATACAAACCGAGACGAATTTGAGCAGCTTGGGCGTATCCTTATCTGTCTTATCTGGCAAATTGGCCGAGTGTATGGCTAAGCACTTCAAAAGTGCTGGACTATCGCCAAAGAAGTTAGAAGAACAACATCCACCTCGCTAGCATATTTATCAACATTATATCAATTATATTTAAATTTATTAAATAAATCAAATCTCACCTTCTTCGCACAGCTTTCCTCAGTTAACAACTCTATTGGTACAACTGCTTCCTCGACTTTCTGGCCAAGAATGTGGCATAGTCTCATAAGACCAAATAGTAAAGTTATTAGCTTAGCAGGCAGCTGAAACATTGCTCACAGAATTGTTATACAATTCACTTTTGAAACTGAAAAAAACTGAATATTATTTATAATTAGTTTGCTTAATTAAATGTTGCTGCTTGATGACTTATAAAGTTCACTTAATTGTTTAATTCTGCTGATTTTTATGCTCCATTTAATTGTAATTACACAAAAAATGTTTCGAATTTTTAAGGAATATTTATTTGTGGTCTAATTAAATTTAAATCGTAGTAGAATTAGTAGTCCAGATGTGCTTGTCACTCTTTAATAATAATGATTAATAAACAAATCAGCTGCAACATATTTTCGATTGATTAACATTGTGTTGACCACTTCATTTTCATATTGAACTCTTTCTAACAATTAGACCCTGTACTTCAAAAGTACACGGGTATACCAAGTTTGTCGACAGTGAAATATGCTTAACAGGCAGAAGGAGATACTATCTCCGATACTACGAATCAGATGTTTCGATATTTCCATACAACATTTATATCTTCATTACTAAATTTGTGTATTACAAATCGCTTTAAATATGCTTACAAATGAATACCCACAGGGACTTTAAGACCATCAATCGCATAACATCTCGCCCTGGCCTTGCTGCAAGGGTCACTTTGATTTGGAACACTCGTAGTGGTCCAACGAAAATAAGGGCATTCATTCTTATGATGATAGTCAACAATGCACTGATATAATATCATAAAATAAGGTCGGCAAGCCTTCTTCATTAATAATCGAGTGCCTGGAGAGGTAATATACAGTTTATAGTGCTCTTGAGCTGAGTGAGAAAAGAGCAGAGAAAGTTATGTTTAAGTCTTTAAAAATCTAGAATAAGCTGAAAAGACTTTACCTTGTATCTCACAGCTTTCATAGGACTTGATGTAGTAGGCCTTCTCCTTGGGTCTCCCCACATACAGATGCTCTGCCTCCAGTTTAACCATCTTCATGTTGAGCTTATTTCCCTTGCCAATAAACCTGCTCTTCTTGTAAATACACTCCACTAAACACTAGAAATAACTGTCCTATTAAATCAACATATTGAGTTGATATACAAACCGAGAAGAATTTGAGTAGCTTGGACATATCCTTATCGTCCTTATCTGGCAAATTGGCCGAGTGTATGGCTAAGCACTTGAAAAGTGCTGGACTATCGCCAAAAAAGTGAGCAGAACAACATCCACTGCGCTGGCAAATTTAACAATATTACTAAATCAATTATATTTAAATTTATTAAATAAATCAAATCTCACCTTCTTCGCACAGCTTTCCTCAGTTAACAACTCTATTGGTACAACTGCTTTCTCGACTTTCTGGCCAAGAATGTGGCCTAGTCTCATAAGACCAAATAATAAAGTTATTAGCTTAACAGGCTTAACAGGTATTGACTTGCCCTCTTATTCTAGTAGACTTTTGCTAATTAACCTTCCGTCCCTAACTAATCGTAGAATCATGTTGGGTGTCTTGTTCATTGTTAAATTAATTAATGGGGAAATTGACTCCTCTGTTTTATTAAATAAAATTAATTTTTCTATTCCTTCTAGGCGTACACGCAACTTCATTCCTCTTGCTCTTAACACTTGTACTACTAACTATGCTTTGCATGAGCCTTTTCGAGTACTCTGTGCTGATTACAACAGACTTTATGGTGTATTCAACTTGGAGTCCTCTCTTCCTACTATCAAGTATCTAATTCTTAACTCTTTAGCTAGTATAAACTAACACTCATTTTAATTCTTCTTGATCTGATTGGGTTTTTCTGGGTTTTCCCCAATCCTTGCAACAAATGTTGGATCAATTAAATACTCTCTTTGAATACCCCAGACTTAAGCTTAAACTCAATTTTATTATTGTTATTAAATCTAATTTTAATCTTAATTATAATTATATAATAATGGTTTAATTCATTTATTCTTTGTTATTGTTTTTGGTCGACTGCCATTAGTCGACGTTAAATAAATAAAAATAACATTGCGCAAAGAACTGTTATAGAATTGAGTTTTGAAACTGAAAAGAACTGCATGTTATTTATAATTAATTTGCTTTATTAAATGTTGCTGCTTGATGACTTATAAAGTTCACTTAATTGTTTAATTCAGCTGATTTTTATGCTCCATTTAATTGTAATAACACAAAATATGTTTATAATTGTAAAGGAATATTTATTTATAATATGTATGTATGTATGTATTCTAGTCTAATTAAGTTTTGAATATGTACACATGTATGTATGTATATGCCGGAAGGAACGGTGCATCTGTCGCGTCACGCAACAGTTAAGCGCAACGCGTCGTTCATTGTTGCGTTGTGCATTCACCAAAGCTGCGCAGTCGTCCTGGCCGACTGGGTGCACTCGCACTCGTCTCTCCAAGCAGTAGAAGAATTAATTGTCAACGTAGTAGAAGAAGTAGTAGTAGAAATAGTAGTAAAAATAGTAGTAGAAATAGTAGTAGAAATAGCAGTAGAAGTAGTAGTAGAAGTAGTTGTAGAAATAGTAGTAGAAGTGGTAGTAGAAATAGTAGGAATAGTAGTAGAAATAGTAGAAGAATTAGTTGTCAAAGTAGTAGAAGTAGTAGTAATAACGCATTTTTATTCATAATAAAAATAGTAGCAAATAAAGTACCAATGGAGAAATAAAGTACCAGTTTGGTACTAAAGTACCAAGTGTGGCACCCGTGGCTTTCGTTCGTAAGCCTTTTCGCTATGCTGACTGACAACAACAGATGCGAGGTGACTCTCTCGCTCTCAAGTCTCGCTCTCAAATCTCGCTCTCAACAAAAACGAAACTCGTAGCCTTGCATAATAAACAAATACCGTCCACATGAACCTTTTATGCTTTACTTCATTTTCTAGCATAACAGAGTAATGTTAAGCCTCTGTTATGTTACACATATCATCAGTTCAAATTATAAGATAACAGCAGTAAGTTAACAGAGCTGCCGCCAATTTGTTTATATAATTGCATAATTATTTGAAATTCTTTCACATGGTGGTTAGCACATCCTTGCACTTCTTGGAGAAGGCCAAGGTTTCCACACACTCGGTGGTGTTGGACCAACGGCTGCGTGGACAGTTGTGGAAGAACTTGTGGATGACACAGGCGAGCACAACACTTGGCATCGGTTTGCAGTAGAAAGCGGAGCTGCTAAAGGCTCTGACAATGGATGTGGAGAGGAACTCGGCTGTGGCATCCTCAGCTGTAGACACAAATGACAAATGACACAACTGTGGACTTGACCAGGATTCACTTACACTTGGAGTGGCAAGTATCGAAGGCTGCCAACATTTCGGCAACATATTCCGGATCCGATTTGTAGGCAGTCTGATAGTGTTGCCTGACAGCCTGCATGTTGAGCTTATCCTTGTCCATGAACTTGTAATGGTCAAAGACACACTTGGCCCAACACGTGCCACTCATCACCTGATCCACAGTGACATCCTCGAGTGCCTCCTCAGCCCGTGAGGGTAACTTGAAGTTCGTTTGCTTGGCGCACAAAGCGTTGACCTCGTTGTGGCCATCGGGATGCTGGCAACAGTAATGTATATGATCCTCATGAATGCGTTCCATGTCCCGACAATGGATGCGTATGCCCGTCGTCTGTGAGGGAAGTAGAAGTAGAGAAGGATGCAACAACTGCAACGCCTGAAGTTCATTTACCAACTGCAGCAGCGTTAGGGCCAATGTAAGCCCAACAAATGTCACTCTACTCATGGCGATAGCTAACCAAATGCTTCAATTGCTTGAGAGGCTTAGGGGCATTTATAGGGCAACGTGTTCAATACCCAAAACAATTGTTGGCCTTTAATGAGCTATGAAATGGACAGACGTTAACTTAATTCACGCTCAAAATATTAATATTATTATTTTGATGATGACATCGAAATGTTGTGTAACCCGAGGGGAGGTTTGTGCAGTTGTGTTGTGTTGTGTTGTCATGACACCCCTCGTTGTTCGCTTAGTTGTTTGTGCCTTCCTTTTTTTTTTACTTTGCCTTCTGCCTTTTGGCTTAATTAGTCGTCTGCTGCCCTTTGAAATTTGATAAGCGGCTTATTGGTCATCAATTGAAAGAACAACAACAACAACAAGAAGTTGAAATGGGTAAAAAGGGTAAAGGAAAGGGCAACAAGCTGGCCAAGATGTCCGAGGAGGAGCGTGCCAGATATTTGCAAATGCGCGCCGACATGGAGGAGGAAACCCGTCGTCGCAAAATGCAGCTCATAGCGCTCTACATGAAGGTAGCAATTCCCTTTTCTCCACTTCTCTCTCTTTGTATCTCAACTAATCCGTCTACTCTCGCACAGAACAAACTGAAACGGGAAGATGCCTTTTGTCGCCTGAACATGGCCAAAATCAATCAGGAATGGCGCAGCATATTGCGTCAGGTGAAGATCCAAGATTTGCGCAGAGAGATCATCGATGTGGCGCTGTTCTTCAAGGATGCATTGAAGCGCAAGGATCAGGTTATACAACGTCTAATAGGTGACATCAATTCCACGGAGGATATGTATGCGAATCTGCAGCAATCTCATATGGAAAACATAGACAAAATCATAGGTGAGCAGCGAAACCGGGTGTTATAGTTTGGTGGGTGTTAATGTAACATGCAGAAGCAGGCATCTGCAACCTTATAAAATATATATATATATATTTTTGATCAGTTCTAACAGAGAAGCAACTTTAAACCATTTAAAATCTTTCTTCAATCTTCAAAAACTTTAATAACGCATATCAAGAGCCACATGAACACTATACTCTTCATTTTAAGCAAACAGCTTCTTTACAGGAATGCTAAGCTACCCTGTAAATTTCAACAGAATCGCATAAGAAACACAGAAGTTATGCAAGATATAATTTTATATAGCTTGGGGAAGAAGCAGCAGCATTCTTTTAGATTAAACGCCTGTCTGCAATTATTTATTTTAATGTGTTTATGTACAACAAGTAAGCTTGTGTGTGCACATAAGTGTTAGGGTATAAAAGAGCGTGATTACAAGGTATTTCATAGTCGAGCACTTGCTTAATAAGTATCAATTGTTAACTAATTTGGGTAATGTGTAAGTGTGAAAAGATTGCATACACTTTTTGGGGCTTATAGGGTGCTTAGTATAGGGTATCTACAAGTCGAGCACACTGTAACTTGTTGTAGTTGTCAGTTAACATGATGAATGGGTAAATATATGTGTGAAAATAAGTGCTAAGGCATATAAGAATCTGATTACAGGGTATCTCTAAGTCGAGCACACTCTTGCTTGTTATAAATTGAAATAAACATAGTCGATAAATGTGAAAATGTTAAGTATATGCTCAGACATGTAAGGACACGCAATAATCAGACTACAGGGTATCGCTGAGTCGAGCACTAACCAACAAACTGAATCCCCCCTTTGAGCCAGGTCTACACCAAGGTCGCATCGAGTTCTTTCGCCACATCTACGAGGACGACAAGCGTGCTGTGCTCAAGGAATGGGATGAGGACTCCACGGTCTTTCGGAGCATGCAGACGGAGAAGCAACAGCAATTGGAGTGTGTGTTCTACCAGGTGGAGGAGACTACCGATAGGGATGTGAAGGACAATCACGAGCGTTATCTGGATCGTGTGGAGGATCTCAAGAGTGGCGTAAGTAGCGCAGCTAATTGAACAACAGATTGCTATGCTCCTCCCAATCATCGCACTGGGCCTTCGCGTACTCCGACATGCACTTGATGAGGTCCCGAGATTGGCCACATTTGTTGTTGTTGCTCTGGTAGCGTGATTGCTCCAGATAGCGAAAGCATTGCTGCACCGTGTCCATGTAGAAGTTGCGCAGTCCACGATCCCTGAGATCCTTGGTCAGCACATAGCTGACCTTGCGACGATCGGGTTGTCCATTGCCATCCACCTGAGTTGGGGATAAGCTGGAGATGAGCTGGAGCAGCGAATGGTTAGGGACTACTCACCATGTTCAGCTCCTCGAAGAAACACTGTGCCACACAGGGTGACAGCTCTCCAGTGTTGTTGTTCGATCTGTTGTTGTTGTTGTTGTTGTTGTTGCTGTTGTTGTTCGGATCGGAATGCTTCAAGCTGCGTTGCCAGCGATTGCCATAGGACTGTTGTCCTTGCTCCCGATCTGCTTGTCCGCCCGCTTGCCTATAGTCCTGATCATAGTTGTAGCGTCGACGCTCGTTCTCCTCCTGATTGCCACTGCCACTGCGTTGCATGCAACTACGCACAATCCTTTTGAACTCCTCATCGCTGACCCCATCCTGGGAGCGACACTTCAAGCTCTGAATACCACAGCAGGCACAGATCAAGATCAACAGCAGCAACAGCAATAGACGCATCTCAGACACAATTCCACAAATGCGTCTGTGCCACAGCAGCTTTATAGTCAACCACGTTGACAGCCTAATGACCCTTCACCTTCCTCGGTTTGATTGACACACAATGCGATGAGTTTAACTTGTCCAAGTCACATTTCAGATGCAATTGAAGCTGGAGCAGATAACGGGCAAGGGGGAGGCCAAACTGGAGGCACTGTGGGATGACTATCAATCAGTGTTGGCAGCCTATGGCCAGCACATTGAGGGCTTCTACTCCGAGTATGTGGATCTCAAGCAGCGGGATGAGGAGAGCGCCCAGCAGATCAGTCAACAGAGCTATGAGATTGAGCATCTGATCGAACAGCTCTCCAATCTGCGTCTGCTCGCCGAGGAGCAGCAGATCAAGCAGCAGGCCCAACTGGAGCACAGACAGAGCATCAAGCAGCAGCTAACCGAACGCTTCAGGGAACTGCGCGCCTGCGTCGACCAGGAGCTCGAGGATCAGCACAAACTGTTCAAGCAAATGTCCGTGGAGAGTCACGAGATCATTGAGGTGCGAGTCTACACTAGCAGAGGGGTAACAAACAGAGAGAGGGGAGAAGAGAGCTGAGAGTATTTAGAGTTATGTCTGTAGGCGTGGCTAATCCTATAGCCTATATAGATGCTTGATCAGGGCGACGATCCGAGTTGATGTAGCCATGTACCCCGGTGTCTGTGCAGAGAAGTCACTCAGTTTTGTAGGTAGCTTAGCGAAACTCGGTACAGTTGCATCTTTCTGCTGCAGGTGATGTATATGTCGGAAATTGTCGGATCGTATTGCTCGGAAATCCACATTTAGTATGAACAACTTTTTTGTTTCTAGACATATCTAAATCAATCTTACAGATTTTGCATTTGATATAGTTTTATACGTCTGGACTAAGTTTGGTTAAGATCGGACTACTATATCCTATAGCTGCCATAGGAACGCTCCATCGGAAAAGCACATTTAGTATGAACAACTTTTTTGTTTGTAGAGATATCTTAGCCAATCTTACCAATAATACAGTTGAGTTCATCTTATACATCTTGACTAAGTTTGGTTAAGATCGGACTACCATATCCTATAGCTGTCATAGGAACAATCGTCCGATATTGCAAGCAAGGCCTAGCTAGGGTATTAAAACTTCGGCGTGCCGCAGCTGAGCGTGCTCTCTAGTTTCTAAAAGTATATAACATTAACTAATAAATAAACTAATATATATACCCTTGCCTACAAGCAGACACTCAAGGGTATACTCGCCAAGGGAGACACTTTGATGCAACTGGCGCGCATCTGTGGCAAGATGGAGACACAGCGTGAGAAGATGTTTCTGTTGCCGCAACTGTGCCGCGAGATAATTGAGATACGAGAGTTGCAGTCGCCAACGGAGGAGCCGAGCACAGATCCGCTCAAGGTAAGCATTGAAGGCGACTTGAAGAGACTTTTGAAGAAGAGACTTTTCATCTTAGGAGGAAGTTGCAAGTCTGCCACAGATGGAAACCTTTTGGCGGCGTGTGAACAACGTGGCCGTGGATGTGGCCTGTCTGAAGCAGCAGAAGCGCAATCTGGAGTCAGCGAATGGACAATTGAAGGCCCAATTGCAGGATTATCTAATCGATCTGAACATTAGCAACGGTTCCAACAGTCACATACAGAGCTATCTGTCCCGGCGACCCAAGAGCATGTCCGTGGATCGTGTGACCCAGCTGAGATTGCAGCCAAAGCAGGTGAAGAGTGCACTGGCAACGGCGGGGGGCAGACGACCATTGCCACGTCCAAGTGGCGAGTATGTGCCACGCTGCGAGGCAAGCAACACGAGTGCGATACGTTCACGGAGTTTAGTGCGAGGCAAGCCACAGTTGGCCAAGATCTCAGTCAGTAGACAGTTTGTTTAGTCACTTATCATTTCGAAAGTAAAACCAGTATAAACAATTCCAAATTTTCGTATTAGAAACCCCAGAAAAGGCACACACACACAACATAATGCAAAGCTCCCGGAATATTATAAAACGCTTTGCGCTGAGTCGATGTCCACCGCCCGCGTTTGGCAAGATGCCCGTGCGAGAGGCAATCAATCAACAGGGCCATGTGTTTGCCCATGCGAGATTGGCGAACTGTTGCCGCAAACTCTATACCCGCTTGTTCAATTGGAATCACAAGGCTGGCGTCGGACAGGCATTGGCCACGCGACGTCGCAAGTATGACATGACCTGGCTGAAGATTGCGTTGCGGCTGCAGAAATCTGATAGCCCAGACGCCGGCATGGTTGACGCTCTAAGCATGCCGCTTAAGAATTGCCTCGATCTGCAGCCGTACTCCATTTGTGCCCCATCCTCGCCAGACTTGGCGCGGCAATACTCCGGCATGTCCATGAATACGCTTAAGCCACAGGCCAGCTATTATAAGAGCGTGCGCATTCAGCATCTGGTTGTCAAGGCGAAGCACGTTGAAACTGCATCGTAGTTTTGCAATTATTTATAATACTTATAATAATCTGGGAAAAGGCATTCAAATGAAAATCGTTAGTTTTGCTTTTAAAAAGAAACGTCTTTCTCTTATCAATTTGGCCAGATCGTTACAAATAGTTTATGCTTGTAGCGTTGCCACATCATCGATAATAGAACCTTTTGGTATTTTTTGTTAGTATATTTCCATTGAGCGCCGTCTGCGCGTTTCATGCCCACATTGTTCCGCAGTTTTCCACAGACACAACCCACGTCCAATAGTCGCTTACAAAGAAATTAAATTAAATACAAAGTATAGTTCAAGTTTAATTAATAAAACTTAACTTCAAATGCTGCTTAATAAAGCGCACGAATTAAAAGCCATGGGCAAGTGAAATACAAACAGCAAACGATGCCCGCATTTGGGGTGTAAAAATCGGATGTGTTTTTTTTTTTTTACATCTGTATCTGTATCTAGCGAGACGAATGTGTATGTGTGCGCGTACATATATATGTATTTATATGTAAGTGTAAGTGTAAGTGCATGTATGGATGTTTGTACATGCGTTCGCTACGCACTGTTATAGATACAACAACAAGGCAGCCAGCAGGCAAAGCAAGTCAGGCTGACAGTTGGAACGGCAACGGCAACGGGATTGGGAACGATGAACAGCAGGAGCGTGTTCTTGTTCTTGTAAAATTACCAAAAAGAAATTTCATTCGGAAAATGCGGAAATGAGGCTGAGAAAGAGAAACAACCCCGAAAAAGCAAACGAAATATGTACATAAGACTCAAAAACGCAAAAACAACAAGCAAACAAAACCGAGAGACACTATAATCGTTACAAATTCGGTTTTATAGTTCGTCATTAATAAAACAACAACGAAAAAAGAACTAAAATAATCAAATAATAAAATTAAAGATACCAAATCAGTGGAAAGAAAGTGTGAGAAAAGAGAGTGAAGAAACAACGAAAAAAAACCCCATCAAAATCCAAAACTCTGCGTCGCGTTGCATTTGGATTGTAAATTTTGGTGTTTTTTTTTTTTTTTTGGGGCACGCCGTCGCCGTAGGCGCTTGACGCTCGACGCGAGATAAACATAAAGAGAGATAAATACAGAAATAAAATTAATGGAAAAAGGCATAGACAAAGTATAGACACAAATAAGTGTAGATATATACATATATTTGTATATATATGTATATGCATTTATACATATAAATATAATTTTATTAGTGTTCTATTCTGCGTTGGGTTTGTGTGTTATCTCTGCATTATCTGCATATGTCGTCATTGTTGCTGTCGCAGTCCGTGTCGCCTTCGCCTTTGCTGTCGCCTTCGCCTTCGATTTCGAGTTCGATTTCGGTTTGTGGGCTGCAGGGAAATGTAACGGTAACTGTAGCAGACGGGCAATTATGCACAATAATGTGGCCAATGCTTTAATAAAGAGATAAAAAAAAGTCCCAAAAATCAAAGCAAGTAAAGCCAATAGGAAAAACAACAACAACAACAACAACGATAACAACAACAACAATAGCGCGGAAGACTGACGGCATAAAAAAGGTTGGTAAGACAAGTCTTTGTGTTGCAGAGGCTGCCACGCCTCCGCTGCATAAATGTGCAGCTGTATGTATGGGTGTGTGTGTGTGTGTGTATTGCACTTCATTTGAGCTTACTATTGACTAACAGCTGCCACATTCTTTGCCATTTTGCATTTGTACATTAGCCAAACAAAACAACATAAAAAACGCTAAATAATGATTGCCTCCTCTCACAACTGTGCAATGTAAATATACATACTGTATATATATAACGTATATGTATGCACCACATCGACATCGCCATCGACATCGACATCGCAATCGACATCGACACATCTGGAGCACTAACTATCATCCAGCATCAAACATAAATAAAATGCTCAGGCAGCTTCTGTTGCTGCTGGCCCTCATCCTGGCAGCGCTGTCAGCAGCCCAAGGTAAACAAAAGAAAATTTATTTAAATTTTATAGAAATTTATATAAATATATATAAATCAACAAATAAATAAAGAAAATAACAATAAATTATACAAAATTAAAAAATGTACAGTAGACAGATAAATAATAAGATAAACAGTAAAATATAAAAAAAAAACATAAGAAAGCAAAAATAATATAAATAAAAATTATAAATAATAATAAAATATAAAAAAAAATACAATAATTAACAAACACATACTTAATAAACAAAAAAAAAAAAAAAAGTAATAGTAAGTAGAAATACAATTAAAATAAAATTAAACAAATAAAAGTTAAAATAAAAACTAAAAAATAAATTCTAACAAATAAGTTTATCTTAAAACAGAAATAAAATTTAAACAAATTAAAATAAATCATAAACAAATAAATATGAACTTACAGAAAAAACAGAAATAAAACTAAAAAAAAACTAAAATGAAATAAATTAATAAAAATTAAAGAAATATAAATTAAATTTATTACATTATTTATAACTATATTCTGTATTGCTTATCTATAAACCCAAACAACCTTATCATAACCATGTGCAACACTTGCAGCGCAATATCAATCGCCCCGCATCATTGAGCATCCCACGGATTTGGTGGTCAAGAAGAATGAACCAGCTACGCTCAACTGCAAAGTGGAGGGCAAGCCGGAGCCCACAGTGGAGTGGTTCAAGGTAAGATAATGGGGGAATCCTTTAGAGAAACGCTAGATGGTAACAAACACTCCCTCTTTCTCTCTCTCTCTCTTCCCCTCTCTCTGTCCGTCTCTGCAGGATGGCGAACCCGTCAATACCAATGAGAAGAAGTCACATCGCGTGCTGTTCAAGGATGGCGCCCTGTTCTTCTATCGCACCATGCAGAGCAAGAAGGAGCAGGATGGTGGCGAATACTGGTGTGTGGCCAAAAACCATGTGGGCAAAGCTGTCAGTCGGCATGCCTCGCTTCAAATTGCTGGTAAGACAAGACAACACACACACAACACACACACAACTTGTTTAACCCACACTACATTGTGGCATTTGGACACCTTTTACTTGGTTCATTGCAGTGTTGCGCGACGATTTTCGCGTGGAACCCAAAGATACACGAGTCGCCAAAGGCGAGACGGCGCTGCTCGAGTGTGGGCCGCCCAAAGGCATACCAGAGCCAACTATTATCTGGATGAAGGCAAGCCAAGCAACAGCCCAATAACCTGAACAACGTTAGACAACTTCAATCTTTCCTCTTCTTCTCCTTCTCCCCCCTCTCCATCGCATTAGAACGGCGTACCGCTGGATGACCTCAGCTCGAAGCCATTTGGTGGCGCCACCTCGCGTGTCCGCATTGTCGATGGCGGCAATCTGCTGATCAGCAATGTGGAGCCCATCGATGAGGGCAACTACAAGTGCATTGCCCAGAATCTCTTAGGCTCACGCGAGTCCAGCTATGCCAAGCTGATTGTCCAAATTAAACCATATTTCATGAAGGAACCAAAGGATTTGACACTCGTCTATGGCCAAACAGCCACATTCCATTGCTCTGTGGGCGGTGATCCGCCGCCCAAGGTGCTCTGGAAGAAGGAGGAGGGCAACATACCCGTTTCCCGCGCCCGCATCCTGCATGACGAGAAGAGCCTCGAGTTGTCCAACATAACACCCAACGATGAGGGCACCTATGTGTGTGAGGCGCACAACAATGTGGGTCAGATCAGTGCCCGGGCCACCTTAACGGTGCACGGTAGGATTAGCTAATGTTTCCTTATGTTTAACTATCAATTCATTGCGTTTTACTTTGCCTGCTGCACAGCGCCGCCAAGTTTCTCGAAGAGACCAACGAACAAGAAGGTGGGACTCAATGGACAAGTGCAGTTGCCATGTGTGGCCATTGGAAACCCGCCGCCATCTGTGTTCTGGACCAAGGAGGGCGTCTCCACGCTCATGTTTCCCAATACATCGCATGGACGTCAACAGATCTCAGCGGAGGGCACACTGCAGATCAACGATGTGCAGCAGGATGATGAGGGTTTCTATGTGTGCTCCGCGTTCAGTGTGGTCGACTCCTCCACGGTGCGCATCTATCTGCAGGTCAGCTCCGTGGATGAACGTCCACCGCCCATCATACAAATTGGACCCACCAATCAAACGCTAACCAAAGGCACCGTCGCTACAATGCCCTGTCGTGCCACTGGGAATCCCATGCCACGCATCAAGTGGTTCCACGACGGCTACGCAGTGCCGAATGATCATCGTCATAGCATTGTCCAGGGCAGCTCCCTTCGAGTGGATGGTAAGAGTTGCTGGACACCCAGAGATTACATTGATTATATCAACTAATTGCTTGTTCAACCCGTGCAGATCTGCAGCTAAGCGATGCTGGCCTCTACACCTGCACTGCATCCTCGGAGCGTGGTGAATCCTCTTGGTCAGCTGCCTTAGCGGTTAGTTTATAGTCCACCAACAACTTGTGCGTGTCAACTCAGTCTTAACTCATCTCTATCGCTTCGCTTTAGGTGGAGAAGAGCAGCTCCAGCAACTTGCATCGCATTGCCGATCCCAGCACGTATCCTGCGCCACCTGGCACACCCAAAGTCCTCAATGTCACGCGCACCAGCATCTCGCTGCGCTGGGCCAAGAGTCAGGAGAAACCCGGCGCCGTTGGACCCATCTTAGGGTAAGTAGCAGGAATGAATCTTCTGTCCATCAGAATTAAGTGCAACCTTTGCCTATGTTTAGCTATGCTGTGGAGTACTTCAGTCCGGATCTGCAGACGGGTTGGATTGTGGCCGCACATCGTGTGCCCGACACACAAGTCACGGTAAGTGCGGCATGAGGTAACGCCTCTGTATCCCTTTGGCTACTATTGAAGTTCCCGTTTTCCACAGATCTCGGACTTGACATCTGCCACATCGTATGTGTTCCTGGTGCGCGCGGAGAACACCCAAGGCGTCTCTGTGCCCTCTGGCTTATCGAATGCCATTAAAACGCTGGGCGAAGACTTTGATGCAATGCCATCCAATGAACTCTCTGCCGCACGCACGCTGCTCACTGGAAAGGTAACTACTACTATCTACTACTACTGCTATCCAGACTAATCTGTCTCCCCAACTGCAGGTTGTGGAGCTGATCGATGCCACGGCTATAAATGCCAGCGCTGTGCGTTTGGATTGGATGCTTCATGTCGGCGCCAGTGAGAAATTTGTTGAGGTAAGTCTCTGCCCGCGATTGCCCAAACATGGTAGCTCCATACTAACCAAGTCATGTCAACTGCTGCAGGGTCTGCACATTCGCTACAGAGATGCCACAACCCATGGCATGCAGTACAAGGTGATCACGGTGCTGGATGCCTCGACGGAGTCCCATGTGATTGCCAATCTGCGCAAATACACCAAATATGAATTCTTTTTGACGCCGTTTTATGAGAGCATTGAGGGGCAGCCCAGCAACTCCAAGATGACCACAACCTATGAGGATGGTAGGACACACTGCGTTGCCGCTAGTTAAACCTCACTTAATCCTTGTTCAATCCCCTGTGCTTTAGTTCCATCTGCACCGCCGGATAATATACAAATTGGCATGTATAACTTGACAGCGGGCTGGGTGCGCTGGACACCGCCGCCGGCGCAGCATCACAATGGCAATCTGTATGGCTATAAGATTGAGGTCAGTGCGGGCAACACAATGAAGGTGCTGGCCAATATGACACTCAATGCCACCACCACGTCGGTGCTGCTCAACAATCTAACCACAACGGCTGTCTATAGCGTGCGTCTCAATGCCTTCACCAAGGCTGGCGATGGACCCTATTCCAAGCCCGTAAGTTCAGCGGGTTACCCCAACTTGTAGCTGCTCCTGCATAATCTCTGCTTACGCTGCTCCTTAGAAATCATTGTATATGGATCCCACGTATCATGTGCATCCGCCACGTGCCCATCCGAGTGGCACACACGATGGCCGTCACGAGACGTCGAATGACTTCACTTACCAATCCAATGGCATGGCCAATACGGAGCCCAATCATGCCAATCCCACCACGCAACGCAAGACAACGAACTTTCTGCATGGCACCTGGTTAATGGTGCTGGTTATCATTGTGCTGCTGGTGGTTGTCGTGTTCACGGCAACGGCCATGATCTACTTCAAGCGTCGCCATCAAATGACCAAAGAGTTGGGCCATCTAAGCGGTAAGCATGAAGCAGGAGGCACTAGGCACATGAAGTAGTTGGCTAAGACTCTATTCCTATTTGCAGTGGTCAGCGCAAATGAGATAACCGCCTTGAACATCAATAGCAAGGAGAGCCTGTGGATTGATCGGGGCTGGCGCACCACGGACACGGATAAGGATTCGGGTTTGAGCGAATCGAAGCTGCTCTCCCATGTGAACAGCAGCCAGTCGAACTACAACAACTCCGATGGTGGCACCGACTATGCCGAGGTGGATACACGCAATCTAACCACATTCTACAATTGCCGCAAGGTGCGTTCAACCCGATTCAACATAATCCAAGTGTGCATAATCCACAATGTGTGATCATTATCCCTTCTAGAGTCCAGATAATCCCACTCCGTATGCCACAACGATGATCATTGGCACCGCATCCAGTGAGACCTGCACCAAGGCAACATCACTCAGTGCTGACAAGGATTCCGGCACACATTCCCCCTACTCGGATGCATTTACCGCCCAGGGTGCTGCAGCGGCAGCTGCTGCAGCAGCTGGTGTGTCAAACAGCAAGTCCAACTATTTGCATTATCCAACGGAAACGATCAATTGGTCAGAGTTCTTGCCACCACCGCCAGAGCATCCGCCACCGTTGTCTTCCAACTATGGCTATGCGCAGGGTTCACCCGAATCCTCGCGCAAGAGCTCCAAGAGCGCCGGCTCCGGCATCTCCACGAATCAGAGGTGTGTAACCCGTGGATAACTTGCCTTGCTCAACTGTAATCTTGTGCTTTTGATTCTCTCTCTCTGCAGCATTTTGAATGCCTCCATACACAGCAGCTCTTCCGGCGGCTTCTCTGCCTGGGGCGTCTCGCCGCAATGTGCCGTCGGCTGTCCCCCAGAGAATCTGTATAGCAATCCATTGAGCGGCGTAGGCGGCACACAGAATCGTTATCAGATCACGCCCACCAGCCAACATCCGCCACCATTGCCGCCGTACTTTGGCAACGCTGGAGCAGCTGACATGGCTGCGGCTGCGGCTGCGTCGGGCCGCAACATACATATCCATTATCCCACGCAACGGCATGCGGTCAGCGAGTATCAAGCGGGCTTGAATGCAACACGTTGCGCTAACAACAACAGAGCCTGCAACAGTTGTGATGCCTTGGCCTCGCCCATGCAACCACCGCCGCCATTGCCGCCGCCAGTCGAGGGCTGGTATCAGCCAGTGGGTTTACCCCCATCGACTGCCTCCAATCATCAGATCTATCAATGCTCCTCCGAGTGCTCGGACAACTCACGCGCCTCCCACAGTCACAATCACACTCACAGTCACAGCAAGCGGCATCAACAGCAGCAGCCGCAGCAGCAGCAACATTCAGACAGCAGCGCTGATCACAGCAGCAGCAAACGCTCCGGCCAGCGACGCACAGCAGCTGCGCATCTTGTCCAGCAACAGCAACAGCAAAACTCCTGCGCAGAAAGCGAGAATGAGAACATGCTGCCCGGCTATGAGCTGCAACAGCGCAACTACACAAGCGATTGTTGCAACAGTTCCCGCGAAGGCGACACCTGCTCCTGCAGCGAAGGCTCCTGCCTCTACGCGGAGGCAGGAGATCCCATGGCCGGCATGCCAGGCCAACGACAAATGACTGCTAAACATACTTAAGCTGGAGTAGAGGGAGATATATATATATATATATAAGAATATATATATATATATATGTATATGTAGGACAACAGTTAATGGAACTTGCGTAGTCTTAACATAGCATCTAGTCGTAACTTTTCATTCATATCGAAACTGGGCAAAACACAGACACAGAAGATACTCTATACTTTATATAATGGCAGATATATGTATATATATATGAAGACAGATATGTGTATATGTATATGAAGAGAGATATACATTCATATATATGAAGACAGATATGTGTTTATGTATATGTAGACAGATATGGGTTTATATATATGAAAAGAGATATATGTCTATATATATGAAGACAGATATACATTCATATATGAAAAGAGATATATATATGAAAAGAGATATACATTCATATATATGAAGACAGATATGTGTTTGTGTATATGAAGACAGATACATTCATTCATATATATATACATATCTCTGCATAGACAACTACAAACCGCATACGTACTCAAAATACTTAAACACAAGAACTACAATCAAGTTGCACAACATATATTTAGTAAAACGGTTGCAAACACAGTGACTCCCAAAAGTAATGTACTTAAACAGTGAATGCTGTAAGCAATGCAAGCAAAACAAATGAAATACGTACGCAAAAGTAAAACAAAACATAAACAATTTTGATAACATAACTCAAAATATATATATATATATATATATAGATATCAAGATATATATATGGATCTATAGATATATACATGTCTTTGCAATGCTGGCCCTAGTCATTGGCTTGAACAAGTTTAAAGTACTCTCAACTCAACACTTTCATATCCACGATCACAATCGAGCGTTACATATATCGAATGTTCACTGTATATGATAACTACAAATGGCAGTTGCAATGTTTAATGGTTAGTGCTTTTCTATAATGGAAAAATAACTACAGTAATACTTCATAATTAACGACTTGACTTAGTGATTAGCAAAACGTACATTTAAATTACTATATTAATTACTTGAATATTAACATAAACCTAAACCTAGAGCATATACAATACATGAATTAGCTAAAGTCAACACACAGATCCACACACACCCATACACCCATACACACACACACACACACTGAGGCATTTGTCCGCTTCCCTCTCTGACTGTGTGTGTGTGTGTGTGTGTGCTTACACTAAACATTACATTTTTACAAGCTTACATTTGAAAAAAGTCGAAAATGTACCTGTGATATATAACCCCAGTAAAGTATTTTAAAATTATGCTAACTACTTTAATTATTTTTTATGTTTTTTTTCATTTTTTATATTTCACAAATTTTGTTTGTTGCAAAGTAAAAAGGAAAAAGAAAAAACACATTTAGCATAATTTAGAACTTAGACACGTACGAACATTAGAAATGCATAATATATACAAATTATATATATCAAGAAAAACCTATTAAATGCCACTCCTAGACGTCGCACACTTCTCGCATGCTCTAGCAGAACTTCTCTAGAGAAGTTCAATGAGCGAATTCATCAAAAATCAACTTGTGTGCGACTTTAACAATTAAATGTATTAACCATTTTGGACTAAATTCAACGAATAAAATATATAATAATAATAATAATAGATACACACACATATGATATAAATAAATAAATCGATAAATTCATGAATTAATTATAAATATAATTATAATTACAATGATAATGATAATGCATTTATAGCACATAGAAATCAAAAGAATGCTTTAGCATAAAAAAGAAAAAAAACCATAACGAATTCCTTGCGTGCACTCGACATTTAACATAATCACACACTGAGGTGCTACTGCATGTACATATACACTACACAACAAACAACTACACTACACAACACTACCCATTACATATTTATGCGCCCCCCCTGCCATATAAAATTATTATTAAAAAAAATAAAAACAAAATACAAATAATATATAATAATAAATGCAACATTGCTTTGAGTTCAATTGCCCTTCCATTCAAAAAAAAAAAATTGAAGCATAGTTGGAATAATTGGGTTTTTAATACGAGTAATTAGCAACTAGTTATTAACTACGTACATACGAGAGTATTTTAAAGTCATAGCGTAAACGAATTTTAAGATATAAATTAAATTAATACAAAAACAGAAAAGAAAAATCAATATTAATTTCTAGTGCGTATGCCATATGTAAACGAAATTTTTCAACACTGACATGAGAACTACTTAACTTACATAATATATACATACTATATATATACATATAGTTATATATATACATATAGCATTTAAATTATATAAACAATAAAGGAACATTTTACATATATATGTGCATAAATCGTGACTATTTCATTATGGGAAAAGCTTATATTTATATAGTTTATAACATAAATAAGTTGAGCTCAAGTTTACATCGAATTTCGAACTGTTTCTCACTTAAGTTCCACACTGCACAATGTCGTTTTGTTCTGTGGACACTATTTGGATCATAGCGCTCACTGTGTATGCTAAGTTCGGTGAGCCTTTCAATATACTACATATATGCGCATGCTCACTGCACTGATCACACACACACACACACAAATGCATAGACACTGCTGTGAGCAAGCATAGCTCGCTCCGCTGCTCAATCAAACACCCGCTAGCTGCAGAGCGCTTGCTCTTCTGTTCACACACATACACACATGCACAGAAATACCAGTGTGCTTGCTTTATGCAGCACGCTCGCTCACACTCATAGCGAAGCTTTCGTGGGAGGCAATAGCCTACACACACATAGCGGCTGCTCTCCGCAGCGCTTTCTCTGCTGCGCTCTCTCACATGTGATTAGTGCTTGCCATTATAATGTTGTTGTTTGTGTGCAAAATGCATAAATGCCCCCACCCCTGCTGTTCACAGCATTCAAATTCAATAAAAATTAATGCAATAATATTAAAATTATAATTTAATATAACAAAAATATTATCAAAATACTTTTTATTTATACAGGGTATTATGGTGTCGTGTATACTCGCTTCGCTTGATTTTGCTGTAATATTATCAAGTGATTTGAGATTGCTGCTACTTCCAGCCGTACTTATAGGCATCTGTGTATCTCTTTAATCCTAATTTTCTCTACAATTATATTTGAACAGCAGGAGACTTTCCTGTTAGACTTCTCTCTAGGCAATCGCCCTATTTCGCCAGAAATTTCCGAGAGAGAGCGAGTGAAACTGAGTCATCTAGGAACTTGGCACTTGAGTTGAGTTGAGTTGAGTTGTGCGGTGTCAGTTTTCCCATTTTCCAAGTGTGCAGTCCTCAACATTGATCCCTGTTCTTATAGCTTATCCTGCTTGGGACAACACAATAGACTCTGTTGTGTGTGTGTGTGTGTGTGTGTGTGTGTGTGTGTGTACAGATTCAGACTGTGATAGGAGATTCGTTTGGTAATTGATCAATTTACAGATCATGTTCTGCTGGTTCGGTTTGATTGAGGTTCAGTGCCTTCAACTGGCCTTGGCATTATCTATGGCCAACATCTGCAATCTCACAGTTGCTACAAATTGTTATCAAATGTGTATATTAACCCTTAGCGATGCGGGTTAAATCAAATACGTTATTCAAATATACAAATATAATTACAGAAATCGAAATCAGATTACAATCGCAATCAATTAGACGAAATAGCGGGATCTCTGTTGTGTAGATCCCAGATAGATCAATGATCTTGCTTAGCTCCATTTGATTATCTGATATTTGTAGTTGAAACTGTAACAACTTGCAGAACAATTGATTAATTACAACTACAATAACATTAGGTTGATTGATTACATTGTAATATTATATAAAAGTTAACTAAATAAATAAATTATAAAATATATGTTAGAAATAATATTTACAAGTTAACAATTTAATTAGTTATATATGCGTAGAATAAAAGAAGAATAATCTCAATATTCTATGAAATCTTTGGAATACCTTAGATCAATCATAGAGATATATTCCAAATAAAGCGGATCATACTTGTAAAATCAATATAAAGTAGAATCTTTGGAGACTCTTAGTCAATTTAAAGAGTAATCTTCAATATATAATATCTTCTGTTGAATACCATCATCAAATTAAGAAAGAATCTTTGAAATATTGGAATATTAATGAAAAATCTTGGGAATATTGGGAATCTATAATTAAATGGGAATTTAATCATCTACAAATCAAGAAGAATTTACTGAATCAATATATATAAATTTAAAGAAGAGCCTTTGGAATATTACAATCATTTTAAAGAGCAATCAAAGTAGATTCTTCTGAATAGTTTAAACAATTTACAGAATTATCTTCTAAGCATTTTAATCAATAAATACAAGAATCTTCTGAACACTTTCATTCATTTAAAGAGAAATTATATAATTAAAGCGGTATATACTTGCAGAATCAAAGGAGAATCTGCTGAATAGTCTGATATTTTATAGAAGAATCTTCTGAAGATATTTATCAGTTTAAAGAGGAATCTTCAGAGTATGTTTATCACTTTAAAGAAGAAACTTCTTTAAAATTTATAATCAAGTTAAAAAGGAATCTTCTAAAGACACTCGTAGAATTAAGGAAGAATCTCTTCAAAGCAAAATCTCTTAAATGTAGAATCAAAGAAGATTCTTTTAAATAGTTTAAACAATTTAAAGAAGAAGCATTGCAACCTTTTCTCTGAATATTCTTAGCAATTTCAGGCAGAATCTTCTGAAGACACTCAGAGAATTAAGAGATTCTTCCTTAATTCTCTGAGTGTCTTTAAATTGAAAAGGAATATATATTTAATCTTTAAGTAAATGTATCTTGCTTCTTGTATCTTGAGACTGGCGTTTTGTATCTTGTATCTTGTCTTCATTTCATCTTCATTTTGGGCCACGGATTTGCACTTGCTGCGTGGGCTCCCCCCTTTGCGGCACGCCCACAGCATTTGTCTACCTGCGTGCAGAGAGGCTGCTTGTGGCATGCAACAGCGGCAACTAATGATGATCATAGTGTGTGCAAAATGCACCAAAAACCAATCGATTATTATATATGGCAGTTAGAGCAGCGAGCGAGAGAGATAGATAGAGAGAGAGTGAGAGAGAGGGGGAGGGAGAGAGAGACAGAGGGAGAAGGAGAGCAGCATGAATTCCAAGGAACAGATTATATTTCGTTGCCAGCGACGCCTTGACACGTTCATGTCCAGAGTTTTGGCCCTTTTGGCCAACCGGTTTAACAGGTAGCACAAGAGAGAGAGAGAGAGAGAGCGAGGGACAGAGAGAGTGAGAGAGACAGCACACACGCCTTTGCGCTCAGCAAGGATAATGATAATAATGCCCAGCGACTGTACGAGAGTTGCGCTTGCCACAAGCAGAGGCATGATATGAAATCAGTAGAAGGCAAGACAAGGGTGCGGGTGTTCCCACTCCCAGTTGCCTATGCCCTGTACCCTCTTCCATATTCCCTACAGCAGGTAGCTGCCTTGTCAGATTTTCCCAACAATTTTCAAGTCCCTTTTCTTGGCTTTGCTTTGCTTTTCTTTTTTTTATATTTTCCAACGCATTGTCGGCGTTTTCCTGCTTTTTTAAGGGATCGGGATTGGGATCGAGATCGAGACAACGGTATTGAGTCTTAGCCAACATGTGTGTGTGTGTGTGTGTGCATGTGCATTGCTTTCCTAGTATCAATAATAACAACAATGCGTGGCACGCTATTGTGGCACGGCTTTTGTTCAATCCCAGCGGTTTTTTTGAGCGCTCGCTCTCTCTCGCTTGCACTCTATATGCCTGTCTCTCTCTCACTCACACACACGCAGTCGCCACTGCAACTCGAGCTGTGTGCGGCAACGTTTTTGGAAGATATCGTTAATATTTTCTTGGAAACCGGGATTCTTGTGCGTCGCAGTCGCAGGTAGCAGACAGACAGCTACACACACACACACACACACTTACAGGCACACACAGCTGCAGATACATACACTAAAGATACATAGATACAGGTACCTGCCACATAGATCGTGCGTTGCCACAAAATGCGTCGGAGTTCTGATCTGTACAACATGCAACACAATACAATCTTAACTAAGAACCTGGAATAAGTAACAAAAATGCTTAAAAAAAAGAAACTGCAACTAAAAAAACTACTAACTTAACTAAACAGACAAGCCACGCTATGAAGAAACTTATAAAGAAAATCTACAGCACCCAGATACAACTAATGTCTTTTAAAATAAACTCAATCCGCTTTGATTTATATATATTCAAAAACTTAATATAATCATAACAATAACAAATTAACAAATTTATAATTATTTCAATAAACTACAGTTTTCTTGTTATATTTGAAGCCTGCAAGCAGCTGCAAAAGTTTCAATAATGAGCTTTAATGTGCTTTATATGGTGCTTAAAAGTTATTCTAAACCCCACAAATTTTCATGCTAAAACGCTAGCTAAAAACTACACAAATAAAGCTAAATCTTTGATACTTTTATTTGACAAACGTGTTTAGACATGCATTTAAAAACTATAACAAATGCATGCTTCACAATTCTATATTCATTTTAAAATACATTTCTATTTAATATTACAACTTTAATATCTAAATTAAACATAATTTGGCAACTTTAAATTTTACATACATAAATTCTGGCAGCCTTTTAAAGTGCCGCTAAAAACTGCGGGAAACAAGCCAAAGTTGACTCAACGCCCCAGCCCAATTGAGAGAGACAGAGTGTGGGAGAGCGAACGAGAGCGTGTATGTGAGAGTCAGAGAGCGAGCGCGTTTACCTGACTGCCATTGCTGAATACAGCTGGCGTATGCTGAGCGTATGTACATGTATGCGTGCGTCTGTGTGTGTGTGCGTTTGGTGGTGGTGCATGGCGCTCATTTAATTTGTCGCTTTGTCGCTCTGTGGCTCATTCTGTTACTCGCCATCGAACCGTACGGACGTTGCCAAAGCGGATCTCAAACGTTGTGAGTCCGGTTTTATCTCACTTTAAAGCTCGTTTAAACGCTCGTGTACCGCTAGTGAACGCTAATAATAATAACAGAGATACAATATCTTGGCCAAAATCGCAGCTAAAGCAAGTGCATTGTGAAACGTTCAAACGTGTGTAGTGTAGCTCATCTAGTCTCGCTCTCTCTCTCTCTCTCTAAGCGTAAAATGCGACGCACATGAAGTGAAACAGCAACAACAATAATAACAATAATAATAATATTAATAATAAATAATCATAATAATAACAAGTAGAAGAAGCAGTAGGTGCAGCAGACGAACAACTCGTTGAGCATTTGGCAACATAGAATGGCCACCAACACAGAACTCTTGCCCTTCCATCATCAGACAACAATATCGCTCCAAACAGCCGCCGCCTTAACTAACTATCATGGCGGTGGCGTCGGCGGTGGTGGCGGGGGCGGAGGCGGCGGCGGCGGCAGCACTGGCGGAGGTGGTGGTGGCAGTGCTGGTGGCGGTCCTGGTAACCTGGCAGCTGGCTCGGCAGCGGGCTGGAACATGGATGAACTATATCAACAGACTGAGCTGCCCGGCTTGACACGGAATGCCCACCACCTGCTGCGCTTCACGCCCTATGCACTGCACCATCGTCCACAGCTGCAGACGCTGCCACCCGCACTCTATTTGCAACATGCGGCCGCCGCGGCGGCGGCAGCAGCAGCAGCGGCCGCAGCAGCCGCCCATGCCCAACATCATCATCACCATCATCATCATCATCAGCATAGGGCCGCATCGCCAGAGAGTCCGCCGCCCGTCGAGGGCACCCACATCAGTAATCTCTTCCCGGAGCTGTTGGAGCAGATCTTTGAGCATCTGCCCGTCCGAGATTTGGGGCGGGCCGCACAGGTGTGCACCGCCTGGCGGGATGCGGCATATGCGAAGAGCGTGTGGAAGGGCGTCGAGGCGAAGCTGCATCTGAAGCGTTCGAGTCCAAGTCTCTTCAATTGCTTGGTGCGTCGCGGCATTAAGAAGGTGCAAATCCTGTCGTTGCGACGGTCCCTTAAGGATCTGGTGCTGGGTGTGCCGGCGTTGACATCATTGAATCTCAGCGGTTGCTTCAACGTGGCCGACATGAATCTGGGGCATGCGTTCAGCGTGGATTTGCCCAATCTGAAGACGCTGGACCTCTCGCTGTGCAAACAGATCACGGACACGAGTCTGGGCAGGATTGCGCAGCATTTGAAGAATCTGGAGACGCTCGAGTTGGGCGGCTGTTGCAACATTACAAACACTGGCCTCCTCCTCATCGCGTGGGGCTTGAAGAAGTTGCGTCATTTGAATCTACGCTCCTGCTGGCACATCAGTGACCAAGGGATTGGCCACTTGGCCGGATTCAGTCGGGAGACGGCGGAGGGTAATCTACAGTTGGAATATCTGGGATTGCAGGATTGCCAGCGTCTAAGCGACGAGGCATTGGGTCACATAGCACAAGGTCTAACCTCACTAAAGTCCATCAACTTGAGCTTTTGCGTTTCGGTGACGGACAGCGGATTGAAGCATCTGGCAAGGATGCCCAAGCTGGAACAATTGAATCTACGCTCCTGCGACAACATCTCCGACATTGGCATGGCCTATCTCACGGAAGGCGGCAGCGGCATCAATTCCCTCGATGTTAGCTTCTGCGATAAGATTAGCGACCAGGCGCTCACCCACATCGCCCAGGGTTTGTATCGCCTGCGCTCGCTGAGTCTCAATCAATGCCAGATAACGGATCAGGGTATGCTGAAGATAGCCAAGTCACTGCATGAACTGGAGAACCTCAACATTGGGCAATGCAGCCGGATCACGGACAAGGGACTGCAGACACTCGCCGAGGATCTAACGAATCTAAAGACGATCGATCTCTATGGGTGCACACAGCTCAGCTCGAAGGGCATCGACATCATCATGAAGCTGCCCAAGTTGCAGAAGCTCAATCTGGGCTTGTGGCTGGTCAGATGATGCGTTCACCATGACTGCAATGCATGTGCCGCTGCAGAGGCGGAGAAGGCGAAGGCTTCCATGCAGGATCGCTCTGTCTAAAGTCCATCTCTCTCTCTCTCTCTTTGTCTCTGTATGTGTGTGTGTGTGTGATTTTTGTGACTTTACCTGAGTCGCGTCTTCTTTGACTTTGTCTTCCTCGTCTCCTTCTACCTGCGTGCCGTGTTGCATGTCTGACGTCTGAAGGCAAGGCACGTAATTACACACACCAGCAAACTCACACACACACGCACGCACATACACACACACGCAGACAGCGTCGTGAACAACTAAGGAAAAAACAAGATACACTGAAAACTCATAGCTTTCGTTTGCCATACCACACGCTGTACTAAATTTTTTCATACGAATCGAGTAGAAACAGAAACAGAAACCGAAACGACAGAGAGCAAGAGCAACAACAACAACAACAGCAAGAGCCTGAGCAAGAGTAAGAGCGGCAGCGGGCGGGAGAGTGTGAGAGGCAGGCAGAAAACAACAAACGCCAACAACAAAAAGCAAACAATGAACAAAACACACACACACGTACACGTACACACAGTCAGACAGACACACAAACGCGCGCACACACAACGACTGCGACGACGACGGCGACAGCGACGTCTACGGCGACTACAGTGTCATGGAGCTGAAGCTCGCTCTGGTCTCTGGTCTGTGTTGTGTTGCCGCCGCAGGTTCCTAAGGGGCTGGCAGCGGCGCACTTGTGGGCCATTTGCTTCATATAGGCATGCGGGGGCAACTGCAGCGCAAGGGGTAGTCGCGTCAGCTTACACGCACGCAGCGCAGCAACGACAGCGTCAGCGGCGGCGGCGATAAAAAAAAAAAAAAACGAGAAACGAGAAAAAAACACGGCTGCAGCTATGGCCGACGGCAGCAACAAAGTGCATGGCGATGGAGAAGCGAGATAAGAGTCAGGAGAGCGGGGAGTGTAAAGCACACACACGATGCTTGTACACACATACATACATCCATACACACGACGGTGCGTGCGTGTGTGTGTGAGTGTATAATGCAGGCCGCAGTTAAACAGATGCAAATAAATTTAAATAGTTTATTTTAATTCACGCTTCGGCAACAACAGCAAAAGCAACAACAAAAAAGCCAGCGTCCTCCATCGCTACAACAAAAACTACAACAACAAACAACAGCAATAGCAGCAGCAGCAGCAACAAGAGAACAACGCAGTCGCTGTCGTACCAGCAATGGCGGCAACTGCGACGCCAGCAGCGACGTCAACAGCGCTTTAAGCTTGCCCGCAACAACAACAACGTCTACTACAAAAAAGTTTGCTCTTTGTTGGCGCTCTCTGTCTCTGCCTTTTGTTAGAAATATTTTGATATATTTTTTTTTGTCGTATTTGGCCCAACGAGATTCTTTGTGTTGAACTTATTTGTTTTTTGTGTTTTTGTTTTCGTTTGTTTCGAATTTGTTTAGTGCAGCGTCGTTAGTTATGCCGTTTAATTTAGTTGATGATTAAAATAAAAACATGTTAATAGTAGACACTTAACGAAAATTAATAAATCTACATTTAGTCTTAGTTCATAACTTGGTCAAACAACAATTAGTCAAATAACAAACTCAACAAAAAAAAAAAAAAAAAAAAAAAAACCAACTGAAACAACTTTGTTTATTAGCAGAAAAAGAAAAGAAAAACCTTAAAAAAAACACACACACACACACACATACACATAAAAAACGAACGTTAAAGAAAATTCTGTAAATTTTTTATTGTTTAATTTATAAGTAAGCGAACTTAATGAAAGGGAAAAAACAAATGAAAACACAAAAAAAAACTATAACGATTGAAAAGAATATGCGAATTAATTCTTTTTTCTATTGTGATATAAAATATATGTATAAACGAGAAAAAAATTAAATGCTAAAAACCAAAAAAAAAATATGAAAAAAAAAACAAGAATTACGTAATTTTATTTTTAACTAAGCAAAGACAAAAGAAAACTGATGTAAAACAATGGGTAAATAAAAGAGAAAGCCCAACTATGTTATACATATGTATAGTAATATTATATTAAGTCTAGTTTTGAGATCTGTTCCATTTTAGCTAAAGACCCGAATATCGATCAGTTTTGTTAATTCTTATACTTACAAATATACTTACGTTTATACATTTGATTTGTTCAATCCGAATGCCGCAATATTTATATGCCTTATTTGATGACAGAAGCAAGAGGAAAATAAATACATTAATAATAAAAGAAAGGAAATGCATCAACTAAACTGTATGTGTTGAAATGTAATGTTTATTTTGAGTATATACGAGTTTAGTATTAAGTTTATATCATTTGATTATTGATATTTCTGTTGTAGATTCAGGCGAATACATAAACACACACACACGACACAACACACACACACACATTCGAAACATGAAGAAATAAAATTCAATATGTAAAAATTAAAATGCCAAACTTGTTCTATATCTTCAAAGGGCTGTTAGAGGGGGATAACAATACACACACACGCACGCACTTTCAGCTGGTAAGCGCTATGCAGCGCTCTCTCGCTCACACACGCTCTCACTCTCTGCGCTTTATGCGAACAATTAGCAGCAGGAGATGCAAAGGAATTCACGCAGCAGGAGCAAGGTGGCTCTCGCCGCAACCGCTTCCTCTCCCATTCCAAACAGCAGCTTCTTTCTGTGCTCTCCCCCGCCGCCTCCCTTCGCCCAGTGCCGGCAACGTTTCTTGTCTCATTTAACAAATGCATTGGAGTATTTTGCTGTAAATTTATTTTATGCAAGCATTGTGCGTGTAATGAACAAAAGGGCGCCACACTAATGCAATTGCAATGTGCAGCAGCCATCGATGCATTTCAAATACACAAATATATATATATATATATATATATATATATATATATATATATATATATATATATACATGCATAAGCATGTATGTGGCATATGTAAATGGCAAATGCGGTTATGCAACGCACACACAGACAGCTGCAATTTATATATGTATTGCAATTATTTATATTGCCCTGCATTATGTATCAGCAGCCAACACACGAGCATATACATCTTTATGTAAACACGCACACACACACACACACATGTGCATGTATATAGGCATACACATACTACGCACACACACACACACACACATAGGTGCACATAACGGTTTTACTTGCTTGCTAACTGCTTAAATTTGCATTAAATGTGCGTATACGTGCTTAAGCGTGTGTGTGTGTGTCTGTGTGTGGGCTGCACATGATTATGCACACATATATATATGTATATTTGCTTGTCTGTATATACGTATGTATGTTTGTATGCATATGAAGCCACCCAATTGGAAATTTTGCCTTAATGCTGTGCAATCAATTGCAGGCCACGCCGCAGTTTGAATGTCAAGCAGCTTTAAGCTGCTTACACAGCAAAGCTTTAAAGCTGCCAAAGCTTAAGCATTTAGCATAGCTGTGCGCCTAAGCATAGTACTACAATTTGCCTTAATCATTTTTATATTATGTCGTTTAAATTGTTCTTAAAATGTTTCAAAATAAACTTCGTTTAAGAAAGCTTCATGAAGTTCATGTTTTTGACTAGACTTTAAAGATTTATTTAAAAGAATTATAAAATTAATTTTGAGTGGTTTCTGCAAATATTCATAAAAACTTTAGAATATTTTTAATGTGCTTAAGCTTTTGTTATTTAGTTTGATTAAGTTCTTGCTATTGAATGCGCTAATACTTCTAATAATATGAAAGTTTTGTTTGTTTTGTTGAAAAAGTTTAGCTTAAGCGCTTTAATGTGCTTTGAGGTGCATATTTGAGCTTGCTGAAGTTGTGCTTATAACTTCAGTTCGAGTTAAGCTAATTTTTGAAGAACTTTACAAGTATTAATTGCAAGTTGCTTGATATGAGCAACTGAGTGCTTAAGCTAAGGCTTTAAGCTCACTTAATGTGGCTTTTGTTTATGATTTTATCCAGCGCGTTTCAGTTGCAATTGAAGTCAAGTCTGAGCGACGATTGTGAACAATGAAACCCGACTCAGAGCTATGGTAACACGCCCTTTCCCCCATTCCTCGACTGTGCTGAGGCAGCACAACAACAAACTGAGAGAGTTGTTGTTGCTGTTGCTGTTGTTGTTGCTGCTGTAACAGTAGTACTTGTTGTTGCAGTTGCAAACTACAAGCTGCTCGCTGACTGAGCCTGGCCAAAATGTTGTTTAGCCAACATTTGCATTCTATGAATTTTGAAAAGTCGCTCGAAGAGTTTCCAGAGTTGCCAGAGTTGTCGTGCTGCCAGCTGCCCCAACGGCATATAAAAGCGGCTTTGCTTATCTTATCAGCGCGTCAAAAGTGGCTAAACACATAAAACCCGCCCCAATCAGAACAAGCAAGCAACCCAAACTCTGTCGAGGCTTATGGTTGGCAGTTGCAGTTGCAGTTGCAGTTGCACGTTGCAGCTAAGTGGGGCTGCCTCATTAGCATGGCTATGACCAGCACTGTCTCCTACTCCTGCTGCTGCTGCTGCTGCTGCTGCTGGACTCCTTGGGAAGCCTTTGACGCTGCCATTTATCAGCATTTTCCATACATTCGCATGAGACGAATTCTAAAATCGATTCGCTGCCTCGCAGTTAGCGACGTTGCTGTCGGCGCATAATGTCACACAGGGCGTCGCACACTGAGACGCAGTCTGGCATCCAAATGTGTTGCTTGCCATACACACACACAAGAGAGAGAGAGAGAGAGAGAGAGAGAGTGAGTGAGAGAGGGAACAACCCTTCGCACATTCGGTCTAGCACTTTGAATTTGAACCCCCGAATTTTCAAAGGACCAACTTCAAATGCCGAAAATAAATGCCTCAGTCCCTTGTGCCCCGTTGCCTTGCCCCTGCCCCTGCCCCTGCTCCTGTCCCTGCCCCTGCCCCTGTCCCTTCCCTTACGTCGCTGAGTGAGTGCCCCCCTGCTACCCAGCCAACTTCCTCACTGTTTCAGTCCCTTTTCCTTGCCTTTGCCCTGTCGCTGGCGCAGAGAAATGCATTCAACATATAAAAAACGTAGAAATTTTAATCCAAAGCGTTCCCCTATATGCCTTTTTCTCTCTACGAGTGTGTGTGTGTGTGTGTGTGTGCGTACCTTGGATACACACACACACACACATTTTGTAAATGCCGCCCAAGGTGACCAGCATTTGATAAAGCACCACCGCGGCAAGGTTATCACAGCAGCAGCGTCGCCGAAGCAGGAAGAAGCAGACACAAAGCAGCAGCGACATCCTCCTGCTCTATGTGTCACAGTATGCAGCGTTGTTACCTGCCCCTGCAACCGGATGTTGCACACACACACACTGCAAAAGTTTTATCCCCCCCCTTTGTCGTGTCGTGTCCTGGACAAGGATCAGCAACAGCAATGCCAAGATTTCTTAGCTGCAATATTGAAACAGGTGTCCAAATTGCGCTGAGATTACAAATAGTTTCCGCTGCCGAAAGCAGGCATACCTATAGCTCTTACATCTGGCAACGCTATGGATACACTGAGCGAAACAATTAAGTACAGAAAAGTGCTTTAAGTTAAACAACATTTGATAAGACAGAAATACAACTGAATTATTAATATAGAAGGAGACTGAATCGCAGGCATAGCTCTAACTGTAACGACTCTAAACTCTCTGGACTGACTACACTGAGAGAAATAACTTACTAATAATATGTTAAACATTTGAGTTTATACCATGAATGAATGAAAGTAAAGTCTAGATTTATTTAAGCCAAACTTTACTTGATAAAAGATTTAGCTAAATAAATGAGGCATATCTAGAAATCTAACATATAGAAACTATGTTGATGCACTGAGAGAAAAGAGCAAGTAATAAATAATAATATAAATAATAATAATAAATAAAAACGGAAATATTTTTAACTTATTTCGTTCATTTACTGTTATTTATGATTATAATTACCTGAATTTAAGCAATTTTAATATTAATTAGTTTTCATCTGGTAAAGTTTACAATAATTAAGATTTTCCTTCTTAGCTTAGCTGCAACTTTATTTAAGTTAAACTAAGCTTAGAACTTAACTTATGATATTCTTAACTATATCATTAAATGCAATTGAAGAACAATTTCCATCAATTGCGATTTTCCGTTATGTTTTTATTGCAATTGCTGGGAAAACCCTTGATTTAATATTGTCGGAATTTATAGCATTGCAAACTCTGGTAAATGTGATTGAGTGCGGGTTTTCCTGGAAGCAGCGACAGATGATTGTGATTTTTGTTGATTAAAACAGTTTATGGCCACAAAAACAAGTAGTTAACTCGTGTCTCAGGGTCAAAACGTATCTAATACAAGTACGTTGAGTGTAGCTCAGGAAATGCGAGCATTCTAAGTGAAGTCAACAGCAACAACAACAACAACAACAGCAGCAGCAACAACAACAATGAGCATTGTATGTGCGATGAGAAACAATGCGAAACAAGCGTTGAGATACAGATATAATACTTATTTATAATTTCGATGAATCAGCGACAATGCCGATGACTGCATGGCTCGTTGGAGAGGCCCTATATGGGGTGAGGCGGAGAGAGAGAGAGAGCAGAGAGAGGGCAGACGATAGCAGGTTCCCCCTTTAGTACATTAGCCAGAAGTCACAAAGCGAATGCGAGCGCAAAGCAAACTGAAAGAATGCACAAAGAGCAGACGACGATCAAGCAAAAAGCAAAAGCAGAGGAGCTAACAACAACAACAACAACGTACATGCTACGCTTGGTGGAATATGAGAACTTGTCATCCACAACAACAATAACAACAACAACAGCAGCAGCAACAATAAGAAGCGCAAATATGGTAACTTGCCATCCACAACATTCAATCAGCGCTTGCTAAAATATCACAACATTGCCATCCACAACAGCAGCAACAACAATAGGCAAACTATGCTTGCTATCCACAATAGCAGCAGCGAGCATTTATGAGAAATTGCGATCCACATGAGCAATAACATGCAATCTACGTTACGTGGAATCTAAGAGCTTGTCAAGTACAACAACCACAATGGCAACAACTCTAACACACATACAAGCAGAGCATCTACATTCCACAAGCGCAAACACAGATAAGAGTTTATCGCCAGTCAGATATAGAGCTGCAGTTCGGCTCTGCGTGTGTGTGTAGGTGTGTTTGCGTGTGGCTAGGTGTATGAGTGTGTGTGTGTGTCTGCTTAGGTGTGTGCTTTAAAGCTTTGTCTATTTTCAGCTTCCTTGAAGCGGTTGTCTGGCTTTGAATGCTACGCGCTTTGATAGTCGACATCTTTGCGGGGGGGGGCAGCAACAACAAGAAGAGGAGGGAGAGCAAGGAGAGCAATCAGAGCCATAAAAACAACAACAAGAGCAAGAAGCGCAGCAACAACAACAACAGCTTCCCAGCACTCACGGGGTCTCGCCATGTGACATGAGAGCTGTTGTTGTTGTTGCTGTCGCTGCTGCTGCTGCTGCTGCTGCTGACGTTGACGTTGTCGTGGACTGCGAACGTGCTCTGTTTGATTAGAACTTCAAATTTTTGTTGCTTTTGAAAAATCGAAAGTTCTTTAGCTTGGGCATCCTTTGTGGCAAGCGGAAGTGCTTATTGTCGCCATTTGATGTGACAACGACTTCCGCTTGCCCCCTTGAAGCAGCACAGCTGCTGTGTTTGCCCTTGGACATTGGCTTAACAGCTTGACAGCTTGGCTTAAAGGCGAACAGCAACAGCAACAGCAACACTATTGATTCTTTTCAGCCATTGCGTGTTGGCCAAAAGCAGCTGCTGGACTATAGCGGGTGTTGCTCGTGCTGTTGTGGCAAGCGCTGCACATCAAAGGCTTCGTGAAAAGTTCTCTTGCAACGCAGTCATTTGCATTTTGGCGGGTTCCCAGCTGAAGGTCTCCAAAAGCAAATTATTTGTTAGCCACAACAACAACGCAAAGAGCTGGGAAAGACCTTTGCATATGCATGTCAAGTGCCACATCTTGTTGCACATTGTTGTTGTTGTTGTGGTTGCCTGTTGCTGCCACACAGTTGTCGCTCGTCTGGTTTTCTGTGTCAGCTTCGTCAGCCAGCTGCCCCGATCAGCAACCTGGCCTTAGGATCTCACAGCTCTCAACTCACAACTCAGATCTTGAATCTCTCATGCCACTTGCCACTTGCCTCTTGCCTCTGGCCACACTTGTTTTCAACCATTGCCAAACACACACAAATGTTCCCGCACCTAATTGCAATGCTGCCTCTGCCTATTATTTATTTTAAATACGAAAAATGCATAAATAAATAAAATAAATTATATAAAATACTTGCAACCGCAACAACATGGCCTCCACTTCCGTTTTTACACAAAATGGCAACGCATTATCATGATAAACACAACAAACACAACAACAACAATAACAAGGCACAACTAATTGAGTTACTTAATCCGACAGTTGAACTACTCTAGATAAGCCTAAGCCATAGATAAGATAATGTATCTACATATTTAGCTATGAAAGTTCAAAGTTTATTCAGTTATTACAATGTTTTACAGTATTATTAAATATTAATAATATTTATAAAATATTTGGTATTTTATTGCTATTTAATTATAATTTAAGCTTTGCTTCTGTTTTATGGTAATATTATTAAATATATTAATAATTAAATACATTTTTATATTTCAAAGCTTTTGAAATTTAATAAAATTTAATATTTTATGTATATTAATTTAATTTAATATATATGTATAAAAAAAAAAACTTAAATATACCCAAATTAAAACTTTAAAACTTAATAAAAATTAATTTTTTAATATGTATAAAAATAAAGCCTAAATATTCCCCATTTGAAACTATTTTCCTTTTTATTATTATTAATTATTTTGCAAATAAAACGTGTTGAAAATGTGACTAAATTAATACACATTTAAACAGACTTTAAATATTAATATTTTAAAATTATTTATAAAGATAAAAATAAGATGATTTCATATAAAAAATGCAAATGTTTCTTTAATAATTAAATTGAACATTGCTATGCTGCATTTAAAATTTAATTATTATTTAATTTAATATAATTCCTTCAGTTCTTTCCTTAATTAATGAAAATATTAAAAACAAATATATATTAAATTATACAATTAAGTAATAAATAATAAAACAATAGTTGTTAAGCTAAAGCGAATGTTTTAAATGATACCCTGTAATGCTGTGCTATTTCAACACGTTACGACTTGCAGAGCTTAACGTGAGCACACTGGGAAGAGTATGGAAAAGAAAAACGCAGAAGAAGAAGAAGAAGAAGAGCAGAAACATTGCAACAAAATCGAAAATAATCACAAAAATTATGTGCGTGCTGCAAAAATGCAGAATCATGTCATATACATTGGGCCAAATGGGAAATATATTATTGTATATGCTTAATGGTGATGCTGGTCAGTGGTTGTGGGCGTGGACGAGGATGTGGGTGCGGGTGCGGGTGCGGGTTGCCGGACAGGAAGCTTGATAAGTTGGCAGCACAAAGGAAATGCATGAAATGTGCAACATGAAAAGCGACGCGACGCGGGGAGTTGGAGGTCAAGGGAAATGCTTCTGTTTCTGGTTATGCATGCAAATGCATGCTGCATGTACGTGTGTATACATATATATATATATGTGTGTGTGTGCATTATATGCGTATAAATTGCATACGCAATGCAGCACATAGATAATTGCAACGTTTGATTATCGCAACAGCTTTAAGCGCTACAAAGTAGGCAATGCTTTTTTTGCTGTTGCTGTTGCTCTTGCCTTATCACACAATAGCACAACAAATTACAACGGCATGCCTGTGTGTGTGTGTGTGTTTATATATTGTTGCTGCTTTTTTTAGCTAGCATATTTGTAATTGTTGCTGCAGTTCACATATGTTGCATCCCAATTGCAAATTGGCTGCTGCCATCAAAGTCCGTTGTATTTCAAATGCGACAGCAGCGCACATTCAGCGCTCAATTCTATTCAGCGCTCTCTCTCTCACACACACACACATACGCGTAGCAGCAGCAACGGAGCGCGAGTGTGAGAGAACGTGAGAGAGCGCACACAGCTAGGCCGAATTGTTGTTTGCTCCCCCCCTCGACGCACCGACACACCGATGCCAACGCCAACGACTACCCACCACTGGCAAGCGACGACGACGACGACGTCGATGGCGACGACGACGACGCACGGGTTGGGGGGCACAGCCAGCGTCGCGCCATCAAGTCGACAGTTGCTTAGCACGCAGCGCAGCCAACCGACAAACTCAACAACTGCTGGCACGTCGCGTCCCATCAAGTCGTGAGTTTGCTGGCAACGCTTGCAATGCGACGCTTAAACCGAAACATTTTGGTGGCGTACGCGCCATAAAGTAACCGATTCTTTTATCTTGTTTTTGGCCGTATGATTTCTATGCACTTGCTGGCGCGTCGCCCCAGCAAGTATTGAGAAATGTCAAACGCTGTGCGCTGTGCCAACAAATGCGCTGCTTGATGGCTCCCTCAAATGGGCGCTGCCAGCCCCGCAACGCTGCCCGCCAAGCTGCCCGAGCTCCAGCTCGACGTCGCCGTCGTCGTCACCGTCGTCGTCGTCGTCGTCGTAGCCATTGCTGTAGTTGTAGCTGTAGCTGGAGCTGGAGCTGGCTGGCTGCCTGGTCGCCTTGCCTTGCTTTTGCCTTTGCCTTTGCCTTGCCTGCGTTGCCAGGGCTGCGTCATGGCAACTCGCAATTCGCAAGAGTTTTGAATGAATCGCATCTGCTGCCTGCATTCCATATGTTTTGCAATTTCTTTTGCGGTTTTGAATACAACCAGATAATGCCTATATAACTACTACATTATCTTAAGAACTACACTCAGAGAAATTACCTGTAACCTAATGTATTTACTTCAATTTTAAAGCTAAAATATTCAAGTAAATTATTTAGTTAACTTTCAGTGTATTGATAGAGAGCTTATCAGCTTGTCAGCTGTACAAACTAAAATATCACTTAAGTTCTGTTTATTGATAAGAAAGTTGACAAAGTTATTTTTTGTTTCCGAGGAATTTGAAACTGTGCCAGCGTCTCAAGAGTCCAGCTAAATATAGGAACAGCCTGATAACTGTTCCATATCTGATCTAACAATAATTTATTAAACAACTCGAAAGTTACAACTTAACAAGTTAACAAGTTAGATCTATGGATCTATGGTTATGACAGAAACTAAAGTTAGTTAAAGAAAATAACTAAAAATAAATGAGGTAATAATAATAATATATTTATAAATAGTATAAATTAAGTAAATGAAATTATAACAAAAAAATTAATATTACTTAATTATTATAATAAATAATAATAATTTGAAATAAATAATTATAATATATTAGTTTACATTATTATTATTCAATTATAATTATAATAAATCATAATTATTATATTTATAATAATATATTATTATTTTATATTATTATTATTTAATTTTTTTCTTTTTTAATAAAATATAATAATAATAATTTTTTTAGTTTCTGTTATTTTTTCGATTTTCTTAATTTTAGCGAGAACCTCGCTTGTGCAGCCCTGGTTCTTTGGGCTATGTTGTCGCATGGCAAGTATTTTTCTTTCTTGGACTTGGACATATAGCGTTCGTCCGTGAATTTTCCCCCCTGTACAGGGCGTTCCATTTTGCAGACGACGCGAGCAGTCGTAGAATTCTACAATTCAACGTTTTCGCTGGGAATTCTGGCAAAAGCTTTTGCAGCGCTTCAAGATCTCGAAGCGACAACAACAACAACAACAACAAGTTAATGGAATTCAACTGTGACCCTGTATTTTAAAATATACAGAGAGCGTGTGTGTGTGTGTGTGCAACTTTGTGTCGCTGTCTGTCTGTGTGTGCGTGTGTGTGAGTGTGCGAGAGTTTAAGCTTAAAGCTATTGTACACTTGGTGTCGTGTCTGCCCGCTCTCTGTGCTTCCCCCCTCGCTTTGCTCTTTGTTACCCCCCCCTCCACCGCACGCTCACAATCTTTGTTCCCCTCTCCACCCCTTGCTGTAGTCCTTACAGGCAGCAGGCTGTAGCTGTGCCAGCAACAAAAATGACGTTGCTTTTGCTGTCGTCGTCGACGCCAGCTGCCTCTGCCTCTGCCTCTGCCTTCTGCCCCTTTCTCCTCGTCCTGCCTGCCTCCACGTCTTCTGCTCAGCCGCTTTGCCAACGCATTTTGTTTTGTTTAGAGCGCAAGTTCTGTGTGCGTGTGTGTGTGTGTGTGTGTGTGTGTGTGTGTGGGCGTCCAGGCAGCATGCCTCATGCGGCATGTTCCTTGCTACCTGTGCGTCTGTGTGTTGCCACAATTTTTGGAGTGCAAGCTCTTTAAAGGTGGCAAGTTTGCAGCTTGCTTTAAGGCTTCGCTGACATTACAGACATTACCTGGGACAGCACGCCGGAAGCAGCCTTGCAACCCTCTGTAGCACACACACACACACACACACACACACACACACACACACACACACACACACACACACACACACGCACCTTAACACATTTTTCCACTTCCTTTTCATTTTCAGGCCAAATGAAAAATTGCACACGCGGGAATTTGATTTTAACATGAGAAATAAATACAATGACGTTGGCAGCGACGCCAGCAGCGACGTTGCCAGCGCTGCTTAAGTACAGTGAGTGTTTGGTGGGGGGGGACAACATTGATTGGCAAGATTGCTGCAGCTTCACAAATGTGCTGTCATAGTCATAGTTTCGCATATGGCTAAGGATTTAATTAGGATAGCACGCATGCCCCCCTTCCCCCACCCCACATAACCCCTTAGCACACCTTTTAACCCATTGAGAGCCCCAAAAACACTTTGATATTTGATTTATGAAGCGTGATTGCAAATTTCGATGCTCATTTGTTGCAGCCAACGTGCGCCGTGCAACATTAGATAACGACAACGACAGCAGCTCAAATTCTCAACCCTTTTGGGTTATATGAACCCCCTCCCGCCCAGCCCCATCTGCGCAATACGTAGTGCTCGCATTCCTAGCCCTAATGCCGGAATTTCAATTTAAAGCCTTAAACACTAAACTTGATTACACGCGATTCACTGAGCAGCAAAACTCAGTCTGCAGTTAGGGGATAAAAAGCAGCTACCCCGCCCCCTTTCCACCGCCAACTTACCCACTCCTCAAGCTCTCACTCTCTTTCGCTGCCTGCGATGTCCTGTCTGCCATTGTCTTGGCGTATTCTCGCATGAACAGCAAAAGTTACTTGTGTCTCTCTCTCTCTCTCTCTCTGTAAACTGTAAACTGGGATCAAAGTGACATAAGTTCAGTCGGCATTCGGCTTCAATTTATTTAATGCCAAAAACTTTTAATGTAATTAAAACGGATAATGTCGAAAACGCGCAAAACTTTAAAACACAAGCTTAAAGCCAGAGAGAGACTGAGTGTGAGAGAGTGTGAGAGAGTAACAACGAGAGCGGGCGTGTGCGTTGCTTGTATGTTTGTACATATGCACATCTGGCAGCACACACGACTGCAACTATATGCAACTTTCTGGCAACTACAGCACTAAAACACACATCGATAGTTAACGATCTTCGATAACAAGTATAAAGAAAGCATTGAGCGCGGCGTAAGACATTACACAAATTGAAGAGTGAATAGTGAAAGAAGAGACAGAGCGTGAGAGAGATAAAGAGGGAGGCGGAGAGAGTTTAACTGTGTAGGAGAAAGAGAGACAGCTTTAAAGCAGCTGCACGTGCAATAATGCGCTCAAGTTGCTGTCAGTATCAAGCCCCCCTACACAATCACGACACTAGAAAAAACGTTAACTGCACAGCGAAAAAAGAAGAGAAAGAAGCAGCACAATGTCCAGTTGTGACGATCGCATTGGGTTTATGGCTAAGCAGCCCATGCGTCGTATGCGTAATGCAAAACTTTACAACAGTCAGCAGGCAAGGCAAAAGCAGAGTCTCCCCTAACACTTGAGACCCTGTACTTGCTATGTAAAAGATGTCTATTAAGTTTGTGGCAAGCGAAATGCGCACAACGGACAGAAATAGGCAGCTGCAATCCCATAAAGTAAATATATATTCGTGATCAACTTTCACAAACGAGTTGATATAGCCATGTTTGTTTAGCTGCCCTTCTACTAATCTACTAATACTAATCTTTCTTTATGTGCAAAAGTAGATAAAGTTTGTTTTTGCTAATAAGAATTGCAATTCTAAAGCAGCAACCTTGTGTTTTGGCACCCATGATACTTAGTATAATTCCTAACGATTCTGAATAGATAATACCCTTTAAACTCAATCAATAAACAGTTTTATTTCCCATTTCACGACAGCAAGAAGCAGTGAACACTGTCGTTGCAACGTCGGCATAATTTGCATGCTTACAAGATAACAACAGGGTCTCGCCGAGTCGAGTTCGCTTGACTGTAGCCTTTGCCACTAGTTTGCTGCTGACTACGACAGAAATACACACACACACACACACACACACACACACACATGTATTAGGAGCGGCAAGTGTAACAAAGGCAACAAAGGAAGGCAGAGAGGGGCAACAGGGGGGCAGGCAGAGGCAGAGTCAGAGGCAAAGGCAGTTTTTGGGGCGGAGCAGGATGTGCGGACGGTCGCACAGACGAGTCGGAAGCAGGGACAAACAAACGGACGGATAAGAAGGCAAAAAGGAGAGCGAGCGAGAGAGAGAGATGGAGAGAGAGCGGAAGGGAGAGCAGCGAGTGGCAAGCAGCAAAAAGGGGCATGTGGCAAGCAAAGGACGTTGAAATGAACGAACGAATAGAACGTACAACGTACATGAAAAAGATAAGCGCACAGAGCGTCGCTGATAACGCAAGTTGTGCTAGCCGGCAACAGGACTCGTAGCAAGCACACACCCCACTACATACACACACACACACACACACACACACACATACATATAGACAGGCATGCCTGTAGATTGTGCCACCCCGGGGCAAGTTAGGGATAGACAGACACAGGACTTGTGAATTTTAACATTTTAGAGAAAAGCGAACGAAATTTTCGAATGTCAGCGTCGACTGAAACGAATTGTTGTTGGGGGCAAGCAGCTTGGTGAGGATTGCGACGGGGGGAGCGGGTGGTTGGTTGGTAAGGAGGCTGCTGCTGCTGGGAGGGATGGGGAGCTGTGGCAGCAACGTTGCTGCTGGAACGAAACAATTTGTAATTTATTTGCGAAGCGTGCGAAAGTTGAGGCAGCTGCCAAAGGCGTAGAGAGCCAGGAGATGGCACAACTGTGCCAGGCCATGCCACATGCCACACGCGTAAGCAGCAGCAGCAGCGGCAGCGGCAGTGGCAGTGGCAGGAGTTGCACAATGCTAGCAAATGCTTTGCTTTAAAGACACTTCTTGCGCTATCTCTTTCTCTTGTCTTAGTTCTCACTCTTTCTGTTTATTTTGTTCTAAAGTTTACTTTTGCAAATTTATTTAAAACTTTATGCTTTACACAATTTTCAAAATTTTGTAGTTTTTAATTTTAATTTTATTAAATATTTTATTATATATATTTTATTTGCATTTTGTTGTTACTTTTCATTATGTGTGTGTGTGTGTGCTTTTGTTAATTAAACTTGTTTGCTTTAATTGATTTATGCATTTTGTATATATTGTTGTTGTTGTTAAAGTTTATAAACTATGAACTTTAAATATTTATTACAAAAAATTGCAAGCTGCCCTTTTTGTTGTTTATATTGGAAGTTGTTTGTTGTTGTTGTTATTGTTGGTTTTGTTTTTGACTTTTGTTACTCAGTCCGGCAGTATTGAGTGAGCTTTTCTCTGCGTGTGCGAGTGTGTGTGTGTATGGTTGTGTAAAGCTTTCAGCAACTTAAAGTCTATGAAAGAAATACTTTTAAAAACTTGCATGCATATCTAATTTATTTAACTCTTTACTATAAAGTGTATCAAAAACTTGTTGTCACTGTGTGTGTGTGTGTGTGTGTGTGTGTGTGTGTGTGTGTGTGTGTAAGGCAAAGCTTTAAAGCTTTGCTAAGTACAAAACAATTGTAACTATTGTGTGGGACTTGACTTTGTTATTGTTTATTTTTGCTTTGCTTTGCTTAAGGACAAACGCAAACCCAACTGAACAGGAATATATATATATATATATATATATATATATAGCATTGTTTACATCGTCTATCGTTTTGTGGTTCTTGTGGTATGCGCTTAATCAGTCTTTGTATACAAAATTAATTAAATTAGCAAATGTTTCTATGTTGATTATTATTCACATTCGTTGTCAAGCAGCACAATTAACTAGGCAAAAATCAAAGTAAATGTTTGGAGGGGTGTGCTACGTGTGGGGCGAGGGGAAGTCGTCGTTGCAGCAAGTTGCATACAACAGCATAAGCGCCGCCAACAAGTCTGTGAACATTTTGTTATTGTTATTGTTTGCACTTATACAAATGATATCATTTAATTTGACACTTATAAACAATTAGAGCTTGCATAACATAATCTATAGGTTTACAAATTCAATAAATTAGACAGTTATCATTTCATTTAGTTAATAGTTTTTTTTTTTTTTTAAATAATATAATTTATATGTTTATATATATTTATATATATGTATATACAAGGTAGTCGTCTTCACATTTAGCCAAATCACAGCGTCGTTTAAATGCAGTTAATCAGCTACAAAAAGCGTGCTGGAAGAATTCTTTTGTTTATCATTTACTTATCATTCTTATCATTGCTGCTGTGGCTGCTCATCTGGTTTGCTGTGTGTGGGAAGGGGGGAAGGGGAGCGGCGTGAAGATCGCTTAATACTTGCTAACTTAAGAACAGGCTAGATAGATTTACAATTGTACTTAGGCCTAATATTAGAATTTACAATTTGTTGTTGTTGTTGTTGTACACTTAGACGACTCTTGATTGAAGTGGGGAAAGTTTAGGATTTTGGGCTTTGCTGAGATGAGATGGGGGAACAAAAGTACAGAGTATATCTATATAACTATATATATATACACATATATAGAAGCATATATAGTTGACATTGAGAACACAAATTGCCCGCTTAAAGTAATCTTCATACATATATATATAATAATAATAATAATAATAATAATAATTATCTTATTAAACCTAACTCCGGCTATCGTTGCTCTCACTGAAGCTCTGTTCGCTGGACTCGCGTCGGCTGCTCACCGGCTTCGCCTTGTATTCTGTGATGAAAACGGTGACCGAATTGACGGTCACCTCACGCGTTTGGGCTGTGGAGCGATCCACGTTCTTTAAACGCGCTGGATAACGTTTATGTCGCTGTCTATCGTGACCGCTGCCATGTCGCGAACTGGACGCCGGCTTGCCGTTGGGCATGTTGCCACTGGCGCCAGGCAATGTGGCCGCCTGCTGAGCGACTAGCGCCGAATTCAGGCGCGGCTTGCGCGTCGATGTGCCTGTCACCAGAAGAAACCAAACAATTGAAAGCAATATAAGAAAGACAGAGCTAGGCAATACAGTATATAGTGTGTGTGTGTATGTGACTGAATTAAATGAGTAATTGTATATTGCAAATTACTCAGCGGCAAAACAATTTGCCAATTGCCCTAAAGCGCAATTCAAACATATGTACGCACGTCGAAATCGAAATCGAAATTCGCATCGTATTCGAAATCCGTATCGAAATCGAGGTCACTCACCTTTTCTCACGTCACACATGCGACACTTGAACGCCTCCGCCGAGTTCCTGTACGTGCAGACACTGCAGTCCCAGAAGTTCTCCTCGATTACTTTCGCTTGGCGCTTTTGTCGTCGTACGGGCGATGATTTCTTGTCCATAATAATTAACGCTGAGCAAATAAATGAGTTGTCAAATTGCAGCTGGCCGAATTTTTTGCAATTGTTTTTGTTGCTGCTGCTGCTGCTGCTGCGACTGTCGTTGTTGTTGCTGCTGGCTGCTCTTGTTGAACGAAGCACAGAAATGCTCGCAAACGATCACTGCAGCGTCCTGGCTTACAAATATGTTAATACTTTGACTTTTATCACTCCATCAATGCATCAATTGGCCATATATAACTGCTTATTTCTTGTGAAAATCCTCTGCAATTTCTTCGGGCCAAATAGAAAATTTGTTGCGGAGTTGCCGTATGTGATGCGAGAATAAACACAAAATGTTGCTGAACTATTGCCCATGTATCGATATATCGCCAGACAGTGCACAACAAAAAACTATCGATAAGCGAATCATCGTTAACTTGAATTGTGCTTACATCGAGAAACATAATTTATTTAATTAGTTCTTCTTTCTAAATATTAATATATTTATATAAAAAATGTTAATATTAAGTTTTTCTTTATATACATTTGTGTGTGTTTTAAGCTTAATTAATCTAACTTTGATTCGGTCTCACTGCTCGAGCATCGTCTCAAAGTCCTTCAGCTCCAGCTCCCGCTCTATGACTTGAGTGTACAGATTGTCCAGTGTCTCCTGCATACGCTGCTTCAGTGTGGCATTCTGAATGGAGGCAATCTCGGTGGACTTTTGGGATTGCTGAGCCTTCAGTTCGCTTATTTGCCGTGTCAATTGGTTGATCTTCTCGTGAATCTGTTGCTGTGTGTATTGTGGCTGTGGCTCGTCCATGAACTCCAGGTTAACGAACTCCTCGCGTTTGCTCATCATTTGATTATCATAAAATCCACCGGGTGCAGCCAGATTCGAGCTGGAGCCAGCTGCACTGAGCTTGGGACTGCTGGCTTCTCGCCCGAACATGGATTTGTTGAACTCATTGCGCTCCAATTTCAAGCCGCTGCCGCTGGCATTGGCACCGCCACTGCTGGTGGCACCAAAGAAGTCGGACATGCGTGAATCATCGGCAGACAGACGAGAGGATTCTTCCAGTTCGTGGCGCTGTTGCCGTGAATCGTTGCCTGGCATCGTGGGCTCATCCTCGTCGTCCGTTGTGGACACCTCTTCGCCGAAAATATCGTGGGCAGCAACGCCCATATTTGGCGCACGATGTGTGTCAAAGTTGCTAGTCTCATCGTCATCGGATTCCACATTAATCTCACGCTGTGAAGTGCTCTCATTGATGGTCTTATCACTGGCATGCATCGTGTCATCTTGCAGATCCTCATCAGCTTCGTTGTACGGCTTAATATCCGACTGATCCAGCTCATCGCTGGGCTTGTCCTCCTCATTGATGATCTCGTATTCAACGCGCACAGCTTCGTTGTCAATGCGCAGTAGATGCTTCACTTCCTTCTCAATTTCCGGCGTCTCCACGTTCTTTTTCTTCAGCGTCTTGCGGAATCGCCGCTTTCGCACATTTTTACAAGGCGGCGTGATGCCATGTGGCCATAGATACTTCTTGTCCACCTTATTGGGATCCTTCTTTTTGTTCTTGTTCGGCGATTCCTTCTCCGTCTCATCCTCAGGCTCCTCCTTGCATATCAACAATTGGCAAATGTCCGCCGACTTGTAAAAACTTTTGTTGTCAATTGTCTTGTAACTTTCCACAACTGTGGGCAAGTCAACAATCTTCGCATAGAGCAACTGGTCATCCAAGCGCACCTCTCCGTACCGTAAATCCTGATCCAATTGAATGTTCAATCGATCCTTTATATTACCAGCTTGTATGGACTCGTGCACCACAGTTGCTAGGTGCTGCAAGGAGAGGAAGAAAACATGAGACACATTTCCCAAAAGTGTAAACAAAGCGTCGCCGCTTACTTTGGGGAAACGCATTATGAACTGATTCTCCAGCTCAACTCCATCGTCCCTGGGCTTGTGTTCGGTCTGCTTCTTCTTTTCAAACATGTCGCACTTGTTGATTATTCTTTTTAATAACAATATTAAAAATATTTGTTATAAATTGCAGCGCACGATTGCGTGCATAGCGATAAAATGTTATTGTTGCGATGTATTGGTTTCGATATATCGATATGTGAAGTAGTGCTGTAAAATACCAATGACGCACATCTGGCAACTCTATTTACTCTTTCAATAAGCGCGCTTAAATAAAGTGAAAACTGCTCTGTTCGTTTTGTGTATTCTTTTTGTTTTATTTTTTTTTTGCGAGTTTCTTTGTTGTGTTGTTGTTGCTGCTCATCACACGTTTGGCGTGAATGCTTTTGGTTAATAACCCATCAGTCTAGCTGCCGCAATGTGCCTACGCAATAAGCCAAAATGGAGCGCAAAGGCCGCCAAGAGCACAACTTGTTTGCTTCTACACACACGTATGTACATATGTGTATGTGTGTGTGTATAATTATTATTATTTATAATAGACTTAAACAAATAGCTAAAACAATAAACAGCTGCTATGATCTGCAGTTGCTTATGTCCACAGTTTAAATTTAGCTTAGCTTAGCTTATCTTATCTTATTTCAATCTCGTGCGCATCTCATTTAATTCCCTTTGGATTGTAGACACCCAGGAAGGTGTTGCACTTGCGACAGTAATGATTGCCTGTGCGGCAACTGTTCATGCAATACGGCACAAAGCAGGCACAGAAACACCAGCTAAAGAGAGAAATATGTAATTTTTTTAATAATTTCAAATACTCTATGTATATGGCATATTAACACTTACCCCACTAGACAGATAAGAGCTGCTGCGAGGTGAGTACGTGCATTTGCCGTGTGCGTCATGCGTGTTGTCTTCTGCACGCCACAGGCCGGACACAGCACGCGACAGGGATTGGGGCCCAAATTGGTTGGAGCTGTTTTAAAAGTACAAGTTCTTGTTTATGCAGTTGCTGTGTACAAATCACAAAACTTACCTGCTGACACAATTGTGGGCACTAGTTGTTGTGGTGGTTGTTGTTGTGCCTGCTGTATTGGCAACGGTTGCGCATTCACCACAATCACTGGAGCGGGGGCAGCTGCAGGTGCGGCAAGTTGATTCGCTATTGCCACATCGTATGATGGCGGTGCCTCAACAGCGGCAGTCAATCCGGTTGCAGACTGTCCGATTGTTGGCGTCGGCAAAGGTGCGCTGGGCATCTGAAAATCCACTTGTGGATAAAGCATGGCACGCTTTTGATCCATGGCTCAGAGTACGAAGTTCAGCTTCACCTTCAGCGTTAACACCCTATGAATCAGGGCCTAAATAAAAATCGCAGCCAAAGAGCTTTGTTTGTTTAGCTAATAAACTGCTGCTGCTTCTGCTGCAGTGGCTCAATTATCTCTCTCTCAATAGCTTGCTCTCTTTACGTTTCCCACAGCGCTCGCTTAACGTCGCCGTCTGACGCGCTTCAGTTTCAAAACGCGACTGAAGTCAAGTTCTGCGCCAAGCGAGCAAATCAGCTGCCAGATCCGCTGAAGAGAGCAAGTTCGAGAGTGAGAGCGAGCTTAAAAGATAACTGACAACTTTGGCAATCTTTTGCGGTAATTGCAAGACCCGAGAAACACGAAAATTTAGATATTTACTAAGTACAATGTATTTGAACAATTTATCTAAGACAAGCAAACGCTTAAACTCTATGTACACTAAGTATATAGTATATATGTACAGTAGAGCCTCACTATAGTGTACTTTAATGTATATTTGTGTATATGTATATTTTCAAATGATTTGTTGTTTCTTTCATAGTTGTAAATTTAACTGTCATATGAAGTATTATTTTAAATAAAGTTCTTTGATGAACTTATCTAATTAAGTTGATAAATTTAATTATATTATATTATATAAGACAACTATAGTATTTATATTTGATACACTATAGGCAAGCTCAACTGTATTTGTAATTAACAACACTTTTATGTCTCTATCCACAGGTTTGCTGCTTATAATTCGTGTTCGTATCGTGTCTTCTTTTGGGGGAAGTCTCGACATCCGGCTTCACTTGCGCAGATATGTGCCCAGGTAGCGATCGCACATGCCACAGTAATGATTGGCACTCATGCAACTGGTAATGCAATAGGGCAGGCAGACGCAGCAATAGAGTCTAAGCAAGTTATCGATATCAATATCAATATCGTTATCAGTTATCAGTGATTCGTTTTACGTTTATTTAGGTTGATTACTCACTGTAGCAGGCAGAGCAGCAGCGCAATTAGATGGGTGCGTGAATTGGGCTTATAGAGGATGCGAGTGCGTGCAAAGTTATGACAGTATGGACACTGTATATCCTGGGGCTCGGGACCATACGGATTGCCTGGCACAACAATCACAGTGTGTGCGGGCACTGCAGTTGCTCCCGGTCCAGTTGTCTCTGCCGGTGTGGCAGTTGCAGTTGCCTGATCATAACTGGGCGGTGCCGGTGTTGCATGCAACAACTGCTGCTGCTCCGGCTCATGCAGCTGCCCGGCCGACTCCTTGGGCTCCTCCAGCGGCGTTTTGGGATAAACTGGTTCCATTATCTGATTATGACTGTGCTATGACGAGTTCTAAACTCCAAATAGCCATGAAATGTGTTCGAACAAACCAACGAATGCGTCCAATTGTTTCTTATCAATAAAAGCCGTTTGCGTTGACAGCTTTGTGGTAGGTTTCTGCTCCTCCTTCTTCTTCTTCTCTCTATCCGTCTCCCTCTGCCTCTGCCGCTGATTGTCGAAAGCTCTTTGCTGATTGTGCGCTTTATTTGTTTACCTTATGGGAAATACTTGTATATATCGAGCAAGAGAACAGTATACTGTGGAGTGTCATAGACTGTGAGATACCCGATAGTCTTGAGAGTTTATTTTACGCTTTATTTGTTTACCTTATGTCTGTATTGGAGAAGGAAGATCGCTGCAGTGGAGTGTGATAGATAGTCTGATACCCGATAGTACTGAGAGTTTACTATAAGCGTTGTTTGTTTACCTTATGAGAAATACAGGTCTACATCGGAGAAGATCGTTACAGTGGAGTGTGATAGACAATGAGATACCCGATAGTCTTGCGAATTTAGTGGGCTGGACAGTAAGTTTCCCGTTGTGTTTCCCTTATGATAAATACATATCTATATCTACGGAGGAAAATCACCGCATTGGAGTGTGTTCGACTGTAAGATACCCGTTACTCATACGATTACTTGCTATGTATGTGCTTCTTCTTACATAACTTGCGTGTTTATTATGCGATGTTGTTGAAATGTTCATAATAAATTTAAACTAGATAACATGTTATGTGTTACAAAACTCAAGGCTTTAGCTAATAGTCTTTAGCAACTAAATAACACTATAAATGAACAGAAATACAAGACTATAAATATAACTATGACGACTTTATTATTGTTGTATATCAAGAATATGTTTGGAGATGCCTTCTTCGCTCTGTTACATACATTCCCACGAAGTCATCATACTCTGCTATGCTTCAGTTAGCAAGTATATGAATACGTCTGTCAACAACTTTTGAAGAATTGTTTGCAGCTTGCTTTTGATGGGAAAGTTATTTATGTTTATATTGTTTAATCGCTGCTATAGATGCCCACAAATTTGTTGCAATTGCCACAGAAATGATTCGCATTCATGCAGCTTGTGGCGCAGTACGGCAAACAGGCGAAACACCAAAGACTTTGTTTTTTTTTTTGGCCAAGATATTGCAGCATCAAAGAGAAAGAGCAAGCGCAAGATAAGATATCACTAAACGAGATTAGAGTTGAACTGATAAGAGATCTTACCCCACAATGCATAACAGGGCGGCCATACAATGGGTCCGCACACTGGGCGCATACTCAACACGCGTCAGCTTCTGCACATGACAATGGGGGCAACTGATGAAGCAAGGATCTGGACCCACAGCTGGGGGCGGCTCCTCTGCAAAATGTCATGGAACTTTGCAACAGATATACACATATGTGGCACACTTACGTTGTATGAGAATCACTTGCGTGGCTGGCGGCATTGTGTGGACATGTGTTGACTGCTCATAGCTTGGCGGCTGTGGCGGCAACATCTGCATCTGCGTCTGCGCCGTCGTATATGCCACAACTTGCGGCTGATACTGATAGTTAATGCCACCGGCTTCCACATTGTGTGGCAGGTTCTTTTGCATGTTCAATTTATCCGCACACAGGTCTGTTGATAACCAACTTTGGTTTCATACTCTCTGCTCTTTGTGTTTCGGTTTCGTCAAGTCCAGCAACAATGTTGCCAGCCTGCCATGTTGCCGCAACATGTCCGAAAAAGCTCTGCCAATGTTGCCAGCTATGAGAATGTTTGTCGTTCATTCTGCAGACACGCGATTTCTAATGTGTTGACGTAATATAAATATATTTATATTATTATAAATCAAATAAATTAATAATTATTATTCATTATTTAAAGTAATTTCTGTCTTAAGTCTTTTTTAAGCTTTGCTAATAAATTAAAGTTATTAAATAAGATAAGATTAAGATTAAAATTAAAATTAAAGATTAAAGAAAATTGATGCGCGTTAAACAATTTATATACGTATTTTTGTGTGATATAAACAGTTAAGTTTGTTTAGTTAAGCGTTGTGCTAATGAAACAGGCAAAACTGCCGCAGCTGAGCATGCTCGACTAAGATATACCCCGTAATTATAACATATATTCGCAGACATTAACAAATAAATAAAAAAAAGACATAAAATATACACATACCAAAGTTAGATGGCGCTTTAGCTGCTTCACAACACTAACTTAAATACTAGTAGTAAATAATGGAATATTTTCTTTGTTTACTAATCGATTCTGATGAAAATTACAGAGTTTATAGAGAGATTTACAAAACCGTAAACTGCATTTCAAAACATTAAAAAACCCCAGTGGAATAATGAAGAATGATTGATATCTAGGCCGGATATCCCTTGTAAAGAGAACGAAGCTTGTAGATAAGATTCAACAGAACATGGTAAGCAATTAATTTGTCAGCATTAATTGCAGTGAGTGCAATGAGTCACCCTGTCACACAAAACACTGAGTTACCCTGTAATACATTTATAGCATAAAGTGTAATTTTATTTAATTAGCAAACAGCATATGCAATTAGTAGTTGTGACAGTTGAGCAGCAAAGCGAAAGGATAACACGTACTTAACACTAATGATACCCTATAATATCTTCCGAAAAGTCTCAGCGTTCGTAGGTGCCAATATAGTTGTTGCACGCGGGGCAATGATGATCGATGTTGCGTGCACAGTCCGTGCAATACAAAAATGGGACGCAGGGCCAACAACTGCAACAGTTGACAGTTAGAAAACTCTACAAATACTTTTGTAGAATTACTTACGCTAAGGCACAAAGCAGCAACGCTATCAGATGTGTCCTTGTGGTGGACTTTGCCCGCGTGGCTGTCATCACCTCCAGGTGGCAAGTGGGGCAGATCACTCTGCTCGACTCGGGACCAACGGCTGTCGACATGTTGCAACTGTATAATAATCCCCTATTGAATACAGCTGGGAGTCGACTGCACCATATATATATATACGTCCCTTGGGTACCCGCATGTATTATGTAAAGTGGTTAATAGCTGAAAATAAACTTGCATATGATATATATATGTGTATATATATATAAGTATAAATATATAGCATATACCCACTGCTTATAGCTGCATGGGTATTCGTTTTTAACTTAATAAGTAAATATAAAATATATTTTTGTACATACAGGGCAGCTCCAAGTCTAGCATGCCTAGTTACTCAGCTACAAATTAGACTGTGACTCAAATGGGCTATTCAAATAACATTTTCATTAAAATTTGCATTAAATAAATTGAAATATGGCATAAAATAGAAATGCTTATTTAAATACCCTGCAGCCAAAGGCAGTAGGGTATGCTAGGCTTTATCTAAAGACATTTTTGATTAAAACATATATGCTATTAAAACAAGTATGCGATGGAACAACTTCTAAAGTCATATTTATAAGTATTTTTGTCGGTTCGTCATAGCGTTGTCTGCCTGTACCATGCAACCACTGATTAGTGGTTGGTGTCTTGAGTTGCTTATAATATTTGTTATGACACGATTAAGCACAAAGTAGAACAGAGTTGCATGCACCTTAAGATATTGACAAACACTGAAAAAAATCGGAGTTGAATTGGGAATTAAATAAATTTTTAAATTATTAATTAATAAAGAAAAGTGTATGATTATTTATAGATTTATTATTTATTTATTGCGGAATATTTAAAGTACAGTTGTGTTTTAATATTATTTTTTTTTTTTTCGAAATACACATAATGTAAGTTTTTTGCTCAGTGTTCTTGTTAAAACATAATAATATTTTTATTTTTCTTTATATTTATTGTTGTTTGCACTGCCATTAACAATTGATATTGTCTGGGAGAGAATTCCGAGAATTCAATTGAACAAATGATTCAACTTTTACCTCGATTTTTCATTTGTGTGTGTGTGTGTGTGTAAAGAGTATAAAATATTCGTTGTTTTAGTGAATTTATTAGATTATTATTTGTTAAGTGCTTGATTGATGATGCACATTTAGTTTGTGGCTCGTTTGTTGCTTGTTGCAAGTTCATGTGGCAAGCGCTTGGTTGCCTTCAGTTTTGATAGGAGCCAATGAAGGCGCCACAGCTGGGGCATTCGTGTGTGGCACTCTGACAGGAGTCCACGCAGTAGGGTATGCAAACACAGCAGATGCCACTGCAACAGAAGCGATTAGACTGCTGCCTTGTCTCTCAACTGTGGCAACATCAACTTACCCCACCAGGCAAATGAGCAGCGCCATCAAATGTGTCTTGGTGTTGGGCTCATGCTTCACGGTGGTCTGCTGCCGTGTGTGGCACGAGGGGCAAGTGACCATGGCCGGCATGCCGCCCAAATTGTTTTGTATTGGCGCTGTGAATACACAAAAGTATTTGCAAGTATTTATTCACTCTATTCACTTGATTCACTTGTTCTGTGTCTCAACACTCACGTTGCATGTAGACATTGGGTTGTTGCACGGTTATCACAGCCGCTGGAGCTGACATCTCGGTTGGTATCATCGATGGGGCACCCAGGTCACCATAATGCGGTGGCGCCTCTTGCGCATGCGGATAGGTCTCTGCCTTGGATTCCATTGTTGCCGCTCAACTGTTGCTGCCACACGTTGGAGGTTGTTGCTGTTCTTGTTGCTGCCACACGTTGGAGGTTGTTGCTGCCTTCCGGATTGAGGTCTTTGCCGTTTGCAGCTCGTCACGAAACTGAAAACGTCCAGCAAATGTCGCTTATTCGACGCCTGTCTGAGTGGCAATACAACTGCAGATACACATGCCCTGCTCGCTCTGTGTGTGTGTGTGGGGTGTGTGTGTCTGGTGTGTATGTGTGTCTGATGTGTGTGTGTGTCTGATGTGTGTGTGTTAACATAATGGCAACTGTAATGCTTGGCTCAGCATTAAAAGCAGTGCAACTCAAGCGCAGTTTGAGTATCAGCTAATTACAGGGTATTCACCAGCACGAGGTATACTAAAATATGGCTTAAGCCATGCACAGCAAATTAGCAAAGCAGTTCATTAATATTATAGAATGATACAGAACTTAGATAAGCAACTGTTGCATTTTTATAAAGTTCTTAGCTATTTTACAGGGTATACACTTGAAGAAAACAGCATACCCAGACATGGCTTGTCAATATAAAGCAAATTCTCAATGTAAACAAATAATTCACTGCACAACTAAGTCGCTTTGTGATTCTTATGAAGTCTATTTCTTTTTTTACAGGGTATAAAAATTGTTAAAAAGCAGCATACTCACACACAGCTTACGCATGCAATGGCAAGCCATTAAAATTGATTTATTTCTCAGCAAAGCTGCTTTGTTATGTGTTTTTACAGGATATTCTCTTTTTACAGGGTATATAGATTGAAAAAGAAGGCTGAATGGCTTAAGCATACAAACTAAATAGACAATGCAATGCATTCGCAATGCTTCATTTCCTTTTTAGCTGTTAATACAACTGTTTTACAGGGTATATCATTTGCACAGGGTATGCTAGTTTATGCTTAAATATGTAACTAATGATTTATTCATTAAGTTAAGTTCTTTTCGATGCAATTGATTTGTTTTTAAGTATTTACAGGGTATAAGTTTATACATATATATAGCTTAAGAATGCATAGCAAATTGCATGCATGCAACGCATCGAAAGTGATTGAAAAAAATTGATTAGATAAGACAATTGTAAATGTTTATTTAGTTGTTTATCTTTATTTAATATTTTTTTATCTTTTTATTTTCTTTTGTACTTTTTTTAAACAATTTGTTAGCTTGAAATCAATTGCAATAAAGTGAATCATTAAGTTGCCTGAACTGAGTGTATCGACTGCACTTGCAAAGTGCTCCTATTCATGTGCACAGTGCTGTAGGCAAAACGTGTCAAGCATTTGCACATGTTTTAATTAGTTTTCTTTCTATTTTATTTATTTAAAATATATTAACTCAGAGATAAGTCGAAATGGGCTTAGTTGTAGCAGTAACAGCACTTTTGTGGCCAAAATCAATTAGCCAAAACGCCTAGGCCAGTTACGGATTGCAGCTGCCACAATAATGAGCCAAGCTGCAACAGCTCTAGTGGCAATAAGCAAGGGCAACGAAGTAGAGCAAACAATGCAGGATGTGGCAAAGGAGCAAGGAGCTTGACAAGCAGAAGGCGGAGATGGAAATGGAGACGAAGACCCCTGTCCAGGTGTAGTGTGTCCAGCTGGACTACGTGGCGTATACGCAATTAGGGCACACTAAGTGCTGAAGGCATTCAAACTAAGGTGGTAGAGTGTTATAGCGCAGTGGCAATGCATGTAACAGACAGAAGCTGACAACTATACAAAGTATATATGCATATAAATGTTTGAACAGCATTAACAGTCGAGTTCATTTAGTTAGAACCATTTAAATTCAGAAGATTAGAGCTAAAGCTAATTAGATAGATAAATAGACAGAGTTTTCTATTAGATTTAGAACACGTTTTCCCTTTTTTTAGTTTTAAATTTATGATTTTCAATAATTTATTAATTTATATTTTGTTAGGCATAAAAGTGTACAGGGTATCACACAGTCGAGCACACTCAACTGTAGCTTTATTTACGTGTGCTTATTATCGAAATGCATTAGAATTTCTTTAGCAACATTAAAGTAATGGCATGCGTCTGATAATAATCGATTAATCGAATAACTATTCATTGCTGTGAGAGAGAGCAGGCAGTGTGTGGTGCAGTGAAGCCTCCGAGTGTGCGACAGCCAAGTGCTAACGCTCGTAGCTGCCAATGAACGCCTTGCAGGAGGGGCAATAGTGCTCGGTGTTGCGGGCACAGTCCGTGCAGTACAAGCCGCAGGCGCAGGGCAAGCAGCTGCCAACAAAGAAAGAGAGAAAGCAACAGTTAGAAAGAGAGGGAGAGTGGCAGAGAGAGAAGGAGATAGAACACTTACCAGAACAAACACAAGAGCAACGCAATCAGATGCGTTTTGGTTGTGGCCCTTGGCTCCGTGTGCGTTGTCACTTGTTGCCTGCAGTTGGGGCATGCCACACTGGCGGGACTGGGGCCCAAAGGTGTGGACATTTCACCTGTGACACGTGCGACAAAGAAAGTGTTATTATTATTTTGCATGCAGCTATCGATGCGACCTTGTAGTGAGTCTGACTGCGCTTTGCGTGTCATTGCAGTTGGTAATCAGTAATCAGGAATCAGTAATCAGTGCAATGTGATCTGAAATGGTTGTATGCAACTCCTTTTGCATGTCGCAATTGTTAATTGCCTGGCTGAACAACCCACTGGCCAGCAGATAGTGTAGAGTGTGCCGCTAATTGCTTGGCATGTGGCAAGCAAATTAAATTCAATAATTTCAATAGTTTTTGCATTTGACGACCAACTCTGACATCATCCGCTGACACTGAGCATTGTCTGTCTGCCTATCAGTTGATTGTGGTGGCAACTGAAAGTGTCTGCCACATGCCACAGTGCCACATTAGTAACCACTTTCAGCGATGTCGTCATTCATTTGTTTTCTTTTTTTTTTCATTTCGTTTGTTCTTTTGCCAAATATGCGTTACAAAGTTTGGCACACACCTCAAATGCTTCTAAACAAACAAATAGTAGAAGCTGTTACCAGCCTGGGAGTGTTTATGGAAATCTATGCGCCTCTCTGTCTCCCTCCCTCCCTCCCTCCCTCTCTCTCTGTCTCACTCTGTCTACCTATTAACGCTTCCCTAACTCGTTGGGGTTTCCCACTCTCGCACATGGCTCATTGCCTGCTTTTGGGCGTTGTCTTTAATTAACATTACTTAACTTAAGTGAGTGAGTTATTGGCAACAACAGAGTTGAAGAGCAGCACAGTAGTCGCTGCATAAGTGCAACGTCTTCACATTCATAGTAATTTTTAGTCATAACTAAAAGCATTTATTTCTGATATTTATGTTATAAATGAAATAAATCAAATAATTGTTTATTTAATTTATAGTTTAGCATTAATAAATTATAATTATTTATATTTTATTTGATTAATGAAATTATAATAATTTATATTTCTTTGTATCAGCTAAATTAGTTTAATTATTAATTACTATAATTAGTTATTTTTTATTTATTATAATTATTTATATTTTTTATAAAGTTTATTAATTACTATATTTATTTATATTTTATTTATTTAAATTTATATTTATGCTTTAATGAATTTAAAGTTTGACGTCTTTAATTTATAAATTTAAAAGCAAATGAATATTGTTTTTATTTATATTTTTTAATTTAAAAGTTTAATAAATTTGCAGTCTAATGAATTTAATACTAATATTATTAATTAGTTATTTGATTAAAGAATTTGAAATTTACTAAATGAATATTAAAATTAATATTATTATTATTTATAAATAAATAATAATTATATTTTTTTTGTATGAAATGTATATTATAATAATTTATATTTTTATGCATTAATGCATTTAAAATATAAAGAATATAATTATTATTTATATTTTTGAGTATTAGATTAATAATTTTGATGTTAAATATATTCTTTTCATTCTTTTGTTATATTATGAATTTGAAAATTAATAAATATTACTATTTATATTCTTTAATATTTAAACTAATTGTTTTCAAATGGCAAGTTCCTTAAAAATGCAATTTCAACAAGTTGAAAGAGTTGGTTCTTTTATTTGTGATATTCGAATATGCCTGGCTCCCACTTAAACAGGGACTACTGTAATGTTAGAGCAAATCTCAGTTTTCCCAGTTTAGTTTAGTTTAGTTAGTTAGTTGAATTAGTCAGTTAGTTTTATATACATTTGCAAAGCTTACAACAAATTAATATCAATTATTCTTCACATTGTCTGAAGCTGATTCTAACAGATTATATAGCACTATATACATATACTATATAAACAACTCACTCTGAGGTTGATCCTGATTCTTATATCAAACGAAGGCGACACGACTTGTTGCGCGCTGTGGTAACAGAAACGATGTGAACTCTGCAGCTCAGGCGAACAATCAAGGAAAACGATTGTCACCCAAATAAATGTACAGCCCAGGCACGCACTGTGGTGCGAGTTCAATTTGCAGAGTTAACAGCGAAGCTTAAAGTTAACTATATGCTTAGCAAAGAACTTTTACATTTATATGCATAAAAAAAAAACAAATATATAGCTACTGCAACAATATGTATACCTTTGTTGTATATTGAATAAATTCAATAAACTTTTCACATAAATATATGTAGGTTATAGATAATACTAACTATTTGTTAAATTATTTTTACTTTTCATATTTGTTTATGCAAACAGTTTCACACACTGAGAATTACTAGTTGACCACTGTGCAATGTTTACCGAAATGACATTCGCAGCGCAAGCAAATCGCAACAAACGAAGCGAATGCTTAGCAACAATGTTGCCGCAACACGCAGCTGTTGATTCTTAGCGTCAATTGTTGATACACAATGTATATGTATTGATTGGAATTGCAAGCAAAGCCATTTTATGTTTTTATTTTGAAATACATAGAAAATGTAAGTGTAAACTTAGATTGTATGTATGAAATTCTTGTTTATTTTAAATTCGGACTGTTGTTATTGTGGTTGTTGTTGCAATTTAGCGAAATGTTGCTTGAAGCATGGCTTCCGATTTCACAGTCCATTATCGCTTCAAAGTCGACGTCGATGTGGATCTGTATGTGTGTATGCTGTGTATATGAATGTTTCTGCATATGTATTTGTGTTTTTGGAGAGCGATATTTGTGTACAGCGTCGGGAATGTCATTTAGAAACGTCCCAGGCAGGCGTTGCACTTGGGGCAGAACTGGCTGGTCGAATAGCAGCAGTCGCAACAACAGGGCAAACAAACGCACGGAAAACTATTTGTGGGGAGAGGGAAATATGACATTAGTATGCACTCATTTGTTTTTGATTTTGTTAAATCAGCAAAAAATTCGACATTTGTATCGAGACAAAGTGTTTGCACTTACAAGACGGCGCATAGGATCAAAGACATCAAATAGGTTTTCCAAGTTGCATGATACTTGACGATCATCTTGACATGAGTATGACAATGGGGACAGATCAAACCTGGACCACCGGGCTGATTATCAACGACAATCGTGTTCTGATTTACCACATGCACCGGAGCAGGAGCAGGGGCAGGAGCAGGAGCAGTTGTGTACACCATTTCTGTAGGTGGAGCGCTGGCTGCACCATTCCATTGATCCTGTGGGGAGTATGCCGGCGGCTGACGGGGAAGTTTGGTATAGTCCATGGCCAACAATTATGTGCGCGTGTCTAGAAATATAAGAATGCACTCACGAATTTAAGCACGTTTTGTTTAATGCAGGGAAAGTCCCGTTATAAATTGCAATTAATAACTGTCTGCACGCTTTAGCTTGTTTATAGCAACATATAATTAACATATATATTTATGTATATAAGTATATATATAATATGTACTTGTGCTTAGATAATTTCTGCAATCTCAGTTGAATTTTTTGAATTTATTTAAGCGTACGAAGCGACCGGCGACTTCCTCTAAGAACACGAACGAACTGAGGAGTTTGCAAAGAATATGCGCTACAGCAAGAAGAAGCAGCCGCTGCTGGCTAAGCTCTTGCTCTCTAAGCATTTTGCGCAAGTCCAAGCGAGATAGGTAGCTGAGCAACAGCTCAATTCGGAAATATACACAATGAAGACGAAGATAGGGACAATTTTAAAACAGAAGATATGCAGATAACTGTTTTTTTTATTTATTTTTGGCTACTTTTTATGTGTGCTTTACTTTACTTAAAACATATGATTATATGCGCACAAAGTGGTTTTTAAAAAATAGAAAATTAAGAAATGCAAGAATTTTTGTACTGCGGCATAAATAAATATTATATTATTGCACTTAATATATAATTAGCAATTGGCAACTCCACACGTTAGTGCAGTGGAGACATACTCCAATGGAAGTAAGCAAAATGTCGCTAAATTTGAAAATATGATAAGCAAGTTAGCGAAGACCTTGCCACTCTACACGATAGTTGAGTGGAGACACACACCAATTGAAGTACGTTCGTTGAATTTAAAATTATGTACAGAAGTTCCCAACGACTTGGCAACTTTGAATAATAGTTGGGTGAGGTACATAAAAACACGTTAATTTCAAAGATATCAATATTTTCTAGAGACTTAAAAGGTCCACACGACAGTTGAGTGGAGATGTATCCAGAGACTACAATTCTATATGACGATTGAGTGCAGACACAAACCAATTGAAGTGTGCAAAAGCTCGTTGAATTCCAAATTATTCCAAAGACCTTGCAACTCTACACGACATTTGAGTGCAGACCCAAACCAATTGAAGTACGCAAAAGTTGGTTAAATTTAAAGAATTATATTTTAATTAAAATTATAAAACATTTAAAGTTATTTTAGTTTTTTTCCTAAACAGCATATTATGCTCATAACTCAATAAGCATTTTATTGTTCATATAACGCGTTATCTTGAGTTCGAATACTTAATGTTCTGCCAAAGTTGTTGATCGATAATTGGATTAATCCCGGCGACTGCCAATGAATGCATTACAAACGGGACAGTAATGATTGGCCGATTTACAGGAATCCATGCAATAGGGAATACAAACACAGGGCCAGCAACTACAAAATAATGATCAAGAATAGATAAGTTAGATAGATAAGTTAGTCTATTGGGTAATCGACAAAGGAGTGTGTGAACTGTGTGTGTGTCAAATTGTACAGTTAAATGCCAATGCTTATCAATATATGAACAAACATTCATATCTAAGTAAGATTTATGGCTTGCAGATAGTGTTATTTGGAAATGAAAGCTGGCCGTAACCTAACTAACTTGACTCAAGGCGATTTCCAGTTAACAGAGTTCAGTTTTTCCTTCTGGGTTTTCTTGCATTTCCTTGACTTACCCCACGAGGCACAGGAACAGTGCAATGAGATGTGTTCGTCCGGTTGCCGCGGTCTGAACGCTGGTTAACACGTCACTGTGACAGGAAGGACAACGCACTAATGTGGGATCCCTTCCAACTGGAATGTATTGATGCTGGGCGGTTGAATTGATGATCACACAGGCGCCCGTTGTGGCCGCTGGCTGTGGTTGCAATTGTTGTTGTATATATGGTGGATACTGCGGTGGTTGGGTGGGTCCTGCCGGATACTGTTGATGCTGATATGTCTGTGCAGGTGTAAAGTTAGTGGCGGGCAACGGTTGCTCCGTGTACGCTGGCGGCTCCTTGTTGTCCTTCTCCATATTTCGTTGGGATTGGGATTGACTGATCCACTCCTTTGAGTGCTGGTGCTTCAACTGAGCTCAACGTCAAAATTGGACATCGATAATACCCGAGTTGAGCTGACAACCACTAATAACAATTTGCTGATAACCAATTGTAGCTTATCTCTTATCAACGGTTCACACCTGTTCTCGATAAGCTGCGAGTTACAACTGAGAATTGGGGGATTTCTTTTTTTTCTTTTGTACCCAAACTTCAACTCAATTTGTTGTGCAGAATTTTGATATTTGTGAACTGTGAAATCAGTTAACTTTCTTTGAAATGAACTCACAGTTTGCACAATTCTCAAATAAGTTACAATTGATAGATCTTTTTATATATTCCATAGCTATAAAATCATCACGTTTACTGTGAATTGGCTTTACAGTTGAGCTCGCTTAGATTAGATTGTAAAGTCCAAAGAAAAATTGGTGTATACTCCTAATTGAAAGGCGTCTGCAGAGTAAACTTACTTGATTATCAAGTTCAACTCAACTCAAGCAAACTTATCGCTCAGTTATAAATGTTTATTAATGAAAGCTGACAATAAACAATGTAATCTTGTTGATATGCTATAATAAAAATAATATATTAGTTATAAATTGTGTATATAGATACTGTTTCTTTATATTTATAGATGAAGAAGATTGAATCTGCCTCAAAGTTGATGCCTTTCTTGCTTCGTTTTAACATGTTTAATTGTTACAAATTGTTTAGGCATTAAATGTACATATCCAAATAAAGTAAACAAATGTGTAAGGAACGTAGAAAAACTTACATAAAGTGCCTATTACTGATAAGAAGCTATTGGTTGTGCCAAACAGACACAAGCGAATCAATCGAGTGCACATGTCAGCTTAATACCCTGTGATAGTCTGCTTATTAAAGTCTTTTCTTTATAATAGAGTAAATGGTATGCTTTTCCGTTCTTTTCTTTTTCTTTCTCTTTCCTTCTTTTCATTTCTTTTCTTTAGGAGTTGTACATAAACAATTCCATATATAAATATATATATATAAACACATTTCTCTAAATACTTTGCATATGCATGAATCGCTCGTGCTCGCTGTCTCGCTCTCACACCTAAGCAAAGCCCAAGCAATTCAATGCAAATATTTATTTTTTTCTTTTTTCTTTATTTTCTGCATATCTTTCTTATTTGTGCACCGATCGTTATGAAACTTTCAGTATTGTTACACTAGGCTATGCTTCAAGCAGCTGTTAAATAAATGCTTTAATTAGTTTTATTTTAAGCTGTTATTTACACTGGCATTCAACTTGTAATCACTTTTTAGCCTATTATATATGGGTACAGTGTATTAAATGGCTATACTACTTCTAATATATATAAACTCACACATTGTAGGCCTTGCTTAGCAAAATTCCAAAAAAAGAAAAGATTTATTATGTAGAATTCTCTGTGAAATTGCTTTGATTAGAAGATTATGCATATTTGAGGTTATGTTATGTTTAAGGATTGGTTTAAGTTGCCAAAAGAAATATTTTATATATTTAAATGAAAGGAATTGTAAATATATGAGTTATATACAAGGGAAGTAGTTAGAAATTGAAAATATAATAAGTAGAAAATATGTTTGAGTTGAGGTTATGTTGATAGTTAAGTTTAACATTCCGATAAGGAATTTTCCTTGAATGGAAAGAGATTACTTCCCACATTGAAGGGTGTACATATAGGAAAATGAATTATATATAAGAAGTAAACATAGACAGCAGATTCAACTGAAGTTAGGCTATGTTTATAGTTAAGCTTCTCTTGCCAAAGAAAATTTGCATTGTTGTGTATGTGATCGCTTTGCTTTATTCATAATCGTTAAGTTAATCGTTTCAAATACAACTCGAACTTATAGTTAATTGTTTGCTGGAGGGAGAGAGAGAGAGAGGGAGTTGAGTTGAGTTGAGTTGAGTTAGTTCTCGTAGGTGCCAATGTAGCAGCCACAATTGGGACACGAGTGCTCGGCATTCTGGCAGGAATCCATGCAATACGGCACACACACACAAGGCCAGCAGCTGTGGGGGAGGGATGAGGGGGAATGTGAACAAGAACAACAATTGATTAGAAAATGTGTGAAATGATTGTAAGTGATTCATGGTAAATGACACATTTACCATGTGAATCACACTCGAATGCTATTCAACTCACAGAAAGAGGCAAAGTATCAAGGCCCAGCAATGTGTGCGTCCTGTGGGTGTTCGCTTCACGTTGGTGAGGATATCCGCATGACAGGATGGACACTGCACCCGGGATGGCTCACTGCCAATGGGCACCACATTCGTTGTCGTCGTTGTCTGTATGATCACCTGTGGTGGTCCGCCCGGCTGATAGGTCTGTGCTGGTGTATATCCCTGGTGGCTCATCCTTTAATCGTCTAGGATTGTGTGTGTCGACCAAACAATTTTGCTGGCTGTTCGTCTGCTTTGGTGCAGTTTTCTCGCGTTACTGCATAAGCAATTCCGTTAACGTCTAGATATGACAAAGTGTTATCTGACAAGGTGTGGCAATAACTGATAACAGTTCACTGATAGCGAAAACAGTAAGATAAGTGAATCAGTCGGGCGCATGCGACAGTAGAATACCCTCTTGATTATTAAACTGCAGAAATTTGTAGTGGCAACCCCTCGAAACAAACGCAAACCTTAAACTGGTCTGGCAACACCTGCAGTGCAGCTCAGCTGTGCACATCTAAAAGCTAGCTGCTATGAACAGGCAACGCATTCGCATTGCCATGTGCTTTATACGTGTGTGTGTATGTATGTTTGTCTCGCTTGCGCTTATGTTGTAGCGATTCAATGCAATTTGTTATTTTGTATATTTTTTCTATTCTGCAGATCTTTCTTATTTCTCGACCGATCTTAATGAGACATCTGAAAGTATTTTAAATGAGTATTCTTTAAACAACTGTTAAATTATAAGCGTGCACGCTGAGATGTACAGTCTATAATTAGCTTGGGGGAAGTAGTCAAAATTTTAAATAAATAAGATTTGCAGTAATTCATACATATACAGGGTATCAAAACATGCACTGCACTGCAACAAACCGGGGCACTTTGACTTCTTGTAAACTATAAATGTTTAACGTATTTGATGGCACTAAAGAGCTTATCAAGTATTGTGTTCCGGAATGTATAGAATGATATGATGTGAACTATTAATCACTCTACGCGCTCCTATCTCTCTCTCTCTCTCTCTCTCTCTCTCTCTCTCTGTCTCCCTCACTCTTTCTCACTTAATGTACGCATATTTATTCACAGTTAAGATAGCTCTTGATAAATGTTATCTTGTTTGTAATTCTGCTTCCTGTCTGCAAGCAGATCTTTATGTATTAATTGCTGCATGATTCATAATTATTACTTAGCTGAATTTAACAATATATTTAACAACATTTCATATAGTTAAGCACACTTTTTACACTTCACTTGACACGCTTATTTAAGTATCAAGCTAACAACTATTAATAGTGATGAATCACTCGTAGAATTGCTCTATATAAACTGAAACTGTATTTATTACTTGCATTTCAATAAAGCTGATTCATTTGATGTCAAATTGGCAGAGATAAGACGAGGAATGTTTAGGGAAATCACACAGAATCAAGTGGTTAAGCAGATAATACAGCGCTCAAAATTGTGTTTATAAATTAACTGAAAATCAAATAAAATATAAATATGGAAAATTCAGTTAACAGCTGATAAGTCTCTGATATTTTATTAAGAAATACGTTAGTTACCAGGAAATTTTGAGACTATTTGAGAAGGTTCAAGGCTAGGAGAAGAAGCAAGCTTCAAGTTTATGCTGGCCATGATAAGAAATCGCAGATTTCTATTTAATTAAAATTGATTTACATTGTTTAATATTTATGATATTTTATGAGCAAGTTTTGAGATTGTTTTTAATCACATAAATAGTTCTTTGATTTAACCAAGTTAGCAGGTCGTGTTAAGTAAGATAATGCTGTAAACTGATTCAAGTGCAGCAGCTAACTTAAGTAATTTAATTGTTTATTAAACATTCATGTAACTTTTAAGCTTTTTAATGATTTTTTAAAATTCATTTGTTAAATTTTATATATTTTTTTGGGGTTGATAATAGAATTGTTAACTGGTTAATTTTAAATCATATTTGATAATTGTGTTTAATTATATATAATAATAAATAATAATGTATAATTATAAATAAAAATATATAATAATATATAATTACAATTGTCTCAATTTATAATATATATGTAATTAAAATTGTCTCAACTGCTTGTAATCGAAGTTAAATAAATAAACAAATAATATAATTTATAATAATATAAAATAATGTATAATAATCTATAATTACAATTATCTCAACTGTTTATAATCTAAGTTAAATAAATAAACAAATAATATAGTTTATAATAATTTATAATATATTATTAAAATTGTCTCAAATAATATAATATATAATTACAATTATCTCAACTGTTTCTGATCGAAGTTAAATAAATAATCAAATAATAATTTTCTCTACTGCTTGTAATTAAAGCTAAATAAATAAACAAATAATATAATTTATAATATATATAATTTATATATACAAGTTAAATAAATAAACAAATGAAAAGTATCAACAAATGCTGTATCAACTCTGAGTTGCATTTGTTCAATATGAAATATACACAAGCGCTCAAAAAGGCAACTAATACTATATACTAAGCAGGCATATAACCATATCTTATGTGGTTAATGTGCAGTAAACCAGTTCAGCCCGTATATAAAACACAAATACGTATACGTAATAATTTATTGATATATAAGTATATTTACAGTTTGTTTTGAAAGCGCTTAAACAACAACAATCGCAGTGGTTAAATTGCACAGTTAGTATTGGAAATAAATATATATACTTTCTATATATATATATATATATATATACTTTGGCTTAATTTTGGTAGGTGCCAATGTAGGAGTTACAACTGGGACAGGTGTGATCCGCATTCTGGCAGGAATCCATGCAATAAGGTACACAAACGCAGGGCCAACAGCTGTGGGAGTTATAAATAGATTAGATTGATTACAGTACAACTCAATGTGGCTCATATATACATACATATATATGTATATAAATGTATATATGTGTATATAGTATATGAAGTCTTTGGGCAATTGAAATTGAAATTTGGCATTGTGATAGAGTTTAGCGCAGTTGTTTTTTGCCTTATCTAGCTCAACTCTGCTGCCAGTTGAGATAACAATGCTGAGCACACATACATAGACAAAAGCAAATACATATATACACACACACTCACACACACACACACACAGACACACGCATATACATATATATATATACTCTCAGACAGCAGCTCCGTTAACTGATTACTCTGCACTCGAAACGAATATCAGTTTCTCTGATTCATGTGATTCACGAATGTTCTATCTGATTACCTACCCAAATAGACATAGTATTAGCGCCCACAGGTGTGTGCGTCCAGATGGAGTACTCCTCACGGTGGTCACCACCTCCGCTTGGCAAGTGGGGCAGCGTATACGTGATGGCCCGCTGCCAATTGGTGTTAGATTTGCTGTGGTTGTTGTCTGTATAATCACTGTGTGTGGCTGTTGTGGTGGATGTGGCATCGGTGGATATAGCGGTGGTTGTGTGGGTCCACTGGGATACGGCTGATAGGTCTGTGCTGGCACATAGCCGCCCTGTGGTTGCGGCTGTGGCATTGCATGATATGGCGGCGGAGGCTGTTTGCTGTCCATGTTACTGTGTGTTGACTGTAGCGCGTTTCAGTGTACTGTACTGCAATGCTCGATGGTTGTCGTCTAACTGAAGGCAGTAAGTGAAATCGCTGCCTCAGTCTATGACTCTGTCGCTGCAGCAGTCGCTGCCGCAGTCGCTGCCTCTGTCGCTGCCTCAGTCGCTGCCTTGTTCACTTTACTTGCTCGTTTCGCCCGTATCTTATCAACAGGTTTACTTCCAACGATTAGCTGGCCAACACTATGCAACAATTTGTGGCCTATTCGTAGCTTAGTTTTTTGACAGTTTATTAACTCTTTTCCGTTCATCACTAATTGTTAAGTGTATATGCAAATACATGCAGGTATGTGCCTACGACTTTACTTTACCTTACATACATACGTATGCAATTTCATTATAAATTGCGACATGATTCATCAGCCTATGACGTCTGTTGATTCGCTTGCTCAGACATTGTTCCTATTCAATTGGGGGTCGATTGCCCGACGCGTCTCTAGCTATTTCACCATAATAAATACTAGACTACTAATCAGCTATCATGTTACCCAGAATAACAAATATAACTAATATATATTACAAGTTGAACTACTTGATTGAGAGATTAGATTCCACACAGTAGTTAGAAGTACTCAAGATTTATACGTATTTGTTTAAATATTGCTTTTGTTAGGTGTTTGTTATGTTTATCATTATGAAATTCTCAGAAAATGTGCTTCCATTGCGCAAATCAATTTGCAGCACAAAAATCACATTGTTCAATTTTAAATAAATATATGTATATATAATATAATATATCTATAAAATTATACAAAGATAAACATTGCGAAAATCCCCTTGTCTGACTGTCTTTATTGAGCTTATCAAATCCACCTTCATAACATTTTAATCAGAGTATAATAATCATTTAATTACTTGCATAGCTTTCAACACGCTCACTTAAAAGCTCGTTTACAATTGTCGCTTATCTTGTACTGTAAACAGAGCTTTTCGTATTGCAGCTTTAGCAGTGAGGAGTAGTAAACAGCGTGTACTGTGAGGAGTTCAGCAGTTTTAACAGTTCAGAAGATAACTGCGTGCAAGGAACTGAAGAGTTAACAGCGCTGAGGGTGTTACGATTGTTATACAGTGCAGACCGCCTTAACAGAGGAGTGGAGTGTTAACAGCGTCAGTGAAATAACAGTGTTGTGATAGGCAGTCTCACACTTACATATGGTGCCAAAACTAATGCGTTTATTGGCATAAAATTTAAAAATTAGAAAATTTCAAAACGGTTTAATATTTCCAAATATACATTATTTAAATATTAAATGCCCTCAACCATGATTAAATTGATCTTCCGCATGAAAATCGGTTAATTTCTGACCGAGTTATGAGAGTTCAAAATTTTGGAAAAACTGTAAAGGGGTAGGTATGCAAAAATTCCAAATTTTTCGAAAAAAATTTAAACTTTAAAATTAATAAAGTTGGGATGTAGAATCAATTTAGAGATCAAATCCTGAGCAAATTGATATTCGCCATGACAATCGATTGAAATTTGACTAAGTTATGAGACTTCAAAGTAGCCAGTTAAGGTTTAATTCTTAAACTTACTGCGAAGTATCTCTAATGGTACTAATCCTTGTTTTAAGTACAAAAAAAAAAAAATAAATACTAGAATTAAAGTCTGCAAAAACAGTGAAATGCAGACAATCAAGGGAGAGGTAAGATCAAAGTCGAGAGTTAATATTGCAGAAGGCGTAAACTGTGAAGTGGAGAGTTAGCAGTGTATTGAAATGTTAACACATGTGATGAACTTAGAGGAGAGTTAGCAGTGAAATGGAGATTTAATATGAAACTAGCAGCTTAGCAGTGGATTGAAGTGTTAACAGCGCTGTTAGAGCTTTAAGCGAACTGGGGAGTTAACATCGCAGAAGACGTTAGCGGCGCAGCCATGAAAACAATGTTAAGCAAATATGTTTACGAATAACAGAATGAAATAAAACAATGAATGACAACAATAACAATGCCAACAAATACAATACAAAAAGTAACAACTGGTTTTCAAAATACATACGAAGGCAGTCGCTTGACAAACATTTGGATAATGTTTTGCTTTCAATTGTTCAATAACCCAAATTAAAACTAAGTAAAACTAAAATAAGAAAAGCAAAGAAAGAAAAGACTGTCAGTTGTACGAGATGAGCCGGCAATTGAGGTTTAGCATTCAAACACCGCAGCCAGACCACGATGATGATGGCCAATCGGATCTGGTGGAGATCAATTTGAATGCTGGACGCCATCAAAAGAAGCAACAATCGGCGCAGGCGCTGGATGAATTGTTGCAAACGACAGCAATGGAGGCAACTCCGCCATTGCATCGCGGTTATCCGTACGGATATGCGGCCGTAGATTCGGATAATGCGGATGCGGATACAATCACGGATTTTTATTTTTGCAAGAAATCAAATTCAACGGGTCAGCTGGCTGAGAAGGTGTCGCCACCGCCGCCATCTGCCACAAACATCAGTTGCCTGCGGCAAATGTACTGCCCCGAGTGCCACGAGCGTCTGCATGAGCAAGGCGTGCGACTGGAGCGTCTGTTGCAGCTGTGGTAAGTAGTTGCTACTAACTGTTGCAACTTGCTAACTAACTTCCCTTACGCTTGTTGCAGCTGCTTTGCCTTGTTGCCCATTTATCCATGTTGCATGCGTCGCTCCAAAGATGATTGCAAGGTCATTTGTGGCAAGTGCGGCTACTTGCTGGGTGCCTGGAAGCGTCAGTGAAGCTCTCTTCATTTTATTGTATTTGTATTTTATCATATTTTTAATTATTTTATTTGATTTTGTTGGTTTGTTTTTTTTTTTTTTTGTTAGTTTTAAGCATCAATTGACCTTGTCATGCGTGGACAAGTGCAAAAGCAAAAAATATTGTTTATTTTTATTGTATTTATTGTTTAGGCGCGCAGAGAGAGCAGCCTCACTCTCGCTCTCTCACTCTCCAACTGCCTTAGTCCGTCTAACTCTCCATTGGCACTCGGCATCTTTGCTTACTCTCCAACTGTCTTGCTGTCTTGTTAGTCTCCATTTGCACTCTGCATCTTTTTGCTTACTCTCCAACTGTCTCAGTCTGTGTTACTCTCCATTTGCATATATCCAACTGCTTCTGCTTTTCATTTCGCGCTCACTCTTCATCTACTTTTCTGTCTATTACTCTCTATGTGCATCACTCTCTATCTACATCTCTTTCACACTCAACCTGCCTCTCTTTTCCTCTTCAGATGCCTATCATTCACTCTCTATCTGCTACTCTCTTCCTCCCACGCTCAGTCAGCAATTCACTCCCCCATTTCCCCTCTTTCCTGCTTCCGCTGTATTGCATCTATTGCTCTTTCCCTCTCTCACTGTCTTGCTACCACCCTCTATCTTGCTCTCTCCCAAATGCTTTTGCCGCCGCGCCTGCCTCAACGCTGCCCAGTCGCAATGTTGAATGATTTGGAACTAGACAACGGCTCGGCGGCCACAGCAATGCTCGAGCTAGAGCTGGAGGAGAAGCCGGAGGCGCAGCCGGCACTGAAGCCACAGCTGCGCTTCTATAGCGTGGGACCGAGCACCTATCGTGTGCAGTGTCCGCTGTGCAAGCAATTGGCCAGAACGGAGACGGTGCAAATGGCCGGGGCTTTTGGCCAACTTAGTTGTCTGTTGTCAGTGCTGTCGTGGTAAGTGGAGCGGCAAACTGGTAGTAGCTATCTCTATCACTCTGTCTCTCTCTCTATTTGCAGCTGCTTTCCCATCTTTGCGCTGAGCTGCGTCTATTCCTGCCTGCAGAGTCGTCTCAAGAGCAAGCGCGTCTTCTGCAGCAGCTGTGGCGGACACTTGGGCTTCCATTGGCGTCCCATTTGATTAAGTTAACATTTGTTGCTATTCCATGTTCCATGATCTACAAAATTCTGTTGATGCTATAAATAAAACGCAGTTCGCAGCTGTTGCCAATTTTCATAAGCACTTAAGTATCTATCAACGCCTCGTGTGCTCTCACTCTTCACTCTCCACACTCTCCATACTCCTCACTCTCTCTTTCCCTCTCAGTCTCTTCACTCTCCTTCTTGCTCTCTCTTAGCTACTTACTAGATTTTTTTGGCATTTGCCTTCTTGTCTGCTTTATTTAGTTTTGTTGCGTCTGTCGTTGTCATCAAATGGCCAGCGTTGAGAGTCTGCACGGCAGCGCCTGTGACTATGACGGCGTCATCTCAGAGGTGCCACAGGTGGGTCATCTGCCCACGCAGCCGCTTGAGTTTGTCTGCCCCGCCTGCCACAGGCTGCAAAAGAGCCATGTGGAGCATGAGGCGGTCACGATTCTACAGAAGATTGCCTGCTCCCTGAATTGGTTGCTCTGCTGGTAAGCGCTGCAGTTGCTCGATTCCACCAGACACTCACTTCCATACCTCTTCCATTCCTCTCAAGCAATCCCATTCGCTGGCATGGCAGGCATGATATCAATCATTATTGCAGCTCCTGTGGCTGCTTCATTGGACGCCACATATCATTGAGTTGGTATAAGCGCGCCTTGTTCCGCATGCAACGCTCCGAGGTGGAGGACAATGGACGTTGGCAACGTTTCCGCAAGGTGGAGAAGGAGCAACTGGATGAGAAGAAGCTCGGCAAGCAGCGCTCGGCCATCGAACAGAATTAGTTTCAATATATTTCAAGAATACGATATTGTTTTATATTTATTTATAATTAAAGTCAGAATGATTTATAGAGTGAATAGCTTTGAGTTCGTTGCAACGTAGAAGCTTAAAGCTTCATTTTAATTTAGATATGCTTTAATTAATTAAATTATAACAATCAGAAATTGTCTTAAATTTAAAGACAATTAAAGCGAACTATTTAAAAAGTATGAAACAATTGAGCAAATGTTTTATTTGAAAGCAAAGCTTTGAATTCGTTACAAAAGCTGAGCTTTAAGCTTGATTCGATTACAGAAAAGTGCACTATAATTGAGTAATAAGCTTTATTATATTTACAAAATATAATTTAACTGATATAAATAATTGCAATTGTTGTTTGTATACAAAGCTTTGATCTACAGCAAAAGCTGAACACAAATATTTAATAGCGAGCTTAATCGAAGCTTTAAGCTACAACAATAGTTAGTTAAAGTTAATTTATAAATATGTAAAAGCTTAAAGCTCACCTAGGTAGTTAGAAGCAAACTACATTCTTATTTGACTGCAAAAGCTTTGATCTACTGCAAAAGCTTGGCAGCTAAAGAGCGTCAAAGCTCGCTCAGTGCGGCTTATCACACAGTTATGCCGTCACTGGCAATCAAAACGTGTTTATATTGTTTTTTTTTTTTTTTTCTATATTTTCTGATAGTAAACAAATAAAAAGAGAGTCTTCCAGCTGATTAGTAGACCAGTCCGAGTGTTATCTGAAGCGGTTATTGAGTGCAGCAGAAGAGACAGAAGAACGCACGAATTCGTGGATAGAATCTATTATTCGAGCTGTGTACAAATTGTGAAATTATAGAACACATATAAACGGAATACACAATTGAATAAACTTTCAGTCTCAAGCTGTCGAGCAGCTGAGAGAGCGCGACTCGTTCAGTTCAGTTTGCCATCGAATTTCAAGCGAGACGGTAAAGCAAATAAGTAGAAGTAGAATATTTATAGAAAATGTTTTTGCCACTTTTGTTGGGCATTTCGTTGGTGTTGTTGGTGCAGTTTGTGAGGCGGCGCTACAACTATTGGCAACGCGAGGGCGTGGCCGAGGAGAAGGCCAAGTTTCCGTTTGGCATATTGGATGTGGTTGTCAAAAGGCAGCAGGGTTTTGGCCTGGCCCTAAGCGATGTCTATCAGCGGCACAGCACCAACATTGTTGGCGTCTACATGATGAATAAGCCAACGCTGTTGGTAAGAGATGCCCAGTTTGCCCGTCAGCTGATGACCAGCGATTTCAGCAGCTTCCACGATCGCGGCGTCTATGTGGATGAGCATCATGATCCGTTGTCGGCCAATTTGTTTAACTTGCAAGGCGCCTCATGGAGAAACCTACGCAATAAGCTGGCGCCATCATTCTCCTCGGGCAAGATCAAGGGAATGTTTGGCACCATCGATGATGTGGGTGAGAAGTTGGTGCAACATTTGTTGGGGGTAATTGAGAAGTCGCCAAATGCGGAAATCGAAATCAAGGAGAAACTTACCACATATGCCATCGACATCATTGGCTCGGTGATCTTTGGCCTGGACATTGATAGCTTCTCCAATCCTAATAATGAATTTCGTGCTGTCAGCGATACGTTGCAACTTGAGCAGGGATTCCTGCTCAAAGTCCACAACATGGCTTCATTCGTATTTCCCCCGTAAGTTGAGTCTTTCGAACTCTTAAACAAACTCCTAAGCAATTCCCTTTTTGCAGTCTTGCCAAGCTGATGAATCGCCTTGGCTTTGAGCATAAAGTTCTGGCCAAGTTGCGCGATATTATGCAACATACAATCGAGTTCCGGGAGAAGCATAATGTGGTGCGTAAGGATCTGTTGCAGTTGCTCATACGTCTGCGTAACACGGGCAAGATCGGTGAGGACGATGACGAGCTGTGGGACATTGAAACGGCTCAGGAGGAGCTCAAGGCCATGTCCATTGATAAGGTTGCCGCGCAGGCTTTTCTCTTCTACATTGCCGGCTCGGAAACCACAGCTGCCGCCTCGGCTCTAACTCTCTATGAGCTGGCCATGTATCCGCAGCTGTTGAAGGAGGTACGGGACGAGTTGGATGCGGTGATGGAGCGACATCAACTCAAACGTGGCGAAAAATTCACCTATGAGGCGATTCAGGATCTCAAGTTCTTGGATCAGTGCATTTTGGGTAAATATCTGGTGTATATTATAATCGCTCTGTAACTTCTCTATCTCTCTTTGCTTTCTATTTCTCTTGCCTCCCTATCTCTCACCCTTCTCTGTCTCCCTTCCTTCCCCATCTCTCTTCCGTCTCTGTATCCCTTCCTTCTCTACCTCCCTTCCTTCCTCATCTAACTTTCTTCGTTATCTCTCTTCGTACTCTATCTCTAACCCTTGTTTGTCCCTTCCTTGTCTATCTCTCTTCGTTCTCTGTCTCCCTTCCTGTCTTATCTCTTTCTCTTCTCTATCTGCCTTCCTTCTGTATCACCCTTCCTTCTTTATCTCCCTTTCTTCTCTATATTTCTTCCTCCTCTATCTTTCTTCCATCCCTATCTCTATTCCGTCTCTTTCGTCTCTGTATTTCTTCCTCCTCTACCTCTGTTCCTTCTCTACCTCCCTTCCTTCTTCATCTAACTTTCTTCTTTATCTATCTTCCTTCTCTTTTCCTCCTCTATCTTCCTTCCATCCCTATCTCTCTTCCTTCTATATCCCTCTTCCTTCTCCATCTCTCGACCTTCTATGATTCCCTTTCTTTCCAATCTCTCTCCCTTCTTTATCTCTCTTCCTTCTCTATCACCCTTCCTTCTTCATTTTCCTTTCTTCTTTATCTCTATTCCTTCTCTACCTTCCTTTCTTCTCAATCTCTCTTCATTCCTTCTCTATCTCCCTTCATTCTCACAGAAACTGTACGCAAATATCCTGGTTTGCCCTTCCTGAATCGCGAGTGCACTCAGGACTTCCCGATGCCCGATGGCAGCTACACTATTAAGAAGGGAACTCCCATTCTCATCTCACTCTTTGGCATACATCGTGATCCCAGCTACTTCCCCAATCCCGATGATTACGATCCTCATCGCTACGATGCCGATATTATGAACTACAATCAGACTGCCTTCATGCCCTTTGGCGAGGGTCCCCGACACTGCATAGGTAAGTGGTTTGCATAATCGGAAAACTCACTCGGACGGCTGCTTTCAAATGTTTGTTATCTGTTTATTTGCAGCGCTGCGCATGGGCAAGGTGAACTCCAAGGTGGCTGTGGCCAAAGTTCTGGCCAACTTTGATCTGGTCGAGGCACCGCGTAAGGAACTTAAGTTTCGCTTCGATCCCGCCCCGACTCTTGTCACCGAGGGAGGCCTTCATGTGCGACTCACGAAGCGTGCGACGCTTTCATAATAAGTGGATTAAAGTCTATGATAAATTCCACTTGAAATATAAATCACTAATTGTAAAAAAACTAAAAGCCTTTCAGACAGAACAAGTGTTTTAGCTTCAATCGCAGCTATTTCGACATCTGTGACGTTCTGTGATGCTTTACATTTGTTAAGTAAACAAACAATAAGCTAAATTGGATTCTGAATTGACTTTTGTTATTGTATCTGTTGCTGGTTCACACACCAAATAGCTCCAGTTGTTGTGGATGGCTGATGCTGATGATGATGATGATGATGATGACATCATAGTTTGCTATGCGAGCCAAATGAACAATAGAGACAACATTGCGTATACGCCCAGTGCGCTCTTTGTGCCCTCTCTCTCTCTCTCTCTCAACTTGCTCTGTCTATGCTACCGTTTCCATTCAGTTACAATGGAAACGCAGACGCTGCAGATCAAGTTGCTGCCGGCCCAGACAGCCGAGGAGCGTGCTCGGAATATTGTGGCCAATGTGATTGTGGAGGGACAAAATGCCAAACTGATGGCCTACATTGATGAGCACGAGCCGGCCGAGAAGATCACCCTGCTCACCCAATTGGAGGCAGCTGCTCCGTCGACAACGCCAGCGCCCCGTCTGAGATATTATACGCCTGGTCCCTCCACCTACAAACTGCTGTGTCCGCTGTGCCGCGAGAGAAGCGATGCGGCTGTGATGCGTGCCGCTGGCTGCAAGGATGTCAGCTGTTGCCTCAGTCTGCTGTCCTGGTGAGCATGAGCTGGCTAGCTCACTTCCACAGTGTTTACTGTACACATTTCTATCGGCTTCTTGCAGCATTTTTCCCATTTTCTGGATCTGCTGCATCTGCACTTGGTGCGGCTGCAATCGGGAGTGGACCACCAAGGGCGTCTATTGCAGCCACTGCGGCGGCAAAGTGGGCGTCCAGAGCAAGTCCGATTAGCGCCATTAATTATGCGTGCCATAAATGCCACAAATACTTTGTTTTATTATAAGAAACTATTACGCAGCTAATTGAATTAAAGATCAGCACGCGCGTCTCTCTCATAGTATCTCTCTGCCTCTCTCACTGCTACACTCTCTCATTCCCACTCTGTCTGTCTCTCTTCATTGGCTCTCTTGCTGGCCAAACAGCTTGTCACTTGCGTGCAACCACCCAAACGCTTTCAGTTCCCACGCAGCCACAATGACGACCACAACCACGACGCCTGGCGAGGAGCTGTCCAAGTCGCTGGAGGCGCAGAAGGAGCATGATATCTATCAGAACTTTGCCACACCGCTGGCCGGCACCTTTCTCAATCTGCCACATGAGGCGGTGGTGCTCAAGTGCCCCGCCTGTGGCAACAATGCGGCGAGTGTCATACAAAATGATCTCAAGTGGTGGGCAAGTGAACTCAATCGCATTGTGGGCTGTCTCTTTGTGTAGGTGGTGTTGGTGGTGCAACTAAAGATCACAACTGATAAGCTTCTTCTTCTTCTCTTGCAGCACCTTCTGTTGCTGCTGCTGCCTCGACTACATTGTACCCTGTAAGCAAACCGATCGCAGTCATTATTGTGGCAATTGTGGTTGCTACTTTGGGCGTGCGATGAAGCGACGTGCACCACTCAAGATCAAGTGAATGCCAGCCAGCATTATGTGTTCCCTCTCACTCTTTGTTTTTCTCTCTCTCTCTCTGTCTGTCTCTGTCGCCCACATATTTCACACGCTGCAAATAAACAAGTATAAAACATACATATAGAATTCTTTACATTTCATTCTTTTGGCATTGCAGAGAGACTGTTTCTCTTCCTCTCTTCCCTTCCCGCTCTCACGCTCCCTCTCTCACGCTCCCTCTCTGCCGCTCCCTCTCCCGCTCACTCCCTCTCTCTCTTCAACTGCCTCGTTTGCCTCAGTCTTCATTGGCACGCGTTCGCAAACAGACGTCGTTGTCTCACTGTGCTGTCAACTCAACTGCATCGATTTTGTACACTAGACAACATGGCTGAGGAACAGACGCCAGCACCGCTGTACTTTGCCGTCGGTCCACAGGCACGCGAGATCACCTGTCCCTATTGCAAGGTGTTGGCCAAGACGCGTCTGACTCGCTCCTGGCTGCGCTGTTGCACGAAGCGACATCACTGCGGCGCCTGTGGCGAGTATCTGGGTGTCTATAGACGCCCCCAACTGTGAGGATGTGCTCCGGAAAGCGTTGGATGTGATGTCTGGCAGTTAATGATGAATAAAATTGAAATGTGCAAGCTGTTAGAAATGTGTGTGTGTTTACAGTGCAAGCGGGATCATTAAGGCATAAGGCGATGGGGAAGAGAGAGAGAGGAAGGGAAAGATATGGGAAGATCTTCAGAACAGTTAGTCAAGGAGATGGTGAAATATGAGGGGATGCATAGCAAGTTACTTGTAGGGGAAAGATGGGAAGAACGTTGAAATCGGCAGAGCAATAGAAACTGGAAGAGCGCCAGGAGAAGAGGAAGAGGCAGAGCAGCGTACTTTTCCACCATCCCATTCTTCCTCATCTCTTAGTCCTGCATTCACATAGTGACATCTGTCTTCTACTGACAGTCTATTCTCTCACTTCTTTCTCCCGCTTTCGTGCTCTCTCTTCTCTTCGCTTTGCATCCTTCTTCTTCAATTTAAATGATCTTCACTTTTGTTCTACTTGCTGTCTCTCTCACTCTGTCTTCTCATCTCCCTTGGCAGTTTTCTTGCTATCTTCTCTCCCACTCTCTATTCTTATATCTATCTCTTTTGCTTACTTAATAAACTCAACTGTGGTTCTTTTCTCTACACTCATCTCTCTCTGCTCTCTCTCTCTCTCTCTCCCACTATCGCTGCTCTTTTATCAGCCTCCTGCGCAGTCTACTTACTCTGTCTCTTCCCTGCGCATCTCTCTGTCTATTCAAATGATCTAAACATCTGAGCGACTCTCTGTCTCTTGCTCTCTCTGGCACTCTCTGTTCCAATCACCCTCTTCTTAACACACCCAGCTGTCTACTCATCTCTCTCTCTCTCTCTCTCTCTTTTAATGCTGCTGCTTGGGCGTGTTTCTAGTTTCCAGTTTCTCGTTTCTAGTTTCAGTTACGCTCCGTCTGCCAGACTGTGCACAACATGGCCATCGATGAGCCGCCAGTGATTGCCATCAGCATCTCGAGGAAGGCACAGGTGGGTCACCTGCAGCCACAGTCCACCATGGTGAATTGCCCAGCCTGCGAGTGCTTCGAGTGGAGTGTGGTGCAGCTGGAAGCCGTCACATGCTTACAGCGATTGCTAAACCTAACAAAGCTATGGTAAATGTTAATGGCAAATGATGTGGAATTGTGGCTACGCTAATCTCTAATCCTCTGCTGGCATTGCAGCCAAAGCTGGCGTGGACGTGTGGACATCAATCATTATTGTGGTCAGTGTGGTTGCTACATTGGACGACATGTGCCAGTGGGTTGCTACGAGCGCTGGCTGTCCAGAGCGGCGCGTAAGCAGGCGGCTGTGGATGATATGAGATTGAAGACGAAGCCCAAGGATTGCGCAGTGCGGGCACAAAAGTCCAGGGAACGTTTGCTGGCGAAGCGGGCGGAGCAGCGGGAAAAGCGGGAGGAAAGAGAGAAACGAGAGCAGCAGAGTCAAAGCAAACAACAATGAGGGGGAAGCACATGCAGCGTGTGTGTGGTTCGTGTCTTGGCTAAGAAAGCTTTTTAAGCGAAAGCTTTACAAATATATATATATTTATATTTATTCATACACTGCACAAAATCTTGGCAAACTTGTTTGGCTTAATGTGGCACAAACTCACGATTTGGCCGAATGCAATTATGCTCACGATCGTAGATGCCCAAGAAGCTTTTGCAGTTGGCACAATGCAAATACTCGCGATTGTCGGCCGAGCTCAAACAGGGCAGAAAGCAAAAGGGCCAACAGTTTGCCACACAGGCGGCTGAGCAACCGGTGCTTGAATAGAACTCGGCGCTGCTCTTCAACAGTGGCCGACGATTGCAGCCACAGCTGGGACAGTAGATGCAGCCATCTGTGGGTGTCCAACGTTCAATGGAGCTGCGATAGAATTGCCGTCGATTAATGTCCTTGGAATCATTGATTTTGGGCTCCTGCCAAACTTGGGACTGACTCTTGGTTGCCTGGCTGCCAATCTGATGCTTATGCTTGGCCAGATCTGCAAATGAGAGCGAGCTAAAGAAGGAGGGAGGGACACTGACTACTCTCGACACTTACAGCGCTCTGCCTCATCGGCCATTTCCGCCTCCGACATGCCCGTCATCTTGCTAATCTCCGACAGACGCTCCTCACTTATGCCATGCTCCGCCGCCAGCTTATGCAGATTCCTCACCTTATCGCTGGCATCCTCAATGATCTCGGGATGATGCGTCTGCACATGTCGCACCAGGCAGCCAGTGTCATAGCGTGAGCACTTGATGGTCTTCAGGCACTTGAGGCAACGCAAATATTGCACATCATTCGCTTGCTTGGACATCTTATGCTCTACTCTACTATATACCCTATACTATATATTATCTACTATAGAGTTAGCTGATTCTCTATTGTTAACTAAACGCACAATTTAAGGTTTGTATTTCTATTATATATTGTTGTAGTGCCTTGTGTTTGAAGAGCCTAAAGTTGAATTGACTCGGTAAGTGAGAGAAAATGCTCGGCAAACTTGTGAGAACTGCGAGAGAACTTTGAATTTGTTGGCACTGTATGTTTGTGTAAAGTATATACAACATTATTAGACCCTGTACAGGGTTACATTATTAGCTTAAATGTTATTCGAAGAGAGAATCGAATAGAACTTTAGAAGAAGGAGCAGCTGTTGTAGGACTAGATTTTTTATGTGACAAGCATTTATTTATTTGGTTGACAAACAAATTTAAATATATTTAACAATAATTAATATTAAGATTAACAAAGAGTTGGAGATGATCAGAGATGTAAAATATAATTTGTAATAATAATATCGACACGTTGGGGGAAGTTTTATTTGCCAGTCCGACATAGAATCTTAATACTCCCCTCCTGCTCTGCTCCCTCCTTTCCCTAACCCACAAGTAGCTAAAGATCTGCCACATTAAATTGAATTTGAATACTTAAGAACTCGCAGACTCCTAACACATTTGATGTGTCGCTCAATTCTAATTTGTTGATTTATTACAAACATTTTTGCTTTTAAGCGTAAAGGGAAATGATTCATTTGGTGGAAATGCAAGTCACCCTGTCTATGTGTTTGAATATGCTAAGCAGATGTGAGTACTCGCACACTCAGCTGTGTGTGTGTATTCATAATGCCATAGAAGCGTCTAAATTTTATTGTTCATGCTTCATTCACGTGTCCTGGCAACAAATAAAGTCTCAAGTCTTCAGCCGCATATGTTCTAGGCGGCAATTGGAAAGGGGATTTGGGGGGTGGATTGCTAACGGAAATGCTGTAGCAGAACGCTTACTTTATATATCTACATATTGGCTTATACACTTGCGTAGGGTATTTGCATTTTGTTAGCAAATGCGTAAAGTAGGCGTAACAGTCTCTAGATGGAACTTGTCTATATTCTTGTTTAGGACGTTGAGCTGAGTTTACAGGGTCATCTACGTCGCTTAGTTTGTAAGCCAACTGACTGAAACTTGCTATAGATTCGTCTTGCTGCTGTAGGTCGCACTTGTGACGGAGCTGTGCAGTTCGGATGACTATATAATATAGCTGTCATAGGAACAATCGGATGGAGATGAACCTTTAGTAGGAACAACTTTGTTGTTTCTTGAGCTATCTCAATCAATCTCACATATAATGTATCTAATAGTGTCTTATACATTCCGACTTAATTTGATTCAAACCCGATGACTATATCATATAGCTGTCATAGGACTGATCTCTCAACAATCAAGGTTCAATATGAATAACTTTGTTCTTACTTTAAATTTTCCAATCAAACTCACAGTTTGAGCATTTAATATTCTCAGACAAATATCTCTAAGTTTTCTTTTAAACACACAACTTCTTTGCATATATATATATATATCTTTGCTAGTGTATCAAATCTTCGGCCTGCTTAGCTTAATCTTTCCAACTTGTTTCTCAGTTGTATTTGTTGTTGTTGTCGCATCGCGTCAAAATTGATTTTTTTACTGCATTTAAACAGGATGAGGTTGTGTCAGTTGGGTTTGTGTGGCTTTCACTTTTACTTTGACTTTGGCACGATTCCCCCCAACGCTTCGTTCCACGCTTCGCTTCACGCTGCCTTCCACGCTTGTTATTGTGCACGTTACTCATACGCAGTGTGGTACGTTCGGGTTAAAAAATATATAGAAAAAAATAGAAGAGCGTCTGCATTACTTGTCGTACTCCACGTAATTGCTGCCTTTGTCTGCCTGCCTCAAGCTGTCATTAACGGCTTACAATGCTGGCCACACAAATAATTACAGCTGCTTGTTTTCGTTTTCTTTTGGTTTTTTTTTTTTTTCACAATTTATTTATTGATTCGCTTACAAATTACAATTCTCGTACATTTATCAGGCTAATATAAAAATACAGTTTTCAACTTGTGTGTGTGTGTGTGTGTTTGTGTGTGTGTGTTTGTGTATTACAAATTGTTGTTTAAATTTGGGCTTTGGAAGCATTTTGCTCTTAACACTGACTTGAAAAAATGTTAACATGGCTTTTTTCTAACTCTCACGCTCACACACTTGCATACACATACATATACATATATATGTCTATATATAACTATAGCTATATATAGTTTAATAATTAGAAATTAAACTAAAGTTAGAAACGTCTGCACTTTGCTGTTATTTCCTGATGCATTCATGTCTGACAAATAGGAAACGTGTTTTCCATTTTCCATTTTCCTCTTTCTTGTTTCAGCAAATGTCTCTTGGTGGTTGCTTGTTGTTTGTTGTTGTTTGTTGTTCTTCTAGTTGCTTTATATTATTTTTATTTAACTTGTAGTTGGACCTTAGCTGTGCTGTTAGTTCTTCAATTGTTTATAATTTTAGAAAAATAATTTGTTTTCGCTTACAAGAAATTGGACTATGACTGAGTTTTCACTCAGCTCTCTCTCTCTCTTTCTCGGCTTATTTACAAAGTTCTATGTTTAGCCAATTTGTTTGTTGTTGCTGCTTAGCTAAATCTACATTTTACACACACTTTTGAGGCACATTCAGTTTGAATCATTTTACAAATTTATATAAAGTTGCGCTTAACACAAAACACAAAGCAAAAGTTAGAAGTAAAAAGTTGAATAACTCAAAAAGTCGAACAAACATTTTGTTCCCTGCTTAAACTAATTGTAAAAATTAAAAAATTGATTTACACGCGCGTCTAACTGGCGCCCAGCCAAGTTGTGTCCGGACTCTCAGGAATCCCCCCCTTTACCGCCCTCCGTAACTCCCTCTAGTTGTATGCATTTATCACTAGTTTTTAGCAAAACTTGCAGAGGGATAAACAATATGTTTGGCATGTCGCCATGCTCTGTCTCTGCTCCCCTCCCCCCGTTTTCCTTACCCCTCCCTGTTGCTACTGCACCACGCCCCTCCACGGCAGCCGCCCTTAAAGTGTATGCTGCTTGGCGGCCTCGCCACATTTGGCAGCTGCCTCGAGACGCGCACGTGGGCGCCTCTTGGTCTGCAGGGAATAGAGGCGACCGCTGCGTGTACGCATCTGTGGCTCCTCCTCTCCGCCTCTCTCTCTGCCCGCTGCCCCGCCGCTGTGTTAGAAGCGCTGTAGTGTTAAGCAATTAGAAGCACGAGCTTAAAGTTACTCACTTGAGCTCCAGTTTGGCCAGACGTTGCTTGATTTTGGCCTGGCTAGCCGTGTACTCGGCCAAGAGGCGGGCCAGACGCATATTGAGATTCTCGACGGACAGTTCCAGCTTCTCAATGCCCCCCTCAATGCTGTCGTGCACGCGCTGCGAGTCTGCGGGTAAATGTAAAAGGAAGTTGAGGAAATGGCCATTAGTGCTGCCGGAAGTGGCCTGAATTGAGCTAAAGATTACGGATTTTACCGGCAAATATCTGCTCATCGAGAAGCCCATCCTTGCGCAGCAGCTGGCAGCCGCGTTGGGTGAGCGTGGAACGTGCCTCGGGGTAATCGGCCAGCGTTTCCCACAGATCCCGCTTGGCCAGACAAAACAGATCCGAGTAGCCCAAGGAGCGTACATTCGCCGTCCGACGATTACCCGTCCGATTGCCGGCGATTTCCAGCACCGAGACCTCACCAAACACAGAGCCAGCTCCCAGGGTGGCCAGGACAGTGATGCCATCGTCCCCCACAACGGACAGCTTGCCACGCTTCACAATGTACATCTCCTTGCCGACATCGCCCTTGCGGCATATGTAATCGCCCGGACTGAACACTTGCAACTTCAGCTTCAGCACCAATGCCTCCAGCAGACCCGGCTCCGTGTCATGAAAGATGCGCACCTGCTTCAGCGTATCCATATGCACCTGTATGGCAATCTCCGCCTTCAGCTTGTCCGGCAAGGCGGCCAGCACACGCTCCTCATCCAGGGCGCCACTTTGGGACCAGGTGTAGGCAAACCAGCGAATCACACGCGCCTCCAGCTCATGGCCCACACGGCGAAAGGCCATGTACTGCTTGACGCCATCCATGCGATTCTGGAACTCAACGCGAGCGACATTCATGTTCGATATCATCGAGCCAATGTTACCTAAGAGTGTGTGGGAGTGTGTGTGTGTGTGTGAGAAAGAGAGAGAGAGGGAAAGGGTTTTGGTTGTGATGTAGGCAAAGTTTGTTGGCGACTCGTTTTAATTTCGACAGCCATTTCCGTAGCTGCCACTCGTGAGTCGTAAATTCTTCAAGGGCCCATGCGGCGTATGCGTAACGCATGTCACAAAGGGCGACTAATGGCGGCACTTCCGGTGCACAGAGAGACAAGACAGGGAGAGACGGACAGGGTGACAGGACAGGGAGAGATGGACTGGGTGACGCGGTCAGAGAGGGGGGATGGAGAGAGTTTGCATTCATCATGGTAAGTAAATTTGTTTGCCCAGATGTCAGAGCAGTTGCCCCCTACCACCCCAGCCCCCTACCCACCCCCTAATCACCCTTGTTTACCCTGCTGCTCTACACGGTAATGGCAGCGATAAGAAGAACGACAAAAATGATAAAAAGGCACGTTTGCCAAAAAGCGAAGCGAATGTGAAGGCGTCGACAGCAACAAATCAACCCCACACACACAAACTCACACACACGCACACACACACACAGCTACAATGACAATGACAACAAGGCAGCAAAAAGAAAACAAGTAAAATGGTGCTACTTAAGTGTGCTTGACTATTAGATACCCTGCACATGCAGAAGCAATGACAAACAAGCTGTGTATAGTGCTGCTGCTTCTTCCCTCAACTCAAATTATTTTTTTTTTTTATAATATCTTCTGTGTTTATTAAACGATCCAGCTGAAATTTGCTGTACAGTTTGGTTTTAGCCTATATATAATGTGTGCCAAGACTAAATGATGATAACTTTGACATTGCACATGCTATGGCATTTTTAACATTTTTAGATGTGATGCAACTGAGAACTACGCTTGAAATTTCAAATCACTACAATTTATGATTGTAAGAGTCTAAGATACAAGTTTAAAGTCTCAAATATCTAGTCTGTTGAATTGTTACAAACACTTGGACAAAGCTATAATACCCCGCTATGCATATTATCAATATGTACGCAGGGTATGCAAAAAGAAATAAGAAAACAAAACAAAGTAGAGCATAATGAATAATGTGGGTCGACATGGAGGACATGTACAGGCAGATGGACGCGGTTCGGAGGGGAGACTAGAAAGGGATGCTAAAGCAGGGCTGAGACGGGAGGGGAAGGTCAGAGGGTACGTGGCCGTTTGTCCCTGACGTGCGTGGGGCTGTAAATTAATACCCATTGATGTCACAGATGTCACTCTGCAACCAATTAAACGATCAGACGAAATATTTGCGTAAACAATGCGAAACCCAAAAAGCAAACAGACCGAGGACTCCCCGAACCTGCAACGGGGCACAGAGAGAGAGAGTGAGTGATGGGAGGGAGTAGTGTTAGACTCACCCACAATGGTGGCAAAGATGAGAACGCCAGCGAGAAAGTCGGCGACCACAAATAGATATTCCACATCATTCTCCGGCGTTGGCGTCTCCCCAATTGTCGTCAACGTCAGCGTGGACCAATAGAAGCTGTAGATGTATTGACGTTGCAACGTATTGTTGCGTGTACCATTCAAATTGTACACCCACGAATCGGAGCTGAAACCAATCTCATAGCTAATGGCAAAATACATGCAGGCATTCCAATGGATCAACACCAAAATGGCCAGCACAACCTTGCAAATACGAAACGCATTTGGATATCCAGTTGCGGTCTCTGTGCGATCGAACCATTCCCAGAGACGGGGCAAACGTAGCAGGCGATTGAGGCGTACAATCACCGGGCAGGGTAGATACAGGCTGGAGCAGGTCTCCGGTGGCCACCAGATGTAGGCCAGATCCGTGGGCAGCATCGAGAGCACGTCCAGATACCAACCCTTGGTGTGGAAATAGTGTCGACGCAGACGAAATGCATCTCGCACCAAGAGGCCCTGGTCCAAGAAACCTATAAAAGCAATGAACGGGAGGGGGTAGTCGGGGAAAGGAGGGTATTAGTTAGTTGTTCCTTTAGTTATTGTTATGCTGGTGCATGCAGCAAAGACATTTCACATTTCACAGTTCGCAGCACTTTTGTTCACAGTTCGCAAAAGGCATCTGCATGTAAAACTACAACTACAGATACTCTTCCCATTTCCCTGCCCATTTTCCTTGCCTTTCCCTTAATCCACACCTTCCCCGTCGCCTGCCTCTTGTGTAATCCCTCTTAGCTTAGTTTACAACATTGCCTGGGATTTGTGTAGGAAATTGTTTCGTCTGCAGCTGCCAAGCCGTAAATAGTTAATAACTTTGATTGCCTTCATACTTAAATTATGCCTTTTCTATTATTTTCCAGTTGAAAAATGCAGAATTTTCGGTCTGAAAACTCATGAATTCTATGAAAAACACTCGAATTCCCATTAATCGATTAACAATTTATATTAATATTACAGTTTATCCACAAATTATTCTGCTTATTCTAGCGAAATTCAAATTTATATAAATTTAACTAAATCCGTTTCTTTTTAAAGCAAATAATTATAATCGTAATGTTTAAATTTTAATAATCTAAATACAATTTACTACGAATATTGCTTAAGTTAGCTCTATCCTTCTGACCTCTGCTGTGTTTTGAAAGCAAATAGTCTTCAGTGATTGAGAAGACTTTTGCTGATAGAACTATGATTTGTTTTGCGATTGATAATATAAAGTTAATTACTTATGAAGCTTAAATAAATATTTAATAAATGAAAGTAATTATTATATAATATTAATATTTTATATAATATGTATTATTTATATTTATAAAATAAACGAAATAATTTTTAAGTAAATGTTTTGAAATATTTATTTGTAAGTTTCAAATAAATATTTAATACGTTAATACGTATATTGTTTTTCTTAATTTTAGTTTTATATAAATAATATTTGCTTGAAATTAAAATATACATTTCCTTATTTTAAATATTAATTTAAATAATATTTGATTGAAACAGATATATATATTTCTTAATTTTAAATATTAATATAAATAATATTTGATTACAATTGTTATATATATTTAAATAATATTTGATTAAGATTGAAATATATTTTATTTAATTTTGAATTTTAATTTAAATAAAATTCGCTTGATAGATTATAAACAATTAATGTTCTCGTATTTTAATGTCCTCTGCTGTGACATTTGATGCACACTTTGGTTGCTTAAATTAAGTCCTATTTTATTATTTATTAAGCAGTAATAATTTATACAAATGGCGCTATTTGCTTGCCCTCTGCTGTGATTATTAATAAACTCAAGCGAATATATTTAAATTTATTAAACGCGTTTAATTTAGGTAGTCTATAAATGCTAATAATAATAATAATTATTAGAATAATTTATAAAATTAATCCAAAATGTATAATAATTTAATATTTCAAATTTCAAATTAACCTATTTTCTTGCCCGCTGCTGTAATCAAATATTGCTAGACATGTGCTGCCAACTTTTGCTGCTAGAATTATGTTTTACGTTGTTAAGTAATTAGGTTTAAATAATTGATGAATGTGGCACTATATTTTTGGCCGCTGCTGTAAGTCTCAAGCAACTCCATTGCAAAGCGTACAATGCCTTTTGCGAGGGTATTTCAAAGCGTCTCTGCAATGCTGCTAAAATGTCAAGGCTGGCTTATCCTTGCATTTGGCAACACAGAGACACACACACCCACCACACACACACACACACACACACACACACACACATATATATATACATATGACACTGTGGCATGCTTGTTCTATATAGAGCAAATGGCTTAGCCATTGTCTCTGGCAGCTTAGTTAGTCCAAAAGTCTTGAATCTCATTTGCATAAGCAACGTTCTCGCTCTCGCTTACACAAGCTACCGCTCTTTCGCTCTCTGCTGCCCCTTCTCTGTTCCCCTGCCCCCTCGCATACCTGCTCAACCAAACTCTGTTGCCACTTACCCTCATGCATGTGCACCAGCGTATCCAGCAGATAAATGAAATCACACAGATAATCCAGGGTATACCAAACGGCGGGTGCATTCTTATTGATCTCCCAGAAAACGGAGCGACCCACCACAAAGATGATGTTGTAGAGCACCGCCAGAGACACCACCGCGAGCCACTGACATGCAATAAATATAACGATGAGCAATGATTACAATGACAATGTCAACGCATGCCAAACATACCCTGTAATGGGACTGGAGTGTGGGGTCAACCGAGAGGCGATTGCAAAGGGCGCTTGTGCCACGTATTTCACTTGATAGCGCTGCATCATCCATGCCAGGCGTCTTGCCAATCTTATCCGTATTCGTTGTGTTGGAGAACTTCTCGAGGAACCAGTCCGGTGGCTTGGCCCGGTTCCGTTTCGTCAGACGTTGTCGCAATGCCTGCAGGGTTCTGCTCAATGCTGATGGTTTGCTACGTTTGCTTGGCTCCTGCAACATCAAAAAAAGATATCAAAAACATCGAAAACATCGAAAACTTCCATCAACTTCTGGACGAACTTCACACACTGTGAACTGTGACACATGCGCTAATTGAATCGTTTTAATGGTCCACCCCACTGTGCACGGTTTTGGGGGGGGTCACTGTTAGGTCAGACTAAGGTTAGGGTAACCGCATTAAAACTTGGTCAGCATTCTGCGAGTTGTCCGATTAAGTTTGTTACGATTACGTCTGCAGTTGCAGTGGGGCGTGTGTTGTGGGGTTTTGAATGGAAACTAGGTGCACATGACGCAGCCAATGCTTAGGCACAGTGGTTCAACTTCTATTTGTGTGTAGATTGAGCAGTGTTTGCACTTATACTTAATGTAATCACTCTAAGGAAAATAGTAATAGCTTATAAATGTAGCTGTTGTGTTTAAGCTGTAAGCTTTAAAATGTTAGCCCTGTTATTAATAACTTATTCCCAAATTTGCAAGTACTACAAGCACTTATATACATATATATATATATATATATATAATATAATAAGCAGAGCAGCTCAAATAAAATATATTAAATCCACAATTAATTAAATTAATAAGAATTAAATTAATAAGAATTATTAAGAATTAATAATCAATTAAATTAGTAAGAAAATTAGCAAAAATTAAAACGTTTGTTGTTTAAATTCTGGTTAATTTAAATTCGTTTAAGCTGTAATTTGTGGAATCATAATGCATGATTAATATTAATTTTAGCTTGGCTTATACTATTATTTAAATTAAGGTATTACATAGCATATAAAATTATATAGGGAAGAGAAATAAAATGTACTCAATTTATAATTATATTTTTAAATTGCTTTTAAGTTAAAAAAAAAATGTTATTAAAGCAATTTTATTTTTAACTAACTGTAATTAATAATAATATTTCTTTTAATATTATTAATTATATATTATATCATTAATTGTATATATATTTATTTGAATATTTCCTCATTAATTCTTTAATTTTCCCTCAACATTCCAGCGCACTCTGCACACTGTGCGCTGTGTGGCTAAGAGGACAACACGTTTAGTTTTGTGGCAAGTTAGTTTCTATAAATTTAATGCACAACACAACATAGACACACACACACACACACACATACAGTTGTATGTATAAATGTATGAGTATATCTTTATATTCATTTTCATAGCCCACGTGATGCTTGTTTCCGCGAGCTCATTCTGCGCATCCTGAGATTAGGGGCGTGTGCTTGACAGTCTAATAAACGCGTATCAGTCGCTGCCAGCGGTTAATCCATTAAGCCATATCGCGACTCAGTTCATCTGTGTGTTTGTGTGCGTGTGTGTGTGAGTGACAGTTGCTATGAACTTGACTCAATATGAGGCATTGTTCAGGCCCTTTGGCCACAATGCTAATGATAATGCAATGCAATGTTGCCTGCTGTGCTCAAGTGAAGGTCCACACACACACACACACACACACACACACACACATGTATACACACATTTGTCATTATATTTAATATTTATTTACCGCTTCATATTGCTGTGGTTGTTGTGGCTGTTGTTGTCCCGCTATGGCTGCTATATCCAAAGATTGCACCATGGCTTTGACTTTGAAATGTCGCATGCAAAGGCGACGTAAATATGCTGTCTCTTACTCTCTCTCTCTCTCTCTTTCTGCTTCTAACTCTCTCTTTAGCTCTTTACTACAACTGCAGCTACAAAATAATGAAAATGTTGTTGTTCTGGCTGTTGAGAATCGTTAACCATTAACCGTTAGCTGCTTGCAGCTGCGCATGCGCGTCGACGTCGAGTTGCCCGTTAACACTGAAAATGCGTTGCGCGCTTTGCAGTTGCCATTGAAGTTCTCCCATGCAGCGACGCCAGCAGCGACGCGTTGCGACGCTAACAGCAATAGCAACTGCGTGTGCGACTGCGAAGGCGAGTGCGACTGCGACTGCGATTGCGACTGCGACTGCGACGTCGACGGCGAAGTCACGAACTGGCAACGGCAGGCATACACAATAACTAAATGTTGCTGTTGTTGTCGTTATTGTCAATTCGAAATGTTGTTTTATTGTCATTGTTGTTGTTGCTGCTGTTGCTGTTGTATTTTGCAATTTTCTTAATTTGCATGTTGTCGTTGTCGTTTAATTAATTAACCTGCAAAGTCTCAAGTGACTTTGGTCCTTCATTGTCAGCGTTGAGAGGACAAAAGGCGTGTGATTGTTGTTATTGCTGTTGTTGTTGCTGTTACTGTTGCTGTTGTTGTTGCTGTTATTGCTCTGGTTGTTAGGGTTGTGGGTGTGTGGAGGCTTCTATGGCCATTGATGGCAATTTGACAAGATTGATGACACTTTCAGCTGAAACTGCGCTGTGTTTTGTAAACGCTTTTTAATTGTTCTTGCGGCCATCATTTAATTAAGCTGAAAGCTGCCTTGACAGCGACTGCGATCAACCGATAGTTTGCTGTTATCGATAACTAAGCACATGCACAATTTGTTGTGCAGTGTTCAACAACGTTTGTGTATTAATTAATGGCATTTGGCAGGAAGCACGCAACTAGTTGTGGTTGTTAGACCCTGTACTTAGAAAGTACAACGAGTCTATTAAGTTTGTCAGACACGAATTGTGCATAGTGTTGTAGAGTGTGTCAGTGTCTTTGAGTGTGATTGAGTGGCAAAGCAAGCGTCATAAAATTGACGTCACATATTTATAGTCTATCAAATCTTCGAATAGGACAACACTAAGTGTACGTCAATTTATTATACTTATATCATATTTAGAAATATTTATATATATGGGTAACGTGTCTCTTTCCGTCGAACACACTCGGCTGTTGCTTTCCCGCTTGTTGTTGTTGATTGATAACCCGTAATGTTAATAAACATGTTGATCAAATGATGATGATGTCGCCGACGATGATGATGAGCTCATCATTGGCAGTTGCATGGCAGCAACGGTTTATTAATTTGCAAGGTTGCAACCAAAAAAAAAAAAAAACAGGAGAGAATGTAACCGACTTTAAGTTACCCTGTACTCAATATATTGATTCTATATGCAAACTTGAAATAGTCATATTGTTGTCTTAAGCCCATCTTAGTGCAACTTGTTATGCTGGTAGAGTATGATAAAAGGGAGCGTTTGCTATCAGCTGCAGTCAGTCTGTTACAAGCCTTACAACGAGCACAGCATACCCTTCTACGCCTCGCTTAAGGGGTATAATAAACTGATTCGAATTCGCAGTAAAAGCAACAGCTCTTGTACTTGAAAATGAAATCGAAAACTCCCCGTCGCTGCCCCTGTCCACCCGCCTGGGCCCATTCACCTGGGCCAACGCTGCCACTGACACTTGCCCGGTTGCCTGATTGCCTGATTGGCATTCAGTGCGTTGCGGCGTGAGCTGCACAATAAATTTCCATAATTGCCCGGCGTCCGTTAGGTGTTGACACAGGTGGTATATCTAGGCAGGAGGGAAGGGGGGATGGTGAAGTGGGAAGGGGGGGTGTTTGGGGGAGCCTCGCAACATTATGCTAAGCAAATCAAACGCCGCTTTTGATGGTTATTGCATGCGTGTGCTTTATGTTCAAATAAAATTACTTTAAGCGGCTCTAAAGTCTCTCTCCCCCTTTCCCCCTTCTGAGGTCTTATGAGAAATGACCAATTGAAATGCTTAGCAAGCTGTAAGCCCCCAAAATATGAGAAGGCCAACAAGGCACGTGGCACTGATTGACGGCGAGCGAAGACTTTAACGTTGAATGGAAATTGACTCTAGTCAAATGCCCAAAATTGCAATAGAAACTCGACTCACTCAAAAGGGAAGTGTGAGTGTGTGTGTGTGTGAGTGTGTGTATCTCTTACTGTTACTGTTATTTCCGTTTTTGACATGGGCAAACAAAAAGATTTACTATTTCTTTTATTCCTCAAATTGTGCGTGAGTCGCCTTCCTAATAAGTAGAAGTAATGATTGTTGTATTCAGCCTTAAACAGCTTCTTGCATTGACTTCGCTTTTAGCATGTTTCTAATATCCGTTGACCCCTGGAAGCTCTTGGAAGGAGACTATTCAGTTTCCGATTGGATTTGCGCATTGAAAGCCAATTTAATTTATTTAAAACATGACAAACATAATTTGTCATTGATTAACATTAAAAGCATTTTAAAGTTTGAAATGATATAAACATAAAGTGTATTAAAGAAGAGCTTTAGTCTCTGATTTGATTTTTATGATTGAAAGAGAGCTTTTATTTAATTGAATAAGGTAAATCATCATCATGAACTTAAAGCATGTTTTAGTTGCCTTTAAAGTTGATTAACGACAGCTTGCTTAACTTACTAAGCAAATAGATTTCATCACTTAAAAAAAAGCTTAATTGAAAGCATATTAAAGCTTTAGCATGAAAGCAACTTAAAGTTTTTAAATTGAATTAAAGCTGATTGACAATGACTTGTATTAAATAAATATTTGAATGATTCAAATAGATTCAAATACTACAACTTCAGCAGCTTAAAGCTGCCTTAAAGTTGCTAACTTAAGCTGATACTCTCTCGCTCTAACAAGTTGTCAGTCAGCATTAGGAAGCTGAGAGCTTAAACGGCAAAGGCAGCAGCTGAGTTAAACAGTTCAACAGTTCAACAACTTCAATGCAAAGCTCCGGCACAGTGCTGTTGGTAAGTTTTCTTTCAGTTGGCCAAACCACATTTATTGTGATGCTGGTGGTTTGTTGGCTTGTGGGTTTAATTAGCACTGACAAACCACATTGATTACCACCCACACACCCCCCTCACTCATTTTTTGTATATGATTCACAAGTTTGAATGCCACAGCTGTGGTTGTGGTTGTGGTTGTGGTTGTGATAAGCACTTTTAGCCTGTTTTTGGGCCATTTGTAGCACTTGCACTTTGGTCAATTTAAGCAAAATGTTATTTATATTTGTTATTGATATCGCAGTGTTTTATCGGCAACATTTGTGTGTTTTGTTGTTTTGTTGTTTTGTTAGATTGTGGCGATGATTGTGATTATAGATTTGGTTTGGCCTATTGGGCGACTGAACCACTGAACCACTGAGCCACTGACAGTCACAACGTGGGAAATTATGCAAATGTGGCGCAGATTGGATGACGATGACCATAAACAACAGCGCTTATCTGCAACAACGACAACAACGACAACAACAACGGCCACAACTGGCCAAAAGACAGACTTAACTGGGCTTAATACCTTTGTCTAATATTAAGCCCCAAACGGAGCCACAACTAAAACTCAACTAGCAGCGTTCAATGTGTTGTCAAATGGACCCTCATCAAGCGGCTGTCCTTTTCTTTTGTTCTTGTTCTAATCTTTAGGCCAAGTTAGCATTGTTTACAGCGCACATTAAACGACTTTTGATTTAGTCAAAACACAAGCAATTGCCTTTTGTACAAACTCCATTCACTAATCGAAGTAGCCGACAATTTATTTGAGCTTATTTCAGTTGTTTTCTTGCTGCCGTTGACGAACGCGTTTTTTGCGCAACTGAAACTGAAATTTGTACAAAATTGACAAAGCGACAAATGGCCAAAGTGTCCTGGCGATGAGTCCTTTTTTTTTTTTTTTTTTGTTTTTTGCTTTTGTTTGCTTGCCTGAGTGTCCTGCTGGCAGCTCAAATTGCACAGAAACAATAAGCAAAATAGACGGCTGAATGGCAATATTGGAAAGGCCAACAAAATAGCAAATAGGTATGGCAAGCAAATAGGGCTCATTAATCGGTTTAATGGCCAACAGACTAACTTTGGCCAGAGACAGACTAACTTGTCGAGTTGAACAGCTCTCACTCTCTGCTAACTCGCTCTCGCTGTCTGAGCTGGAGTCTTCAACACTTTAAGTTAACTACAAGCACTTCAATACATAGAGCAGACATACATGCACATACATATACATATACATATACATGCACATACATAGCTATGTATGTATGCATGTATTTCAGCTGAAAAGCTTCCATTGTTGCCCTCGGTTTGGCTCTGTTGCGGTTTTTGATGGCCAACAAACAGACAACACACCTCAAAAGCATTACAACAACAAAGCCAATATTTGGACGTTGTTATGCGGGTGAACAAATAGCGGAGTGGGAAGGGAGGTATCCCGCTATCCATGGGAGGGGGAAACTGAGCGCTTTCCATTTGTATTTATTTATTTCATTGCGTTTTCGTCTCTCTCCTTCTGTCATTTATGAAAATGGCATTGAAAATGTTGCTGTTGCTGCTGCCGCTTTTCCATTTTACTTTCCCTTCATTGTGGACTGACTCGACCGACTCTCTGGCTCAATGCTCTTATCTATCAAATTGGTCGTTGGCCAAGTTACTCGCATCATGCTCAAAGCCCACTCGCCCCCTCTCTCCCCCCGCACTCTCGTGACGTGACCAACAATCGCCAGCTGGCGAGTGTCCTTCCTTCACTTACTTATTTATAGCTCGAGGGTCAAATTAAGTTCTAAACACACTTTTATATCTATACTTTACTTTTTTTCTTTTTACTTTTCTTGTATTATTATAAAGAAGAAAGGCCCAAAATAATGTAATTATTAGAGGCTACCAACAGATTTGGACTCTTACACGTCAAGTTTCTTGGAAAATAAATCAAACTTCTTCTCCGTAATATAATATATTATTTAACTAAATTATTTATAAAGCGAGAGCATTGTTTTTTTTTGTAACTTTAAACAATATCTTTTGGTATGGAAGTACTTCGAATTTCTTGAATTATTTATTATATTTAAGAAAAGCACTTGAAGCAATTTGTTTAAAGAATTTAGTTGGCAATTTAATTTAAGTTTAAGAAGTTTTTTTTAACTTTAAGTGTTAATTTTAATGAATTATATATTATTATTAAATTGCTTAGAATTGTGGTGGAGTTATTATTATATTATTATATTATTTATTAAATTTATGAAAAGATTTCAAAGGATTTCATTTAAATATTCAAGTGTTCAAATTATATTTAAGGCAATTAAATATATGAAATACATTTAACATATTTGTACATTATGTTAAATATATTTAGGGCATTAAACAAATTTAATATATTATATAAAATAATATTAATAATAATTAAAATTGTTGTATAACTATTACTAAATTATTTATTTAATTTATGACAGAATTTTAAGGCATTTAATTGAGATATTTAAGTGTCCAAATTATATTTAATGTAAATAAATATATAAAATACATTAAACACATTCAATTTTTAAATTATATTAAATATATTAAATGCATTAAATATATTGCATATATTAAATATAATAATAATAATTATTAGAAATTTTTTAGTGATATTATTAAATTATTTATTAATTTTATGAAAGGATTTGTTTTGTTTGAAACTTTAAATCTGCTTTTTAAGTGTCCAAATATATGATACTAAATTAATATATATATTAAATACATAATATATATTAAGTATAATAAACATATTTATGTTTTAAGAATGGTTGCGTTATATATATTAAATATTTGAAATATATTAAATATAATATTATATATATGAAGCAAATATCTACATTAATTATATATAATTTTGAGGATTATCAATTACTTCCACTTAGAGCATCCAGTCTGCGACTCTTGCAGCTGTCGTAACTCACTTTTTTTAAATAAATCGACACGTGCTAATAAAAATGTTGTGCGGGCACTAAAATGGCAGTCAGCTGGCGTGGAACACGGAGCTGTGGAGCATGAAACTTGGAGCATGGCAAAGTCGGACGGAGTCGGACGACGCGTCGGCTACGTGACAATAGAGGAAGTAATTAAAACGCGATTTATGGCAAGGTCAAGTTTATGAAGGTCCGAAGTTCATTTGCATGGACTCCCATAAATGGAACTGAGGCAATGCGCAGTGCTCCCCTTGCCCCGCTGTGGTATATATTATTATATATATATATATATATATGTATATATATGTATATGAGCCCGCAGCATAAACTGTGCTATTGTTTCATTATTGTAATTGTTGTTATCGTTATTGTTGTTGTTGTTGTTGTTGTTGCTGTTGTTGTTGATATTGTCGATGGCGTCAATCAATTAGCGCAATTACTTAATTACTGCCCACATAATTGAATAGCTCTGACGGTCTCGAATTATGGCCAGGCCAACAGCAACCGAATGAGCCAAATTGTAATGAAATTAATGCAACAAATAGGAAAAGTGTTCGCATATCTCTAGCTGTTTATCTCTGTCCCATTTGATGTACAGATATGTATTAAATTACGCATACGCCGTGTGATTTATGTGCATGCAATGGTAACTAGTAGAAAGTATCGATACCTACTTGTATCAGTTTCCTGCCATTCTCCAGATAGTTAACATCGCCCGAGTGTTGCTGCTGTTGCTTTGGCTGCTTCTCGGCCGGCGCAATGGCCTCCTCCTGGCTATGCTTCACATCAGCATCATCATCAACATCCGCGTCATCATCATCATCATCATTAGCTGCCGCCTGCTGCTGCTGCTGCTCATCATCATCCACATCAAAGTCCTCATCATCGTCATCTAGTTCGATGCGATGCCTGCGCTGCCAATTGCTGCGCGTATAATGCAGCTGATGCTCCTCCAGTTGCTGGGAGGGATCGGGTAACGTCCTCTGGTTGGCAATCAAATGCTTGCGCGGCAGACAAACTCCCTCTGTGCTGATGGAGCACGTTGGCTGAAAGGGTGCGTATAGACCGCCGCTAATCTCTAGCTCCTCGTGTGGCATGCTCAACTGTTGAGCTGTTGTGTTGCAGCTGGAACTGGAGCTGCTGCCGCCAAACGGCAGCTGGGCAGGCGCCGAGGCAACGGGGCCCACAAAGCGCGTGGTGCGATACATGGGACGGGAGAGGCTGCCACATCGTAAGATTTAAGCCACATTCAACTTGGCAACAATCAATTAAAGCACAAAACTACTTTAACTTACTTGTAACCGTACTTGGGGGATTCGGTTTCGGGGCGGCGTCTGCTGGACATCATTGTGTTGACCCGATCACCGCGGGCGGCAGCCATCATATAGGTCCACATTGCGGCTCATTCAATGCGGCTACGCTGTGCACATGACGCTGGCTGGAGCTGGTGCTGTAGCAAGTTAATCTTCACTCAAACGGAAGGAGTTGGAGAAGAGGCTGCAAGCAGAAGCAAGTAAAGCCAAAAGGGTCGCATTAATGTCTCAACTTAAAGTTAAACCTCAAGCCACTTGGGTGCAATTGAGGCTTCAACAGCCATAAACGCTCAGCACACTTCACTTGTCCCTCTACACTCCTCAATCTGCACTCCTCACTCCTCAATCTGCATTCTTCATTCTCCAGGTTGCCAGTTGTTAGTTGCACATAAAACTGTTGAGTATGCCACACTTGAGAGACTGAGAAAGGCGGGGAGGCCGCTGCCGCTGCAGACGTAATTAAGCAATTAAAACGGCTCATGAGTTGAGCGCCTGAAGGTATGCAACACAAATTGCACAGCGTCGCCTTGGAAGCCTCTTGAACAGCAACGCAATGGCCATAAAATCAGCATAGAACACAAGCTTACTTTTATAGCTGTTTGCTCTACTTCGCCTTGAATTGCTCAGACTGAGACGGCGACTGAGATTTCCTATTTCACATTTCCCATTTCACATTTCAGTTTATTCTGCCAATTATTTCATATATCTTCTATCAACAATAAATTAAAAACAACAATCGAACTCATAAACAATTAAGCTGTTAAGTTAGTCGAACTGCTTGCAGCTTCCTTAAACAGCGATTTAATTCGTTTTATTATTTTAATGTTCTTATTTTTTTGTAATAAGCCATTTGATGTTTCTGTTCCTGCTCTCTTATTGACTCTTACTATTATTTATTAATTTACTTTTATTAACTCAAGTTACTCTCAATATTTATATATTTTTGTGTTTCTGCTCTATTTTAAACTATTATTATTATGTATTATTATAACTCTTTGCTTTCTGATTAATATTTTAATATTTATAAAACATTTTAAATATGACTAAATTTGTAGTTTTGTTATTTAATATATTTTGTAACTGAATTTTTTAAATTAAAAATATTCATTACTTGCAGTAAATTAAATCAAAAGTTGTTTTAAATAAGACATTTGTAATTAATAAATATTATTAAATAAAAATTACAAATATTACTTAGTTAAGATACTGTAGTATTTTATTTATTTAAAATGTTTTCTTTGCAGCAAAAATGTATAGGTAAATTAAGGAATTAATTGAGTAATAATAACAATTAAATAAAGACAAATTGCAAATTTTTGTTAGATAAAAATCTCATATTTAAATATAAAGCAAATAAAATAAATATTCAAATATATTTTAAATGATTTCAAAGTTAAGTTTATGATTTAAAACTAATTTAAAATGTTTTATTTTATTATTAATTATTGATGAAAAAAAGCAAATATTAATAATTATTTTAAATATTAAATTTCATTATTGTAAATAATCCAAGAATGCAAATATTGTTGACTTAAAGTTCTACATTATTTAATAGAGCATCAAGCTAAGGACACTACGCGCTGACCGTGTATAAGTAATGCTCTTTAATATGCCACAAGCAACATAGACACAAACTAATGAGGCGCAAATGATAAATACAAGTTGCCAGCAAAGCAGCAGCAAAAAAAATAAGAAAAAATATAAAGAAATATAAAGATATAAATGCAGACAAACATAAGTACTTGCAGCTAATGCCAGGATGAACAGCGCTCAGGCAGGGGCAGAGAGAGAGAGTGAGAGAGAGGGGGGCGGGAGAAGGACTGAGAAAATGTCCAGCTGAGTCACAAAAATGTTGCACAAATTGAGCCAAAAATGCAAATTGTGAATCGCAGATAATCAAAATCAAAACGTGCGCAAAAATTAAGCACGATGCGAATTTTCTTTTTATATAATTTCCAGTTGGTAGAGCAGATGAAAATGGCAAAACAGCAGCTGCAGTTTAGCCAAGTTATCCTAAGTTATCCTTTGTGTCCTTGCCTTTGTCTGGCATTTAACTGTCGCGTGTTTTTATGCCATAGATTAGCCTTGCCCGTTGCCAGTTGCCAGTTGTGTGTCTTACCATTGTAGCATTCAATTTAAACTGCAATTTCGGTTTACCAAAATATAAAATAATAAAAAGCACAAAGGCAAAAAATAGATAGAGAGAAACAGAGAAAGAGAGAAGAAACGTAACGCGCCTTTTGCCGCAGCTTTCGAATCTCTAGTATTTCTGCAGTTTGATGAGTCAGTGCCAAAGTCTTTGACCGCATCAACAAAAAAGTAAATAAAATGGAGTGAGCCAAATGGAATGATAAAGAAAACTAATAGCAAAGACTGCAGTCGCGTAAGCTCGACTGCCAGAGACCCTGTACTTATGGTGTATGTAAGCAAATCGTGTTCTATCTCTCTTCCTTCTCTGAAGCGATGCTAGACGCTATTGTTGTCTGACATAGCAATGCAGTTTATTATCTGTTCATAATGAAACTTTCAGGACAGTTCCCAACCACAGCATATAGCATATGTATCACAGATGAAGGCTAAAGCTTTGAAATTACTTTATGAAGCGTGACAAAATTCAAAAACAAACCTTATGCTTCGTCTGCCTGCCAAACACTTTTACACTTGCGACAAACTTAAAGGACCCTTTGCGCTCTGCAAGTACAGGGTGCAAAATACGCAGAGACAGAGCAGATTTACACTTGTATTGTGTGAGCGAGTGTGAGTGAAGGCGTGAGTGAAGGCATGGCCAGGCACTCTGACATTCAAATGCGAGCGGCAAGGACCTATGTAAAGGAATGAAGCATTGAAGGCATCGATTTTTAGCTATAAAATCAAAGTAAATCCATTTATCAACTTCAGCTGCAAACAATTTCGTGCAGATAACAGCAGAAAACTTGACTTTGATAAAATGTGCAGCAACACTTGGCCAAGTTTTAAAGGCCAAGTGGCCCGAAGCCATTAAGTACTCATATCACAGCTTTAGACAAACAAAATTTCACATCACATATAATATTTATATGTATAAATAGATGTATGTAGATGTATGTAGATGTATGTGTATGTCTTATGGCCAACTAACACTAATCAAAAGCGACCACAAAACGCTGACGGGCCAAATCGTATCAAATCGTAGCAATTAACGCCTGTGACGAGCAGCAGCAACAACAACAACAACAACAACAACAGCACAAAGCACATTGTGCAACTTCAAAACGTTAGCAAGGATACAAGTTAAGCTTCAGTTCAGTTGCTGTTCTTGGCCAAATCGTTTGACTCAACTTGGAATTGCTAACGAGCTCTAAATGCTGAGTGTGTGTATATGTGTGTGTGTGTGCGTGTGTGTGTGTGTGTGTGTGTGTGTGTGTGTGTGTAAATGTGTGCGCCTCATTTGTAATGATTAAGTGGCGCTGCGAGGCGAGCTTGTGGTGTATATGGCCCAAAGGCATCGCTTACACACGTTTCACTTGTGCAGAATTATGAGTGGAGAGAGAAAGAAAGAGAGAGGGAGAGAGTCCTGCGAACACAGAGCAGATAAACCGTAAGAAATAAGAAAACAATTCACATTGCTGGCTGTCTTTCATTCGCTGCTCTTTTCAATTGCAGCTTCAATAAATAAACAGATGTATGTGCAAATAAAAAGTAAATAGAATTCTCAGCTGGACATACAATTGATATCGAAAAAATTAAGTATTATTGCACACTTCATAATAATATTATTATTATGATGATGATGATGATGATGATGATGATGATGATGGTGAGGCTGAGGCTGATGAGACAAATATGGCTTGGGCCGCTTAAAAGGCAGTTGATGACGCGCAAAGGCATATCACGTATACGCCATGTGTGTGCCGCATGAAAATCTCAATCAAAACAATGGAAAACGTATTGAACAGCAGGAGGAGAAGTGGGTGGAGGAGTAGGAGAAGAAGTAGGAGGAAGAGAAGTAGCAGCAGCAGCAGCGGGAGATAAAGGAGCAACAGCATCCGCTGGAAAGGAGAAGCAGCAGCAGCAGCAGCAGGACGAGCAAAAGGAGCATAAAATATGCTAATGTCAATTATTTTGTGCGTAATTTGCTTTCATGCTTTCAAGCACACATCAAAATGCCTCCTGCCTGCCTAGCACACACACACACACACACACACACACACACACACACACACACACACCTTCCACTGCTCTGTCCCCCTCGGCATTATGTATATGAATATGAATATAAATATTCATTATTCGCGCTAATAATTTCATGAGCTGCTCCAATCGACATGGAAACCACTCGGTGACTTATCTAATCTGTATTTATGTACAAGTACTTGCTGTGTTTTCTCCCTTTCGATGTCATTGTCGATGTCGATGCCGATGCCGATGCCGATGCCTACTCCTACCTGCAACCCCTACTGCTACCCCTACCCTACTGCCCGCTGTAGGAAAGCTGAGGTAAACCGACTTCAATTAACATTCGTGCACGTAAACGCAATAACGTAAATGGATTCGGGGTTTTGGTTTAATAAAATGCGATATTTATGGAGTTAACTGTCGTTGTCTGTTCACCTCCCTCCCTTCCCACCTCTTCGGGACTCCCTTGCTGCTCTGGCTGCTCCGATAGCGTTTGCCAATTAATATGGCACCAAGTTAGATATTAATACGCGTATCGTATGTGGACTTATAGTTAATAATTACGCCCGTCCACTGCATATGGCAGAGGCGACACGAAGATGGCATTCAAATCACGCTGTTAACGCCTCGCTGACTCTGTCTAAGGACACTTAAATGCTGCGCCTGTTGCAGCCACTTGTCGCTTGATGGAAGAGCGGGGAGGGGGTGGGTTGAGGGGTAACTTGCCGCAGATTTACCTTTGCTGTTTGCTATTTGAGTTGTTGTACTAATCCGGCAACTGTCAGGCAATGCGGCGTAATCCTATTAGATGTGGCTGCGTGTGGAAGTTGCGCTACTTCCCTTCACCTCCGTCTCCGTCTTCGTCTTTGTCTTCTGCTTTTCCTTTTTTTTCGCCTTTCAATTTGTATACTTTATGTTTTCTTTTGTTATTATTTCTGCTTGAGTATTTTTCACGTTTTCACACTTGTGCGGGCTTCACAATTATTTAAATGCGTGCAGTAATTTCAAATTAAATTTGAATATTAAACTGTATGCCGCGCATATTTTGCACACACACACACACACAAGGGGGGCTGAGAAAGGAAGCTGGGATACTACGCACACACACAGACACAGACCATTAAAAAACGGCGTTGATTTTTGCACTTTTATTGTAGAAAAATTCAAATTTTAATGCGATACAAAATTGCGCGCAATGCTAAACACAAAATGGCGTAAGGATAACGGAACAGTGCGGACAGAGAGCGAGAGTGTGTGAGAGAGAGATTTTGAAGCGCGCCGCGTACGTTCGCATGCCTGGCTGACGGCGCAATGAGCGCCCGTGGGAGAACACAGAACCAAAGGCGAATGCAAATGCCAAGCAGCGGCGCCCACAGCAGCGACGTCAGCAGAGGCAGCGCCAGCTACAGCACCAGCAACTGCGATGGCAGCAGCCGAGCAGCAGAGCCGATAACAGACGCTTGGAGAGCAGCTTGTCTGTGTGCGTGCTTTTCATTCATGCCTGAAGCTTTCTAAGACAGAGCTTTTTTTTGCACGCTTAACCTGTTGCTTTGCCCTCTCTTTTCTATTTTGTTTTTGGGATGCTGTCGTCTGCTTGCAAGCGTTGCCAGATCGCTAACAGCTGTTGCCAGGGCATTTTAGGGGAATTCGCTTTAGCCGAAATGACAACATAAATTAATTAAATTGATGTTTAAATGTACTTTTTCATTGGCACGCTTGAGGCTGGTTTATTAACCCGCCTAGCAGCGACACATTGACAAATTACGAAAATCAAATCGAAATGCAAGTACAATACACACAGCAGATAGAGAAGTTTGGCCAGCAATTGATTAATGTCGCCTCACAGACATGTCTACGTCCTGTCAGCCGTCCCAGCCAACCGATGTCACATGAACTTGTTCATTTCATTTGATTTAAAACTCTACTAAGTTTCTCTGACTTCCATATATGTATGTTTTCTTTATGGAGATTACTTTTACTGCCTGAGAGTTCAAGTTTATCTGTTCCTTGAGCTTGTGTGTTTTGTGTGTTTATGCTGTTCAATTGGTATATGCTACGTGTGTGATTATATTTATGAGTGTGTGTTTGTTTGTATATGACAATTATTGCTTTCGCAGTTCACTTTCTCTGCACTTCTTTTTTTCTTTTGGCAACACACAAAGAGCCAAGACGTTAAGCCAATGCTCATATGTTCATTGTCCCAGGGTTCAATAGTTCACGACAAGTTCAGTAACCAAGCCCAGAAGCCAATGCCAACAAGTGGTTAGTTACACTCTGCCAGTCACGAGCGGACGGACAGAGAGACAGTCAGACAGACAGACAGACAGACAGTTAGATGTGTGGATAGTCTATTTCTTGTTTGAAGCGTACGTGCCTCATATGGTGGCAAGACAACGAAATCTTTAGCGCCAGCTGTAAGCTGTGCATAAATTTAATTTCAACGACGCGCCTAAAAGCATGCAATATGAATGTGAAGTTCAAGATTGCGAGTGCTTGACTGTGTCTCTGTGGGTGTGTGAGAGTGTATGTGTGGGTGTATGTGTGAGTGTGTATGTGTGTATATAAGATACAATGGCTTTTGCATTCACAATTTCAGTAATTTGTTATTCAAACACATTGCGAATCGATTATACGCTTGGCATGCTCCCTCCAATCGAGCAAATATGTTGATTGACTTTTGTCAAGGCTTATGCCATTGTGTGTGTGTGTGTGTGTGCGTTGGCTTTTGTGCTGTGCCGTGTAAAAAGGCAAATTTGCTAGTGTGCGTGCACGCATGGCTAAAATGCCAAAGCAAATATAAATGAGTACCGCGAGCTCCCCTCAATTCCCTTTCACTTTCACCCTGAACCAAGTCATGCAACTCCTCCCTGCCTGACTGAGCGTGCGTGTGTGCGTGTGTGTGTGTGTGATAACGCAGAACGAAACCTTTGCTGCTCATTGAAAAGCTCATTATCACACTCTAACACACACCCACATACGCTATGTGCTCTAAGGCACTCCCCAAGGCTAAATATTTGTCATATGCTAAAAAAAAAACTAGTGACAAAGGCCACAATCGAGTGTTTTTGACTGTGGGAGACCCTGTACTAATTGTGTTAGACAGCTAGCGATGTTAAAAGTCACCAAATGTTGTAAAACATATTTAAATATTAATAAATTGAGTTGTAATGAGTTGTATTAAGTTACATTACATGTGCAAATACATGCCTGCACACATACATGTGCGTACATACTTATATAAATACTCGCTTACTTATGCTGATCCAGAATATATATACTTCAAGCAGTCGCAGATGTCTTCTTCTAGCTTTTACTCACATTTCCCTGCTGACAAACTCAATAGACTCTTTGCACATACCTAAGTACAGGGTTCTAAAATGCCATCAATGTGGGTTAAGGTTCAGCTGCTGGCCACAATAAAACACATAGACTTGGACACGCACTCGTGGCAAGGTCTCAATGTCAACCTGTCCACTGAGCCAAACCAAGTCAGGGACCAACTTGTTGAATTGAATTGATTGCCGCATTGAAATTTAATTGCAATTGCAATTGCTCAGTTCCCAGTTCACAGTTCTCAGTTCTCAGTTGGAATGTTAAGATGCAAGGACATTAATTAACAGGCAGCCGAAGCAGCAACAGGAGCAGCAGCAGCAGCTGATGCCCCACTGAAGTGACTCTGATTGCGCTGGCAACAGGCAACGCACTTCAACTGTGACTAAACGGCCTGCATATTAATTAGTTTTGCAGGGATAAACCGAGTGAAAGCATTGCGAATTGCAATTGCGCCATTGCCCCAATGCGAATATGCAAATTTTTGGCGTATCTTTATACTGAATATTAACTGCACTCGCTGCAACCCAAACGAACGACAGTTATTCCATAAATACACACATAAAGGACTCGCAGTGTGAAATATGATGCGCTTACTTATGTGCTGTCTTTGTTGCTCAATCTGCTTGTCTCTTTCGCCCTGTTTCCCTTTGTGCCACTTCCTGTGCGCTGTACGCTGTGCACTGTCGAAAGGTTAAAGTTAAGCTTGACAAATGTGCTGCAATGGGGCGTATACTTGATATTGACAGCATTATACTCGCACATCCTTGGCACCGCATTTGTCATGGCTGAGCTAACAACAAATCCGCATAATTGCTGCTTCTGTCAGCCAAAACAGTTCTAGCCACAGCAACACCAATTATGGCCATCTAATTGATTCCACAATTGTCTGCAAAATTCGCTTTCGCTTGACTGCAAACATAATGCGGTTTTTGAGTATTATTAATAATTATTCAGAGAGAGCTTGGAAATTATTAATTAAGCAGACATTTAGCATAATGCTTTAAGCACATTTAAAGAGTTGATTTAATAGAAATAACTAAGCATAGATTGCAGCAGTTTAACAAAGAAATTGAAGAGGTTATCGAATTTAAGGCATAAAATGAGCCAGAAATATTTATTTAATTTACATTTTATTATATAAAGAGTGTTATAGCTTTGTGCAAATGTATGTAACACTCAGAAAGCATAGCTTAAACATGATTTAATTTTAAATCTTTCTAAACTTAAATTTCTTTCTAAACTTGGAAGTTATTTAAGTAACAATTTCACAAAGCAGCAGAAGCCAAGGAAGAAGCTTTTGGCGTGGTGTACGGCTCTCTGCTTTACACGTATCTGTGTGCAAATACGTGTGCAAATACGTGTATCTAAGCCCCACAGCGCAGGGTAACTCGTAGTCAAGCTCTCGCATTTCAACGACTGTTCAATTTGACTGCTAGAACAATTCGTTGAGTTGGAATGAGTAAGCGATCGTTAAGTTTGAGTGATTGAACGATCGTTAAGTTTGAATCAGTAGCTCGCAACTGAACGATAAATCGTCTGAGCGAACGTTAAAATTTGAATTCTTTTTGCGATCTACTTGAAAATTCGTTGGCCTGGCATTAATGGGCTATAATTCTTATTAATTTCTTTCTTGCCAAGTTTATGCAAGCTTCTTAGAGTAAAGAATAAAAAACTTATTTGCACTGATTTAAATTAGTTGCTTACAATTGTATAGTTATATTTAATATTATATTATATTGTATATTATATTTATTTATTTCTATGATTATGTTCAGCTGAGTTTTCTTAGTTATTCTAATAAAATACTAATATTAATTAGCTATTAATTTGTATTATGCTTACTTTACTTTACACAGTGTTTAATGTAAATTACATTAATTTAAATTAAATACGTTTAATTACAGATAAGTCACGTCTTGCATATAAAACTTGAGCAGTGCCCAGCGGACAGATGCTGACTCATGAATTGGATCAAACAAAGATACTATCGCTTGTACGTATATGTATGCTCAAACTTATATATATATACACACATATATAGATATATGTATAGTCATTGTGGAAACCCCAATGCACACATACATATACACACAGTCGTCACTTTATCTTTGAGTTCCGCGTCTTGCTGCTCGATCGGCATGGAAAGCTGTCGACAGCGCGTCTCAGTCGTAATTTAAACATGGACGAGGAACCGCATGCACATGAGAAGTTGGTTGCCAAAGCAAGGCGGCACGCTGAAAGCAATTGCAGTGGAAGTAAGGACAGTCTGACTGCAAGCAGCTGCACTGGAAGTGAGGGTAGTCTGAGTGGAAGCGACACGCAGCTTCCAGCGTTGAGAAATGCACAAACTTCAGTTCCAGTTACGACAGAAACAGCTGTCAATCGCTGCGCTCAAGGGAGAAGCTTTCTGTTGGAACCCATGATATTGATACTGCTCTTCGCATACAATTTCTCATGTGCGTTGTGGAAGATAAGAAATTGAAGTTCACATATGATAAATAATATATATTATATATTATACATAAATAATATATTTATATTAATATTCCAGCTACTATATTGAAATCTCAAATCATTTACCAAAGCTGCACGGCAACGCTTGATTATCCAGATGCAATCTGCAAGCTCCTGGGCACCAAGAACGCCACAAATGAGACAAAAAGAATTGAGGCTGAAGTGCAACCATATGCAGCCCAAGTCTTTGTGACCATCAAGGTCGTTGAATGCATCATTCCAGCATTTTGCGGCTTATTCGTTGGCGCCTTGGCGGATCGCTATGGACGCAAGCCTCTGCTGTTGGCCTCCTACTTGGGTGAGTTTTGATCTACAGCTGTGCTAGCTATATGTATATTTATTTTAATATTTATTATTGCATTGCATATTTGCTACTTTTGTCTCAATCAAGCTTTTCTATTTGCTTTCTGGAATATATATTACAAAAACTCTTTTTTTTCCATTTTAATAACTTTAAACTCTCTTAACTTACCTAAAACTCAATCGATTTTCAATCGGAATATTAATTTGATTACAATTTATTCTCTAAATTTATTCGGCATTTAAATTTATTTAAATTTGAAGGTTTTCATTTTTTTCAAAATTGATCGATTTTTGCATAGCTACCCCTTTACAGATTTTCGATAAATTCAAACTCTCATTACTTCTTCAAAACTAAACCGATTTCAATGTGGGATATCATTCTGATCATGGTTTGTTCTCTAAATTTATTCTGCATTTAAATTTATTTAATTTTGGAAGTTTTCAATTTTTTCAAAATTTATCGATTTTTGCATAGCTACCCCTTTACAGATTTTCGATAAATTCAAACTCTCATTACTTCCTCAAAACTAAACCGATTTCAATGTGGGATATCATTCTGATCATGGTTTGTTCTCTAAATTTATTCTGCATTTAAATTTATTTAATTTTGGAAGTTTTCAATTTTTTCAAAATTTATCGATTTTTGCATAGCTACCCCTTTACAGATTTTCGATAAATTCAAACTCTCATTACTTCCTCAAAACTGAACCGATTTCAATGTGGGATATCATTCTGATCATGGTTTGTTCTCTAAATTTATTCTGCATTTAAATTTATTTAATTTTGGAAGTTTTCAATTTTTTCAAAATTTATCGATTTTTGCATAGCTACCCCTTTACAGATTTTCGATAAATTCAAACTCTCATTACTTCCTCAAAACTAAACCGATTTCAATGTGGGATATCATTCTGATCATGGTTTGTTCTCTAAATTTATTCTGCATTTAAATTTATTTAATTTTGGAAGTTTTCAATTTTTTTCAAAATTTATCGATTTTTGCATAGCTACCCCTTTACAGATTTTCGATAAATTCAAACTCTCATTACTTCCTCAAAACTGAACCGATTTCAATGTGGGATATCATTCTGATCATGGTTTGTTCTCTAAATTTATTCTGCATTTAAATTTATTTAATTTTGGAAGTTTTCAATTTTTTCAAAATGTATCGATTTTTGCATAGCTACCCCTTTACAGATTTATTCGGCATTTAAATTTATTTAAATTTGAAGGTTTTAATTTTTTTCAAAATTGATCGATTTTTGCATAGCTACCCCTTTACAGATTTTCGATAAATTCAAACTCTCATTACTTCCTCAAAACTAAACCGATTTCAATGTGGGATATCATTCTGATCATGGTTTGTTCTCTAAATTTATTCTGCATTTAAATTTATTTAATTTTGGAAGTTTTCAATTTTTTCAAAATTTATCGATTTTTGCATAGCTACCCCTTTACAGATTTTCGATAAATTCAAACTCTCATTACTTCCTCAAAACTGAACCGATTTCAATGTGGGATATCATTCTGATCATGGTTTGTTCTCTAAATTTATTCTGCATTTAAATTTATTTAATTTTGGAAGTTTTCAATTTTTTCAAAATATATCGATTTTTGCATAGCTACCCCTTTACAGATTTTCGATAAATTCAAACTCTCATTACTTCCTCAAAACTAAACCGATTTCAATGTGGGATATCATTCTGATCATGGTTTGTTCTCTAAATTTATTCTGCATTTAAATTTATTTAAATTTGAAAGTTTTCATTTTTTTCAAAATTTATCGATTTTTGCATAGCTACCCCTTTACAGATTTTCGATAAATTCAAACTCTCATTACTTCCTCAAAACTAAACCGATTTCAATGTGGGATATCATTCTGATCATGGTTTGTTCTCTAAATTTATTCTGCATTTCAATTTATTTAATTTTGGAAGTTTTCAATTTTTTCAAAATTTATCGATTTTTGCATTGCTACCCCTTTACAGATTTTCGATAATTTGCAACTCCTATTACTTCTTCAAAACCAAACCGATTTCAATGTGGAATATCATTCTGATCATGGCTTGTTCTCTAAATTTATTCTGCATTTAAATTTATTTAATTTTGAAAGTTTTCATTTTTTTCAAAATTTATCGATTTTTGCATAGCTACCCCTTTACAGATTTTCGATAAATTCAAACTCTCACTACTTCCTCAAAACTAAACCGATTTCAATGTGGGATATCAATTTGTTCACAATTTATTCTCTAAATTTATTCTGTATTTCAATTTATTTAATTTTGGAAGTTTTCAATTTTTTCAAAATTTATCGATTTTTGCATAGCTACCCCTTTACAGATTTTCGATAAATTCAAACTCTCATTACTTCCTCAAAACTAAACCGATTTCAATGTGGAATATCAATTTGTTCACAATTTATTCTCTAAATTTATTCTGCATTTAAATTTATTTAAATTTGAAAGTTTTCAATTTTTTCAAAATTTATCGATTTTTGCATAGCTACCCCTTTACAGATTTTCGATAAATTCAAACTCTCATTACTTCCTCAAAACTAAACCGATTTCAATGTGGGATATCATTCTGATCATGGTTTGTTCTCTTAATTTATTCTGCATTTCAATTTATTTAATTTTGGAAGTTTTCAATTTTTTCAAAATTTATCGATTTTTGCATAGCTACCCCTTTACAGATTTTCGATAATTTGCAACTCCTATTACTTCTTCAAAACCAAACCGATTTCAATGTGGAATATCATTCTGATCATGGCTTGTTCTCTAAATTTATTCTGCATTTAAATTTATTTAATTTTGAAAGTTTTCATTTTTTTCAAAATTTATCGATTTTTGCATAGCTACCCCTTTACAGATTTTCGATAAATTCAAACTCTCACTACTTCCTCAAAACTAAACCGATTTCAATGTGGGATATCAATTTGTTCACAATTTATTCTCTAAATTTATTCTGTATTTCAATTTATTTAATTTTGGAAGTTTTCAATTTTTTCAAAATTTATCGATTTTTGCATAGCTACCCCTTTACAGATTTTCGATAAATTCAAACTCTCATTACTTCCTCAAAACTAAACCGATTTCAATGTGGAATATCAATTTGTTCACAATTTATTCTCTAAATTTATTCTGCATTTAAATTTATTTAAATTTGAATGTTTTCAATTTTTTCAAAATTTATCGATTTTTGCATAGCTACCCCTTTACAGATTTTCGATAAATTCAAACTCTCATTACTTCCTCAAAACTAAACCGATTTCAATGTGGGATATCATTCTGATCATGGTTTGTTCTCTAAATTTATTCTGCATTTCAATTTATTTAATTTTGGAAGTTTTCAATTTTTTCAAAATTTATCGATTTTTGCATAGCTACCCCTTTACAGATTTTCGATAAATTCAAACTCTCATTACTTCCTCAAAACTAAACCGATTTCAATGTGGAATATCAATTTGTTCACAATTTATTCTCTAAATTTATTCTGCATTTAAATTTATTTAAATTTGAAAGTTTTCAATTTTTTTCAAAATTTATCGATTTTTGCATAGCTACCCCTTTACAGATTTTCGATAAATTCAAACTCTCATTACTTCCTCAAAACTAAACCGATTTCAATGTGGGATATCATTCTGATCATGGTTTGTTCTCTTAATTTATTCTGCATTTCAATTTATTTAATTTTGGAAGTTTTCAATTTTTTCAAAATTTATCGATTTTTGCATAGCTACCCCTTTACAGATTTTCGATAATTTGCAACTCCTATTACTTCTTCAAAACCAAACCGATTTCAATGTGGAATATCATTCTGATCATGGCTTGTTCTCTAAATTTATTCTGCATTTAAATTTATTTAATTTTGAAAGTTTTCATTTTTTTCAAAATTTATCGATTTTTGCATAGCTACCCCTCTACAGATTTTCGATAAATTCAAACTCTCACTACTTCCTCAAAACTAAACCGATTTCAATGTGGGATATCAATTTGTTCACAATTTATTCTCTAAATTTATTCTGTATTTCAATTTATTTAATTTTGGAAGTTTTCAATTTTTTCAAAATTTATCGATTTTTGCATAGCTACCCCTTTACAGATTTTCGATAAATTCAAACTCTCATTACTTCCTCAAAACTAAACCGATTTCAATGTGGAATATCAATTTGTTCACAATTTATTCTCTAAATTTATTCTGCATTTAAATTTATTTAAATTTGAATGTTTTCAATTTTTTCAAAATTTATCGATTTTTGCATAGCTACCCCTTTACAGATTTTCGATAAATTCAAACTCTCATTACTTCCTCAAAACTAAACCGATTTCAATGTGGAATATCAATTTGTTCACAATTTATTCTCTAAATTTATTCTGCATTTCAATTTATTTAATTTTGGAAGTTTTCAATTTTTTCAAAATTTATCGATTTTTGCATAGCTACCCCTTTACAGATTTTCGATAAATTCAAACTCCCATTACAAACTCCCATTTTTTTTCAAAATTTATCGATTTTTGTTTATGCAGATTTTCGATAAATCCAAGAGTTTGAAGTGGGTTATCAATTTGAGCAGAGTTTGAACTCTGCATTCATACTACTGCACTTATCAATAATTTCGATAACTAATCGTTATTACCAACACAGGCTATGCACTGCAGTATCTGCTATCGGCTTTCATTGCCTATATGAGCATGCAGAGAAATGGCCTGGTGAGTCCCTGGTTCTATGTGATGACCATAATTCCGCTCTCGCTGCTGGGCAGCAGCGTAACCTACTCCGTGGCTGCTGTTTGCTATATTGGCGATGTGTCCACGGGCAAGCTGAGATCCTACAGGTGAGTAAGCGAAGCAGGGAATATTATCTATAATACATATACATGAATAATATCTATTGCCATGCAGAATGATTGCCTATGAGCTGAGCATCTATGTGGGCTTGCTGTTGGGCAGCTTTGCCTCCGGCTATGTTTATGAGGCAACGAATGCTTACACCATCTTTATCATCTCTGCCGGCTCCGTCTTGTTGGCGCTGTTCTCTATGGCTGCGCTGCTGCCCGAGAGTCTCAGCAGGCGGCAGGAGAGTCTCGCAGCACGGCAAGAATTTGTGCTGAGAGATTTGTGGCGAAGTTGTGGCAGACAACGTGACTACCAGGATCGTTCCATACTCATGCTGTTGATGTGTGTGCTGCTGTTGACGGCTTTTGTGTCGGGTGAGTAGGCCTAAAGGGTGATTCAAGCCTTTGACTAATAGCTGAGACTGCAGATGGCAGCAACTCCGTGTTCTACATGTTCATGCGCAGCAAGTTCCATTGGACAGTGCGGGAATTCACCAGCTATGAGACTGTTAGCATATTGGTGCCAGCTGTGGCAGGTTCTGGTGGCATGTTGTTCCTCTGGTCACTACGACAGGTAACAGAGCACAGAGTTACATAAACTAAATCACACTTATTTCAATTGTAATTCCCATTTGTAGTGCACCAAGTCGTCGATACTTTGGCTGGCGTTGATCTCGCTGCTGAGTCATGCGTCCAGCAGTCTGATGAAAGCATTTGCCTTTGTCGACTGGCAAATCTATCTGGCAATTGGTCTGGGTATATTCAAATCTCTGGTGAATCCCATGTGCCGCACGATGATAACAAATCTGCTGCCCGGCGATGAACGTGGTTTGTTTTCGCTTTCATAAATAATTAAAGTTGTTTTGTTAACTGGTTTTTTGTTTTAGGCAAAATCTTTGCCATGATCAGCGTACTTCAGACTCTGTCCCCCTTTGCCTCCACCACGTTGTACATACTCTTCTATACACTGACCCTCAGCAGTGCTCCCAGTCTGTTCAATCTGATCAGCGCCAATTTATTTGGACTCGCCATCATTTTACTGCTGTGAGTTGATTTTATTATTCATTATTTATTTACTTATTTAATCTAATTTAATTGTTGCTGCGCTTTTTTTTCAGTGTTATTTGGCGTAAAAAGTCAAACAATCCTGTGCACTACGATTCAGTTTTTAAGTGATATAATTAAATACATTGCACTTGCTTTATAGTTTATAAGTATGTTTAAGTAAGAATAAAAACTACATGAAATGCTGCAAGTCATGTGGCAATTCGCACATTGATTATCTATTTACATAATAAACAAAGTGCCAAATGTTGTTAACCATTTACAGGGGATTTTGTTTACAATACTTGATGGCAATAAACAATGAAATGACTTGACAAATAAATAAATGTTTATGCGTTGCCATAAAATCGCTTTCTATTCTCCATTGATCATGTTTGCAGTTCGCTGGAATTATGTATTTGTTTATGTGGCTTAGCATAGCTATATAATCGCAAATTGTTGCTAATTTCTGTACAATGGCGTGTGCTCAGTCACGTGCTAATATTATGCATATCCAAATAAATAATAAATATATTATATGTATATATAAAATAAAACAACCGAATATACAATAAACAAAAGCCAGCAGATGATTGGTGTTAGCTTCATGTTAAATTTAACGCTAATTTCCCTTGCTAATTTTAAATTAGACGACAAATCTGTTTGTTGCCTTGACTGGCACTGGATTTGTGAATGCAAATAATCAACTTGTTGTAGGCCGTGTTTAGAATATCTGTATATAAATATATATTTGGAGAAATTAACTATATATATAAAGAAAATAATAATAATGATAATAATACAAAAAGAAATATTTAAAAAGAATTTATAATACATATTTGCAGAATTTAAAAATAATATTAATCATTAATGAAAAGAGAATTAAATAAAAATAAATATTTAATGACAATAATAATACAAATAAAATATTTATAAAAAATATATAAATATACTATATTTGAATTATAAATAAAAATAAAAGCATTTACATTATTTAATAAAAATAAAATTAATCATTTATTCTAATTAATAATAATGACATCAATAATATTAAATTTTAATAAATTATAATAATAATAATATAAATAAAATCTCTTTGTTCACACAATTCTCTCTCTCTCTTTCTCTCTTTCTCTTTATCTCTCTTTCTCTCCCTCTCTTTAATTCTCTCATTCTTTCTTAGAGAGCGAGCCTTTCGCTCTCTGGTTCGCTCTATCCCTTTCTCGCTCTTTCACTCTTTTTCTCTCTATCTCTATCTCTCTCTCATTCTCTAAAGTTCTCTCTATTTCGATTTCTCTCTCGCTTTTTCATTATCTCTTTATATTTTTCTTCATTTCTTATTCTCTATCTCACACTTTCTCTCTATCTATTTCGCTTTCTCTCTGAATCTTTCATTCTCTCTTTATCTCTTTCTTTCTTATTTCTCTCTCTCTCTCTCTCTCTCTCTCTCTCTCTCTCTCTCTCTCTCCCTCTCACTCTTCCCCTTTCTCTCTCACACTCTCTGCTATCTCAAAATCCACTGAATAAAACAACAAACAGAAAATGAGACTTGAGAAGACTTTGTATACCTGTGATAAGGTATAGACAGCCAGGGGCGTCACTGTCGCCAGCGGGGGGGAGGAGGGCAACGCGGCAGTTGACTGAAAAGTTATTTAAGCTCGCATCGCAGCGAAAACTGTTTCAAACGGAGCGAAAACGTTGCCGTTGCCGTTGTCGTTGTCGTTGACTTTGGAGCTGCTAATAGACCTGGCTCAGAGCTGTTCATTAAACGGGAACGGAATTTACAGAGAATCATCTGATATAGTAGTACTACATACATATATACTAGAAATAGTACATATGTACAATGGACATTTGATGAACAAGTGTTGTGGAATACCTGTGTGGCACGTACAGTGTTAGTGTTGTTGTTGTTGTTGTTGTTGTTACTATGGTTGTTGTTGTTGCTCACATGCGGTATATAAGCTTACAGATTTCGAGAATCTAACTATAATTGTAAATAATTGTGGCAGCTGTCGTCGCCTGTCTGACTTCAAATAGTTCGCATCGAGTTGTAACGGAAACTAATGTACAAATGTACAAATATGAAAGCTATATAATAATTCACAACATACAAACAATTAACATAAAATTGCATATTCTGAAATAATGAATATTACGTATACGTAACGTGAACTGAACCGAGAAGCGCTGTGATCTATGTGTCCAAAATATTGATTGACATTGCTTAAGCTGGCACGCAACTGTATTGTAACTACCTGATTTGCATAATTATAAGCCATACTTAACTAAATGTGACAAAAAGTTATAAATCATTGAACTTTCACCTTGACGCGCAAATATTTGAAATACGATATTTATTAAAAATTAAATTAAATTAAAATAATAAAATAAAAACAAACAAACTGCAAATTGGCAGCTGACTTGTTGACCAAAATACAATAACGAAATCAGTCAAAATGGTTGAGAAGGCCGCACACGCGTTCAGTCTGCAGCGACTGAGGACTGTTCAATGGAATCGCATTTTCCACATGTTCTACATCGAACCGGTTGTCTTCATGCTGCTCTTCTCGCTAACCCTGTCTAGTGAGTGTCACAATTGTTTATTTTGGCCAAAATCTTACTGATCTTGCTGATCTTTTCTATTTGTTTTTGTTACAGGCACCATCATGAGGAATCAGGTTATCTATCAAACCTGCACTGTCATCTTCCATTACAACGCCAGCGATTGCAAATTGTTAGACGATAAAAATGCCAGCATCGAGATTAAGGTCTTTAGAATGATATAACTTATATATCAATCTAAGTTTTGTTAAGCTCTCCTTGTTCATTTCAGGCCATTGAAACGGAACTGCAGCCCTATGTGGCGAATCTGTTTCTCTCTCGCACATTACTCGAGAGCATTGTGCCCGCGTTTTGTGGTTTGTTTATTGGCTCATGGTCGGATCATTATGGACGTAAACCCTTGTTGATTGTATCGATGATAGGTAAGGCATTCCTTTCCATTATATACAGCTACTTGTCGCATCCCGTTTAACGGCCTAAACAAAAGTTGGCATATATATTCCTGAGCAGAAAGACTAAAGCTGAGTCTATATAGCCAGGTCTGTCTGTCTCTCAGTTTTAACGTTATGCTAATGAAACTTGGGGCAGCTCTGTCCCCTGGCAGCAGGCAGTATATATGTAGAACATAGTATATAGAAAGGATCGCTCGAAATAGAATAGAAGAGTATCTAATCTTCTAACTGTCTTTGCTTTCTTTTCCTTCTTTCGAACTCAACCGCAGGCTTTGCCGCCTCGTTTCTGGTCACGGCTGCCATTTGCGAGCTGTCCAGCTATTATGTGATCAATCCCTGGTGGTATATTGTGGCTGCAGTGCCTCACTCGCTGCTCGGTGGCAACTGTGTGTTCTCCGTGGCCGCCCTTTGCTTTATATCGGACATAACGGACACCAAGACGCGTCCCTATCGGTGGGTTAAATGTTACATCCCAGTAGAAACTCGACTAATTATTACCGCACATGATATTCAGCATGATCTTCATGGAATCGCTCTTCTTCATTGGCCTGACCAGTGGCTCACTGTTGTCCAGCTTTGTTTATGCCGCCACAAATGCCGCAACGACCATTGGCATCTCCGGCTGCATTACAACGCTGGGCACACTCTTTGTCATCTTCTTTGTGCCGGAGAGTTTGCACATTCGGCAAGCGCAGGAGGCAAAGGATGAGGCTAGTGCTGCTGCTGCCGATGTCAAGGGGGAGAAGGAAATGCCCATTACAGCGGCGGATTTGCAATTGAAATGCGTTGCCATCGATTGCCCGCCTAATCTGATGAATGATCCCGACCCGGAGTCCAAGGAAAAGAAGCCACAATGCGAACTGCCCACACCGGCGACGCCTGCGATGACCATCGAAGAGGATCTGTTGGCCAAATATGTGGAGAGATTGCCGCCCAAAGTGTTGGCCGAGGCGAGATCCCAGGAGAAGGAGCAATGCAAAGCAAAGCCGGATGACAAGAGAGCGGGATTGTTTAGCTTTGTGCACATACGTGACATGGTTAGCACCTGCACCAAGAGACGTGAGAATCATGCGCGTGCAATTATCTGGCTGGTCACATGTGCCATGTGTCTGTCCATCTTTGTGTTCGGTGAGTTCTCATTGCCCTCCATTAGGCTGCAGTTGCTCTAGCAACTCCTCTTCTTCTCCCTCTCTCTCTCCCACTTCTTTAGATGGCGTCATGACTGTCATGTATCTGTTTGTGCGCGAAAAGTTCCATTGGTCAGTGCGGGATTACACTTTCTATGAGACGGTGGCCCATCTGGTGCCCATGATAGGTGCTCTCATTGGTTTCCTCATACTGCGCAAGGTGAGCAGCTGTCTAAAGTATTTCTCATCTCATTTTGTTAACTCCTTCTTCACCTTCTGCTTGCTTGCAGATCTTTCGCCTCTCTGTGGTTACCTTGGCGCTCTTGGCTTTCTTCTCGGAGATTCTCAATCATTTGGCCAGAGGCTTCTCCACGCAGCCTTGGCATCTGTATCTGTCCGTTCTCTTAGGCTTCTTTCGTTCCATTGCCGGCCCCATGTGCCGCACCATAGTCTCGAATATAGTGCCTGCCTCGGATTTGGGTAAGTTGCTTTGCAATTCACATTTATTTCAGTTTTTCTACATATTTTTATATACTTTACAATAGTTTCTTTAACCTTTTTGCCACTACAAAGTTTATTTCCATTTTTCTTCATTTTTACACATTTCTTTCAATAAATAATTATGTACATTTGTGTGCAATATTTGTTTAATATTTTGTCATATAGTTTGTGTACATTTTTCTGCATTTTTCTACATTTTCACACATTTTTTCATTATTAACAAAATGCACATTTGTTGGGAATTTTAGAGGCAACAATTGTTAATTTTTTAGTAATTAATAAATGTGTAAATATGCAGAAAAATGTACATTAACTTTATAGTGGAAAAAGTGCATTTTCCAAGCTCGATTCATATTTATAATTTCTCTTTTTCCAGGCAAAATATTCTCAATTAAAAATGTGCTGCAATCATTTGCGCCATTCGGTAAGTTCTCTCATCTCTCTCTCTCTCTCACTCTGTATATATATATATGTATATGTATGTATATCTCTCTCTTTTGCCATCATTAATTGTTTCTCTAATTTCATGGCTAATTTAGTCGCAGCACCGCTTTACACTTTTATATACAAACGTACACTGTCCTACTATCCGGGTCTGTTCAACTTTGTCAGCTCAGGTCTCTATCTGTTATCATTTGTGTTTATCGGGTAAGCTACAACATATTGATTTCATTTAACAGTTATTGCTAATTGTTTAAACATTTCTTTTAGCTGTGTGCTACGCATTAAGCTTATGCATAAACAATACTACGCCAAGGTGTTAAAGTAAGTCCGTTCCTTAATAGTTTCCATTAGCTTAACATTAATAACTATTTATGACTAATTTTATGTAAATGTGATGCGCTCAATGCGCTAATTCTGTAATAAGCAATAAACTGTAGCATTACAATGTATTTACAATTCACAATTAATCTATTTATTTGGGAAATGTTTTGAAAATGTTGAAGAAATCGTATAAAACTAACAGTTCTATTGTAGTTGTTGTGCTAATGTAGTGTATGACGTTATGCCAAGACGTTAATTTAACATCCTATTGACCAGTAATGTGTTATGTTATAGTGGAGACTTGATAGACTCCATAACGTATATATATTCTTGATCTATGTAGAGATACATTGATAAAGCCCTATTAATCTGTTTCTATGTAAACAAGTCACTTAGTTTTGAAGCTATCTTGATGAAACTTGGTGCTGATATCTCATTTTAGTACAGTCAGCATATATAACAGCTAGGGCCAGATCGGAGTGCTATATCATATGGCTGCCATAGGAACGATCGGTTGAAAATCCTCATTTAGTATGACAAACACTTTTGTTTCTCAAGATATCACAATGAATCTCACATATTATACAGTTGGTAATGTCTTATACTTCCTGACCATAGGAACGATCAGTGGAATATCCACATTTGGTAGGACAAACTCAGATGCATTCTGAAGAAAATCTTTCCTTATTGTAACAGCTCTCTTAATTTAAAATAATTGATATTCACATTTTATTGGTCTCAACATTAATTGTTCTAATATTGTCAGTTACTAAACGGCAGTTACAGTTTTGACAGCATCACAATTACGAGTAAAATTACAAATATAATTGCATAAACAGGATACATATAAACAGTTCAATACCAACGTAATACTCTTCTGAGATATAAAACTGAATTGCTTCATTCAAAAAGTGTCAAAACATCACATTAACATATGTTCATCAATTGTCTTTAAGGTAGATAAAATTGAACTAAGGCGAGCTTAGATTTGCACTGTAAGGTTAGCTGCCAATGACCTTATAGACGCTGCTGCTGTCCATGGACTTGTGTATGCCAAAGATGATGCTGTAATTAACGAATAGTTGAAGTAATCTATACAATTAATAATTGAGCGGATAATTTTGTTACTCACGCCATCAGAATGTAGCAGAGGAACGCCATGCCGGCACTGATGAAGTTGAATGCGCCAGGATAAGTGGCCACAGTTGCCTTGTAGACAGCCGTATAAAGTGGCGCAGCAGCGAGTGGGGACACCATTTCCATAGATGTGGTCAGCGCGAATATTTTGCCTATTAACGAAAGCAATTAGATACATTTGGAAAGCACAAATGTTGTAGTTAACTCACCAACATCTGTGCCCGGTGCCACATGGGAGAGAATGGCACGGCACATGGGTCCCAGGACGCCACGCATCATGCCCAGCGTCATGCCGAAATACATTTCCCACCAATATTTGGCTGTGGCACGCACCGTGCTCTCCAGCACACAGGCGGCCAGAGCCAGCAGAGCCATGCTAATGATAGAAACCTTCAACAAGCGACGCAACACAATCATGCCAGCCACACTGCCCACAATTTGAATGACAATGCGAGCTGCACTGAATTGACTGATATCCTTGATGGTCCAATCGAATTGTTCGCGCATGAAGAGCACATTCACCGTGTTCTCGCCCTCCATGTTGAAGATGCTAATGGTTAAGGCGATCATCGTTAGCCAGATAATAGCACGATCGTAGTTGGCACGCGGCAGGAAACAGGTGCGCACCAGATCCTTGACGAGGCTAAAGCGAAAGAACTCGCGTATCCGTGAGCCTCGATGCATTTCCTCTGGCGGCAGACTCTCCGGCACCAGGAAGTACACATAGAGCAGCGACAGAAACAACAGACCAGCGGCAATGCCAAAGAGTATAACGGACCCAGTTGCTGCATAAATGTAACCACTTGCCACATTGCCAACCATCATGCCGGTGCACAGTGAAGCCTCGTTGAGTACCATGCTAAAAAATACATGAATTTGTGGTTTAGTTGCTCGCATTCAACTGCTTCAGCTTACCGCAGCGCACGCTTGCGTTCCTTGGCCACATCCGAGATGTAGCAGTAAATGCCAGTGATTAGGGCACAGGTGCCGCCGCTTAAGACGGACGGCACCGAAGGCAACAGGAACCACCAAGGACTGATGTCCCTGAATGTGGTTACCTCAGCTATGGCAATCAGTATCGTTGAGCCTGCCACATAACCTGAACATGAAGAGAGATTAGCAAACAACTTGACTTTAATACGAGATCACCTGTGATTACCTGTGAACACCGTTATCAAGATGGGACGCCGTCCAAACTTATCCGACCAGGGACCAATGAAGAGGCTTACGAATGCTGGTATAATGCTCTCCAGCAATGAGATTGCCATCGTTATATTCGCTGAATATCCCTGAACTTTAATTTCCAGTTGCTGTAAATTGCATTGCATGGTTAATTAAGCCTTGTTATCAAATAGTTTAACAACTGTTTTTATTTTCATTTTTTTGTTGTTATGGTTTTCGATATGAATCATTCAGCATTACATTCGAAATTCCATTGATTGGGACTTTCGATAAGCTAAACAATTAGTCATAAAATATTCGCATTACTTTTCAACTGATAAGAATAGCGCGTACAATGGAAGTGTGCTACTTCTGAGTATACTACGTACTACTGAAGGTCCACTGTTCTTATCTCCTAAGACAATAGTAAATGTAATAGCATTGTTAAAGTGATTTATTGAAAGTCTATATTTGAATGTGATTATAGAGAGAAATAGATATGAACGAAAGTCGTCTCGCATGGTGATTAGCACAATTATAAACTATACTATAAGTATAATTTATCATATACATATATATCTATATCTATATCTATATCTATATACTTTATAATTATACTCACTTTTGTAGCTTCTGATCCACGATCGTTGCCCAAAAGCGGCTCACAGTCTGTCGCATTGTAGTGCATGATGCTGACACAGGTCTGATACAGTATTTGGTTTTGTAAAACCGCCCCTAAAAATAAATATTTTAATAATAATAATAATTTAATAATACTTAATTGACAAGTCACTCAACTATACACTCACCTATCAAACTGCGGGCCATGAATATGAGAAATACTGCGGGCTCCAGTATAAACCACTTTGCAGAGCCTAAACTTGATGCGTTATCTTCGGAATTAGATGGAGCCTCGACGTCTGCTGCTGTTCTAGAGTGGGCGGCATCCAGTAGGCGTGGCGCCTCATGTTGTGGAAACTCCGCATCCTCGTTATCGCTCACCAACGGCGATTCATCTGAGCGTCTCATCTTTGTGGGTTACGGATGCGTTATCGTTTCCAAAATATTTGCAGTTCAATTCAACAGTTGTCCGATTATTTAGACAAAGAAACTAGCAACTCATTATGCGTTGTACCAAAAACAACACAAATAATTCTATTCTATTTATCGCATCGTCTGTGTGCGTCGAACTCAACGGAGTCACTAAAAGTTTCCGCTCTTTTAACAATTTGCGAAGCTGACGCGATCACTTTACGTGTGTTGTATGTGCTTGTGTTTGTATGTACAATTTAGCTTAATAACAATTTTATTCCGTTGCGTTCATACTCCAACCATTACTTGTTAGTTAATAATCACATTAATTTTTAGCGCTTTGGAAACTTTCTAAAAACAAAGCTCTACATCGAAGCAACAGCTGTTTTTGTTTACGTTGCCATTTTGAGTAATAGTTGCTCTCTCTCTCTCTCTCTTTAACAGCAATGTAGAATATATTCGCGCTAACATTCTGTTATGTTACATTTATGTTAATTTAAATTTAACAACTCTGTTGTTCGTTTTACCAATATCCTAGAATTCTCATATATATCTTATAATAAAAGCAAATTTTAATTGTTTTGAATTGATCTTTTTAATGTTTACAAAAATTAAACTAAAAGTCATTTTTAGTAACGCCGACGTTCACGCTCATTGCGTACGTCTCGGTCACGATGCTCGTAGCGACTGCCACGATCCCGGTCCCGTTCACGATCACGTTCGCGCTCTCGCTCTCTGTCTCCATGTCGTTCCCGTTCCCGTTCACGGTCCCGATCACGTCTATCGCGTTCCCGTTCCGGTCTGTTCTCATTGCGGCCAGATTGCCGGCGATCATAATCATCATTATAGCTGTTGTTGTGATTCGTGTTGCGCACACGATTTCGCTGTCTGTCATACTCTTCCAGGTCATCATAGTAATCCCTTGAACGTGCATTGTTGCTGGGCGCAGTTCGTCGGTCTCTATCCCGCTCTCGACTACGGGATTTCGACTTGGAGCGACCTCGTCGTGGTCGTCGTACTGCAGTTGATGAGTTGTTCTTTTGACGGTTAGCCTCCTGCTCTTCCGTATCCTTGGCTTCATCCTCACTGGGCACTTCGTCATCCAGATCTTCGTCCAGCACCGATACCTTTGGCTCAAGTTCGTTATTCTCCTCCAGTATGGAGCGTTTTTGTATGCGCGGTAAAATAATGTCACACACGCGATCGTTGCGCAACAATTCATCTATATACTCATCCATGTAGACGATCTCGAACTGTCCAGCACGATTCTGACGCCGCAACTTGCGATTGTCTATGTAAAGCGGCTCCAGGTATTTGTAGCAGTCAATGGCGGCGCCGGTAAGTCGCAAATAGAAGGCTCCCAGGGCTCGCACATATTTAAACTCCTCGTTTTTGATAAACTCCACCACAATGTCCTTCTCCGGCTGTATTTGCAGCATCTTGAGTGTGAGACACAGGAATTGTGTGGGCCTTATGTTGCCACCGTAGACGCCGCCGACAAAACGCAGCTCCATCGCTTTGTCCACAAGCAGCTCGGCCGTGAGGGCAAAGCATTGTTCCTTCCAGTATTTGGAATCGTAAATGCGAGAACGTATGATTTTCTCAATGAGATATTGCGGATTTGTGCCGTGCACGTTTTTCGCCTCTTTAACTGTGCGATTTGCCATTTTTTATTGTTTTGTTTTTAATACATTTGGCCGGACAACTCTGTTCTTACAACCAGCGCAGAGCTGGCATTTCATTAATCGCATGCCAGGGTTGCTTGCATATCGGTGAGCATATGCCATTGTTTATTGGTTGCAGACGATATACTTTTTCGATAACACGATGACGCACACTCGCCTGTAGACAAAACGCCAGACCTCGACTGAGAAGAAAACGCAATTAGTAAAAGTTTAATTAATAATAGTTCGAGTGCCGAGTTCGCGAGTGTAAAGCAAGGAAACAAAATGAGCTTCTTCGGCAAAATGTTTGGTGGCAAAAGGAGGAGGCCCCTACGACGGGCGAGGCGATACAAAAGCTGCGCGAGACAGAGAACATGTTAATTAAGAAACAGGAGTTTCTCGAGTCCAAAATTGAGGAGGAGTTAAATACAGCACGAAAAAATGCATCCAAAAACAAAAGAGGTATGTGCCCACAACAGCTGGTCAGTTCATCCAGAGGGCTGGACGAATAATCAACGGCTGATTGAAAGTTATGACTCATTTCTTGTGTTGCTTTGTTATTGTTTTTGTTGCATTAGTTTTTGCTATTTAACTTAAAAAAAAAAAAAAAAAAGAAAACCCCATGCCACGCTAGAGATTAGAACATCAAGTAAAAATATGATCTATATTTCTTCGCCTTTCTTTATGCGCTCAACATACAAACATCCGCATACCACGACGGCTCCCGGGACGCAACATCAACAAACTCGTATAATAAGAACGTAATATAAACATTCATTCAATACTAATAATCAAACAATATAGAATTGTTAAAATCGTAGCATAATGTCAACCGAATTGGGCGCTATCGCATTGAGATAACAAAATTTGTCATCACATTCTCAAATCGTTTTTTGTTTACTTTGTGATTTATCTCGTAATTAATTTGCTGATTTGGGCATCTTTCAGTTGCTTTGCAAGCGTTAAAAAAGAAGAAGCGACTGGAGAAGCAGCTACAACAAATCGATGGCACACTGTCCACCATTGAGATGCAGCGTGAGGCTTTGGAGAGCGCCAACACGAATACTGCCGTCTTGACCACAATGAAGAATGCCGCAGATGCCCTCAAGCATGCCCATCAACACATGTGAGTTAACACTTGAGCTTGAGTTATGTGGAATTGATATGATCTAATGATGAATATTCGATTACAGGGATGTGGACAAGGTGCATGACATGATGGATGACATTGCCGAGCAACAAGATGTGGCTAAGGAGATATCTGATGCTATTTCCAATCCGGTTGCCTTTGGCGCCGATCTGGATGACGAGGATCTTGAGCGGGAACTCGATGAGCTTGAGCAGGAGAACTTTGATAAGGAAATTATTGGCATACCCGAGCCAACGCCAACGTTGCCCGAAGCGCCATCCGAAGACTTGCCCGAAAAGGCCAAGGAAAAGAAAAAGGCACCACCCGCAAATACAGCTGCCATGGCGGATGATGGTGCGTGATTCCTGATCCTTGATCCGTTATACACTTTTTAACTATTCCTTGTCTCTCTTTTATAGATGATCCAGATGTCAAGCAATTGCTCCAGTGGGCCAATTAAAAAGGCCCCTTTGAAATCTCCCTCCCTCCTCCCCATTGTTTTCTTTGCAAGATTAATCTAACAGTTTCTTTTGTTGCAATTGAATATTCGATATATTAATTAAGTGAAAATTTAAGTTGGAAATCGAAAACTGCATCAATTCAATTTGCAAATTATCATAATACAAGCATATTATATAAAATAGCAATGTGATTTTAAAAATAATAAAATAGTCAGGCCACACAACGTCACACACTCCGTAACACAATGTTCAATCGTACTTCAATGCAACATTACAAACATTCTAGTTTAGTTACAACGGTTTTATGCACTTTCTTTGAAATTCAGTTTAAAGTTTGGAAACACAACGAAAGAGAAAAATATATTTAAAATAAATTAAATATCATGGCTTTATGCAGACGCTTTTGTTGCAATCGTTGCGCTTAAACAAAGAAGATTCATTAAGACAAGAAAGAAGCGTTAACTTGGGCACGCCAAAGATTGGATGCTCTATGCTAAGCTATCTTGTAAAATGAGAAATTATTGTATGCGAAGATTTATAATTATTTGAGAGACTGGCGTAGAAAGAGAAGTGCAAGACTACGTCGACTCAGCTATTGCCTCTGATCAAGTATATATATATATATATATATATATAAATAGATTTCATTGGATTTGCTTCGTCTTCATCTAAGCGTTGCATCTCTCATGAGCAACTGCTAATGCCCTATTGCAGTGTACACTGAAATCAGTTTATCAATGGGTGGGGGATGCGCACAAAGAGAGACAACAACGTGGGGGCAAGTTGACACGACAGCGACGCGTCGCACAGTGGGACTTTTGATTGGGCTTTTTGGGGGCCCAGATGCGACACGCATATCAATTAATTAGCCCAGGTAGTAGCCCGGGTGTATTGTCTGTGTGCGTGTGTCATTTGGTTGGCCAGCGGGAAGATTGAGTAACTCGCCACTGATTACAACAAAATACAAGAGTGGAAAACAGATTGCAAATCGTCGGACTGTTTCAGTCCATAGTTGTTGACTTTGTCATGCAGTTGGCCGAATTTATTCAAATCAGTTGAATTTCTGGTGAGGAAGCGTGAGGTGTTGCTGACCAAGCTGTGTGGACAACAATTAGCTGATTTGTAGCAGTTGCAATGGGCAAATACGTCTTAATTGCAGTAGCATTAATGGTAAGTGAGCAATTAACGCACCACCCAACCACCAATCAATTGAAACACCACATTAACCTTGCCCTTGTTTAGTGGCTGCAGCTGCCGGCGTTGCGGGCTACGCTTTACGAGGCCTTTGACTTTTCCAACGTCGACTTGGTGAACTTTGAATATTTTAAGAATCTCGCATCGCAGGATCCACGCACTGCCGCTCAAGCGAATCCCATACTGGAGCACTTTCAAAAGAAGAAAGCCGTACTGGATTATATAGAGCGTCTCTTTCTGGGCAATTCACCATTTCAGCAACCCAGCGAAATTCCCTTCGATCCACACTTTGGACGCGCCTGGCGGCCAACATATGAACGAAAATTTGGACGCCGTGGCGAGCGTTTAATCGCGGCCCTTGGCTCTGGGTATTCCATCAAACAATTGCGACACTTTGGAGCCATACCCTACGAATATGGCACACGCCATTATCCTAGTTAAGTAAGCTTGTAATATTTATAAAGTGAGTTAGTGTATTTATGGAATATACTTAAGAACTTAAGCTACACTCTGCGTTTTTGGGTGGATATATAGAGCACATTGTTGCCGCGTATAAATGCATCGCCATACTTGTTTTTCAGCTGTCCGTTGACATACTCTTCCGTCTGGTCAAGCGCAATGTTCATATAGCCGTCCAAGCAAGCCAAAACACCTGTGAAATGAAATATTGGGCTCAGTTTGCTAATCTACCGGCAACATGTTTCTTACCTCGATAGTCCACGCCGTTGTTTAGCTTAACGGCCACTGGGCGACCGTGAATTTGATTTATAAACTGTGATAGAGCTTCCTTCCGTGACATTTTGTGTTGTTTCGTTTAATTACAATTGATTTGCAGATAAAATTGAATATATTCACTAAATGCTGTGCGTCTGCTCTTCTTCGTTCTCTTTGGCAACTGTCATTCACAACGAAGACAAACATTCACGTAGAAAAACAACATGGCCACGCAGCGCCATCTGGCGACATCTAGTATTAAACGTGCCACTTGGCGCGTATTTATTTTATTTTAAAATGCTTTAAGGTATAAAATATATTATATTTGTGTTATTTTTTATAGGTAACTAACAATCCAACTTATAAATAGCACTGGCCACTCTGTTCAGCGTCTAAGAGATAACAACATCCATGCCGTAGGCAACACGCTTAACCCAGGTCAACATAAAATTCATAAATTAACTACAAATAGTTAAGTATATATACTAATGTTGTTTAATGTATGCCCTCCAATGGCGTGTACGTCTTATATTGATATAGTTCAGGTCCCCCGTAGCCATAAAGCAGTTTTCCCTTGCCATTTTCATCGTAGTAAGGATAACGATATTTGGGCCTGATTGAGGAAGAGTATGATTATAATTATAAATTAGATAATTACTTAATAACTTGCCTTTCAAAGTATTGGAAGTTGGGGGCTTTTGGCTGAACTGTGCCCGATGTGTGCGCGACAAATGCAACAATTAGGAAAATGAGCTGCAAAAGGAAATGAAAGATGCAAATTAGTTTTTGGCAATTATAAATCATATTTTATTATTTATAGTGTGCATGGAAAATCAAAAGTAATGCCGGCTCATTAGTTCAGTGTGTCATGTAGATCAAAAATTATAATATATAAAATTCGTAATGAATGCACAGCTCAAAGTCTTGCATGAGTTGAAGCGAAGTAAAAGCAACAACAATTACAACAACGGTTATTGCCATTGTTATGCAATGTAAGAGTAACCACAGAAACAACAACAGCAACAACAACAATTACCACAACAAACAAGTGCTCAGCTTGAGCGCAGCTTTGAGATTATGACACATTTTGTTGCCTCTTAAATTGGTCAGCTTACAAGAAAGAGAGTGCGAGAAAGAGAGCGAAAGATGGTGTGAAGCGGAAAACCCGCTGTGATCATTGCGCGGAATTGGGCAACGAGCACATTTCAAGGTCTCTAATGAGGGCTACAAACGGATTACAAATTTGGCACGACATCATTTCAAAAATGTGTCGATTCTGTCAATTCGTCAGACAGACCGACAAAACAAGCAAGAGAATTCCAACATTGAGAATTCCAGTCACGCCGTTGGACACTTTTCTTTTTGGTGCGACTTTCGCGCAGGCGTACGGCACGGAAATTGTGTCAGCGGACGCCCGGACGTGCGACTTTTGCTTTGGCCATGTTAATTGAGGGGGTCAACAACAGTTTGATGTCGAGTGAAATGCACAACTTACGGGCAACAGCAGCGCATTCAACTTTGCCATGACTTCTCCCAAAATGTTTGATTTGTCGAATCGAAATAATTGAAAATTCACTTTTTGCGCACTTTTGAAACGGTAACGGTAACTTTTCGTCGTTGCGTCGTTGCAATGCGCGAAGCTGCGTTGTTTGCCGCACGCGTTTTGTTTGGTCACTGAATTCCAGCTAAGCCAAGCGACAGCTGAAGAGCACGTGAAAGCTTGCCGTGAAAGCTCATCACTCAGAGCCAAGCATGAAAGCTGTACTGAGCCGAGCAGAGCTGGGCTGCGTTGAGCTTGACTGCAGTATAACCTTAGCTATTGATCCAATTACTTAAGATTTGCAGAATTTGTTTGCTTTTAACAGCGTCCAATGAAAGTGAAAGTCCTGTCTGTTAAATAACAGCTGAGCTGAGCTGAGCTGTTAATGTTAATACAACAGTAACGTTCAGTTAATAGCGCTTCCCGGCTGCGATGTCGACAGCAAACGAAACGACTTTTTTAATGCCGGAAATTTGAAAAAAAGCTTGTGGTTTAATTTTTGTCTTTTGCAAGCAAAGCCATTAAGCGAATTTGACAAGTTTTTTTTGTGGACAACTGACGTGAGCCACAGCACGTAGCGGTAAGTGCTGAAGAGCGCGTGGGAGACAAGGTGAAGAGAGAGAGAGAGAGCGAGCGAGCGAGAGAGTGGGCGTTTAAGAGCGACGCGTCGTCGCTCAGCTGTTGGAAGTTGCAATGCAGCGCAAAAATAATTCGGAATTGAGGCCAAATTACTAAAGTGGATGATAGTTGTTGTTGTTTGTTGTGGATGTCGCTGTTGTTGTGGATGTCTTTGGCTTTCTGGTTTCGTCTCAAGTGGATGATGATGATGATGGTGTTGTGGATGTTGATGATGATCAAGACATTATGTAACTTCTGCAACAATACTACGCCCAACCAGTTTTGTATTGTTGCTGTCTCTCTCATATTTCTCTTCATCTTGTGCCATTTTCTATGGTTGTCTTGCACACTTTCTTTACGGCCCGGCTAAAATGCGCATAAATCGTATTTGATACGTCTGTGCGGCAGGTGGCGGCAACCTTTGCAACTTCTGCCCGCACTTAGTTCCGTCTGTGATTAACACAATTTTGGGATTGTCATAAAACTACGACATTAATATAATAGTCATAGTAATTGACGCAATGTACTTGAAGACTAAACACCGAAGACCCCAAGGTCGGGCTCAAAGCTCGACTTCAATGCGGCTGAAGCTTATTCAAATCAAATTTGAGTCAATAGTAGTGCTTGCAACATATTCAATCTATTAGGGTCTATTGTTGTACATAGATATTCAATATTTCCTCAACTGCAACTAACGCTATCTCACTCTCGCTGTACATCTCTCACTCTATCTCTCGCTGTGTATGCTATTCGCATAGTTTTGTAACTTCTCAGTGTTTGTTTTCTTTGCTAAACAAGAAGTACGAGTATTTCGTTGATGTTTTTTTTTTTCTTTATACATATATGATTTTTTTAAACATTTTTTTCTGCCGTTGGCGCTTGGCTGCGTTTTATGCAACGTCGCGATTTTGGATTTAGTGATCAATGGTCCAGTGACTCGTGCGCGTTGCGGGCTCCAACAAATTGAAACAACAACAAGAAGTGTAGAAAATGTTGCAAATGAGATTTGTGTATTTGTTTATCGTAAGTGAGAAAGTTCAAGTAACTATGCAAAAAAGCATAGTAAAAGTTTGAAGTGTATAACGATTATTTAACCTGGGAGTCAATGATATGCACACACCCAACAATAAATAGAGAAATAAAAACTTATATGCCTGTATGACTGTGTAAAAACTATATAATGTGTGCAAAAGTATATAAAAAAAAAAAATAAAGTAAATCAATAGAGATTAATGTGCATTATATATAAATAATATAACTTAATAAATCAAAATTGAAATTAAAACAGATTAAATTGAATACATTAAAATATTATGCATCAAATATAATATTAAATTAAATTAAACAAAAGATTTATCACATATTGCCAGACTACTTTTTTTTTTTTTTTTTTTTTAAATAGGTTCCAATTTATTTCAGATTTGTACTGTTGGCTTCAAATTAGTACATTACTACCTACATGGCAGCTTAACCTAATTATACATTATTATAAAAACATAGACTCTCTTATAATATAGTTATACGTATGATACATAGAATTATTTAAATTATTTTGATATTTACATTTTTACATATTTAAATTAAGAAATTAAGATATTCTTCTGGCAGGAAGATCATGTGGATGAAGCCTTTTCAGGCGTCTTCTGCCTGCATACCTCAGTAGGCGTTGGGCAAGCGCGTTTGGGTGGCAGGTCAATTTTTGACAGTAATTTTCCGCCTGTAGCTGCAGTACGTCGCCAACCATAGGTACGCCTAAGTCACGCTCAATGTCTCTATTCCGCATGTACCAAGGCGCATTGGACATCCTCCTGAGGATTTTGCTTTGTGCCACTCGAATTTTGCTAATGTTAGTCTTGGCGGCTACTCCGTAAACCTGAAGCCCGTACTTCCAAATTGGGCTTAATATGGCCTTGTATATGGTTACCTTGTTCTGCAGAGAGAGCTTATTTCTTGGCGACAACAGCCACGACATCCTCGCCGCCTTTGCCAGGATGGTTTTTTGCAACATTGTTGTATGCCGAGCGAAGTTTAGGGATCTGTCAAGGATGACTCCGAGATACTTGTAGTGCGATTCATGACTGATTCCTAATTCCTCACTCCCCTGCCTCGCAAATCGCGCCTGAAGACAAAACTTGTACCGCCCACGCCAACGCAGACACTTCTAACTTGGCACGTGTATAGAGAGCACCACATGGAAGCAATGCTGAAAGTTTCATTAAGATCGGTCCACAAATAAGAAAGAAATCAGAAAAATAAAACTGAAAAAAACTTCCGTTACTCGATTTTTTGCCCCGCCCCTTTTCAAAAATTCCGAGTTTTTTGGTGCATTTTGTTCGGTTGGAAGGGGTGATTCGAACGGTCCAAAAAAAAATGTTCTAGGCGACGGCTGGTTTTTGAAAAAAACGCGAAATAAAAAAAAAAATTACGAATTTGAAAAGCGCGCGCAGTAAAAATTGTGTTGCATCTTTTAGGCGCGAGCTTAAAATGCAATGCATGAGCTTTGATCTCTCTATCTCTCACTCTCTCTCTCTCGCTGTTGTAGGGCACCCTGCTGCTGCTGGGCAGTCAATCCGTAGATGGTTTTATAATCCGCCTTATCACCGAGACGCTGCAGAACAATGTGGCAGGTGAGCCTGTTACACACGAGCGCACAAATTGGGACTTTCATCCGGACGCGGCAAAGAAGGCGCGTGCCCTTTATTACGAGGTGCGATTGAACAGTTTTGACTGTGATACAAACAATAATAATTATATTTATTTCATTGATTGTTGTGCATAGAAAAATGGCTTTCGTTCAGCGAAATTCATAGAGCGTCTTGGCATTGGACTCGATGGGCAGCACGAGGAGCGTCGCCAGGAGCAGCAGCAACGGGATGCGGGACGTTTGAATGGTGAACACTTTATCAACTTTCCAGCAGCAGAGCCAGCTTAGTTTGTAAACTTATAAGGGGAAGGGGAAAGGGGAAGGCGGGAACGGGGGGGGGATACATACATCGTTATGAATGCATATCTAGCGCATTGTCATCATTTTAATTTGCTGCGATTAATTGTCATTAATGTGCTTCACAAGGATTTGCATAATTTGCCAACGTTACACATATGTATTCATGCATCATTCAACTGCCAGGCTTATTGTTAATGGCACTTGAGCCAAAAACGGGGGAAAACACAGGGAGGAGGGGATGAATATGCGGGTAAAGCTTCATGTTGTTGTGGTTTTAATAAACGTTATTAGCGACTGCAACTGCAACTGCAACTGCAACTGCTACGGCGACTGTGCAAATTGCGGCAATTACATTGCGCCAAAGCGAAAGCAGCAGCAGCTACTTTCATAATTTCATAATGCTGCGCATAATTGAAGCCAATTTTATTGCCAACTGCCAGGCTCTATCGCTCTCTCTCTCTCTCTGTCTCTATCTGTCTCGGTCTGTCGCTTGCGGATAATCAGGACAATGAGTGTGTGAAGTGAACAACAAAAGATTGACGGCGCCGATAAGTAGGCAACAATAAATTCCGCACAATTGCAGGTGATTCAAGCGCATTCCGAATTTCGTATTCACCAATAATTTAAGTGAGGCTTAATCATATGAATTAAAGACAGAGAACTGCAGTAAAAATTGCTTATGTATTATAAAATAATTAAATAATAAAACCAAATAAATAAATAATAGAAAATGTTTTAATACGAAGAAATAATAGCTAAAGATGAGAAATGTAAGCGAAATGAAGGCGAAAAGCAGTTGAAATAAAGGCATAAAATGGACGTAATTATTTAAAAATAAAAATAAACTGCAAGCAAAAAGATAATCAAATGAAATGCACATAAAATTTTAAATTTGAGAAACATAATTGATATAGAAAACGAGAACAGCCGCGAAATAAGCGAGATTAACTCAACAATGGGCAATGAGAAGTTGCAAACGGAAATTAACTGGCGTGCATGCTGACAAACTGCATCAAATAAATGAAATTACACCCAAATTGGCCAACAGGATGAGGCCAAAAGGCAGTGTGAAGGGGATGGGGGAGGGGGGAGGAACGGATGGTGAGCGGAAATGCATAAATTACAAGTGTAAATGAAGCGTAAGTTGTGTGAATGTAGAAATCAGCTGATGTGCTGCATAAAAACCATAAAATTGTTTAATAAATTGTTAATAACACATTGTAAACAGTTTTTTTTTTTTTTGTTTTATTTTGGGCGATAACAGAAGAGCGTGAGAATTGTGTGAGGCAACAGCAGTTGTTGTGGTTGGGCCGCAGTTTATGACACTAATTGAATACACGAGAAAATCAAACAGACAACAGATAAGACAACCACGAACAAGCCAAACATTTATTAAAGTCAAATATGTGTAATACAATCATAATGATAGTGGGGACACAGAGTGGGGCCAGAGAGCGATGGGTGCTCGCTAATGATCAGCCTTATCGACAACAACAGCAACAACAGTAACAGCAACAGCAACATCAAATAAAATATTTAATAATAATAAAAGAAAATAAGTAAAAATAGAGAAGAGCAAACAGCAAACAGCAAACAGCATTGAAGCACACGAAGTTCATGTTCAGCTTCATCGGGCTTATCAACAACTGGCTTCAATCAATTGGCCCGTTGTTGGGTATTAACTTTCATTCTGTGCCGATTTTCCTGACATCAATTGCTGTGAAAGCGGATTATTTGTCATAAAAATGAAACATCACAAATTTATATACCAATTGAGTAAGGGAACAGGTAACAGGGAACAGCTAAATGGCAACTGGGAACTGGCAACTGTCAACTGCCAATGTGATGGCATTAATGCTCTGATATCATTAGCTAGTTAAAGTTACAAAGTTACACATGGATTGCGTAATGCGCTTCATTTGCCCACATTTATAGCAAATTTTCCTCAAATTTATGCAAATTGCTTAATCGACTTGTTTCCAATTTCATTTTCAATTGAATTTCACTGCTTAAATGTGGAATTGCTCATTTATATATATATTGTTTATTAATTAATCATTTATAAGCTGCAATCTAAATAATTTTATTTAAATATTATAAGTTAATTTTAATATTATATATAATATATACATAAATAAATAAATACATAAATAAATAAATAAATAAATAAATAAATAAATAAATAAATAAATAAATAAATAAATAAATAAATAAATAAATAAATAAATAAATAAATAAATAAATAAATAAATAAATAAATAAATAAATAAATAAATAAATAAATAAATAAATAATTAAATAAATAAATAAATAAATAATTAAATAAATAAATAAATAAATAATTAAATAAATAAATAAATAAATAAATAAATAAATAAATAAATAAATAAATAAATAAATAAATAAATAAATAAATAAATAAATAAATAAATAAATAAATAAATAAATAAATAAATAAATAAATAAATAAATAAATAAATAAATAAATAAATAAATAAATAAATACATAAATAAATAAATAAATAAATAAATAAATAAATAAATAAATAAATAAATAAATAAATAAATAAATAAATAAATAAATAAATAAATAAATAAATAAATAAATAAATAAATAAATACATAAATACATAAATAAATAAATAAATAAATGAATAAATAAATAAATAAATAAATAAACAAATAAATAAATAAATAAATAAATAAATAAAAAAATAAATAAATAAATAATTAAATAAAAAAATAAAAAAATAAATAAATAAATAAATAAATAAATAAATAAATAAAAAAATAAATAAATAAATCAATAAAAAAATAAATGAATAAATAAATAAATAATGTGAAATGGCTACCAAAGCACAACTGGGAACATAGAACCTGTTGATCTGTGTAAAAACAGCGCATTATGATATGTTTATAGTTCTATTTGAATGATTTGCATATGAATGAATTATGTGTGCATTTATATATATCTATATATATAGATGTGTGTGTATAGGCCTTGGCTAGACATTGCATTAGGCCATACAAATGTTGGCTGCGACAATGAAATGCCGTGTTCCCAATGCCCCAACCATTTGTCCAGTTTAGCAAATCACTTAAAATGAACCACAATAAGCGGGTGGGCAAGGGAGGGAAGGGTTAGAGTTAAGGTATTGGCATTATGCAAGTGCCTATTAAAAGCATTCTCAGCATTTTGTAGCAGCTTATTGGTGCGCTGCACCTGCTGTGGCTGTGGCAAGCGGCAAGGGGCAGAGGCCAAAGTTGAATTTCTTAATGCATTTCCGTAGCGCAATTGAAGTCAAACTCGAGCCAAGGACTCACTGCAGGCGATGGCTAATGTACAACAGCAGCGGCAACAGCAACAACAACAACAACAACAACAACAACAACAACAACAACAACAACAGCATGCCACAGCAAATGTCAAGCGCCTGCTGCATGTGGCATGCAACTGAAAGGCAACTCGAGCTGAGAGCGAAAAAGGCAAATCAACGTTGGCCTTTTTCACATTTTGCATTAGCTCTGCGCATAAAATGTAATTTATAAAATGTAATATAATATCAACAGCACACACACACACACACACACACACACACACATACACAGAGAACACAGTTGGGACACAAACAGTGCCATAAACATAGCCATAATGTCAACTGGCTTTTGTCCTTGTGGCTGATGCCGGCGACCTGCTGCTGCTGCTTACCCGCTGCCCCTTTCCCCTTACCTACTTCCCTCACCCCCCTTCCACTCCTCCCACACACACACACACAGCCTTCTCTTCTGCAGCTGCCCCTCCTTGCCTTACGCCTTGGCTCTGACCCGCTGCCTTCTGCTTCACCTCAAGCTGCTTCTGTTCGCAGCATTTATTTTATTTCATTAAAATGAGCAAAAATATCGCTTTCTCTCTCTCTCTCTCTCTCTCTCTCTCTCTCTCTCTGTCTCTCCTCTTTCCTCTTTCGCTCGCTGCGGGCGCCTATCCTTGTGCCTTTTTTTATTGTCGCTGTATTTTGATTTGAGGGTAATTACAATCCTTGCAGTCCAATTTTAATTCTATCATTGCGCCCGCATCTGTCACTGACATTTAGTTGAGTTACGTCCTCTCGTTGCGCCTTTGTTTAAGTTTATTGTTGAATGCTTCTGTGTGTGTGTGTGTGTGCAAGTTCTTTCATGTCCTTGCCTGTCCTTGCATGCCTGGCAGTCTGCTATGCAATGGCTAAATTCATTCGATAACTTGATTTCTTACATGCTTCTTAGCCAAGTATGGTAAACATGCCAACGTCCTCGACTAATGCATAATGTAAACTCTTGTTGTTATCGATTTTATTGCTGTTGTTGCTGCCAGTGGTTTCTTGGCTTTGTTAAGCGCATTAGCCAAAGCATGTGCAGCACATAAGTTGGCAGCTAAAAGGCTTTCATATGCTACTGCATACAAGTATCGAAAGACTGGTGAGTTTCTCAGTAACAATCAGTATTACAATATTATCGATAACACTAATACAGTTTATCGATTGTAATTGATATGCAAGTCGGAAATTGAATTGATTAGCTGAGTTAAACAGTGACAGTATTCAGCACTTATCCCTTGCAATATAGATAATATAATCGATTTAATTGTTATCGATAACTACCTATAGATAAACACTCCATTCAATTGTTTTCCCAAAATTCCGCATCTAATATTTGCATTTTGTCAATAAGAAAAGTTTGCAAACTATCGATAGTATTGGTGGACTATCGAAATTAGAGAGCGGCTACTTCAGCACATACTGGACTCAACAGCAATTGAATTTGTGTATAGGTAAATTCTAAGACCATGAAATTGTATCGAGAACTTCTAAGATTTCAATAATTTATCGATAACACTGCCGATAACATTAAAATCGATTGTTTGCATAGTAATGCTCGCCTTTCTGCTGTAATAACAACTTGTGCCACAACTGCTGTGCTTCTTATTGACATGTAGACACATCCTACATTTACAGGGTATCAAAGCTGAACGGAACAAACTCATAACCCTACACACACTGCATAGCTGATAGCTGTAATTCCCAAGCTGTTCTGACAGCCGATTCCTTAGGTTAAGTTGCCAATATCCTTGCATTGCCTTGACTTCCGAACTTCTGCATAGCCGAACAGGGAAATTAATATAATCGTGATATCCTTAACAAAATTTAAATTCGTATTTATTACCATCTTCAGCTCTAGCTGTCTCCCTGCCATCAGTGCAGCTATCTCTCTCTAGCTAACTGCAGCAAATTATAGTCATCATTTGAAAAGTCATTGCAACATTTCCGTATTTCTTTCCTCCCCCTTACGGCTTCGCCTTCGCCTCCGCCTGCTTTGCACTTGAATTCACTTGATTACAAAGTAATTTATTGGAAAAACAGGCGACCAAGCAAAGCAAAGAGAAAGACAGAAAGAGAGTGAGAGAGACAGAGAGAGAGAGAGAGATTTGTCTAGCGTTTCTTCGTCTGGCCCTTCAGCTTATCCGCTGTGCATACGAAATGCGGCAAATCCCAAAAATCAACAAACAAATGAAAAGAAAATTCAATAAAATACGTTAAGGAAAGAAGAAGAGCAAGAAAAAGCAAACTCTTGCCAAAGTACGGTGTGTGTGTGTGTGTGTGTGTGGAGTTGGGGAAAACAGAGAAGAAATAAAAAGAAACGTTGTGGCGCAAACTAATTACAACTCAGCCTGAAACTGCGACTTCCAAGTGGGCGTGTTGCGTATACGCCCCGTTTATCCAAAGTGTTGCCACTTTCATTCTCTTGCCATTTCTCAAACATTCACATTTCTGCTTTCTTTTTTATTTTTTGTTAACGCGCTGCGTAAGGCGCATTTAATTGCGTATGCATTGCGTGTCCTTTCAAAGCAAATGCTGAAACTCCCACACAGAACTGAGATAAAGCGGCATCTCTTGCACGTCATCTCTCTTACTCTCTATTCTTCTCTCTCTCTCTCTCTCTCTTGCCCACTAAAAGAACTCGAATAAAATTAATTATTTTGTCAGTTGATATGGCAACGCTGCCCCCGCATTTCACATTTTTTTTATACATATATATATTTATTTTGCTCTCTTCGTTTTTTTTTATTTGCGACACCCGCAAAAGCCGCAGCGACAAGGCCGCCACCTGCCAAGCCAAAATTGGCATGTTGTGTCAATATAGACGACAGGCCGTGAGGCGGATGCCAGACGATGACATCCATTGAGCAACCAGTAGGGTGACTCTAAGCCCAACTGCAGCCCGCACAGTGAACATGAATCAACAGAGCACAAATATCAGCGAAGCCTTCGTTTCAGCTCCAGCATCAGCATCAGCTTCAGCTTTTGGCATTCGCAGCCGCATCCGCATCCTCATCCGCATCCCTTAGTCAACGCATTGCCTGCGGTCATGTTATTTTTTGTCATTTCAACGTTTTGGTTTGTGTGGATGCGTCAAGCGAGTGGAACTGACTGCCCACACACTTTGAGCAACGCCTTTGAAAAGGACACTTGCTTAACCCGCCAGTGCGACTGAGGGGGGCGCTTAAGGGGTAGCTGTGGGAATAACAAGTGATTCCAAAGGGGAAAACGTGGCTATAATTTGATATATAAAAGTGGTAATATATATGCTTTGAAATGAAGAACGAAGACAAATATATATAGCTTTCATAGCAAATGTATTTAATTATGGCGCAGAAAAGTGCTATAATAATATTAAGTTAGCACCTGAAGTCAAACGACCCTCAAGACATTATATACAACCATCTTCCGATTATATTAAGCTGCCTTAAAGGTAGCAGGGCACTAATCTGTACATATTTCCTTTATTAAAAAAAAAAAAAAAAAAAAAAAAAACCTGAAATTTGCAAACTTGAATGCAGTTAAGGATTTCTGTATATGAGCTATATAAAATTTCTTATTACAATTCCGATGCCTACATTTCATAATTACTTGCTAAAAGGTAAACTGGAAACTGCACTTTGCGTTGCTGACGAAAGCAGTTTGCCACGTTTCACAGAGAAAACTTAATTACGACTCCAAAGCGGCGTTTCATAATAAAATCAAAACAAACAGCTCTTGCCACCCCAAAGATGAGAGCTACGTACATATCTCTACCTATACTATATGCATATGTAGTATATACGTCTGTGTAGCTGGCCCATTGCAATGGCACAACAAACCAACCACAGTTTTTCAAACAATTACAGACAAATTGCGTTGAAATGAAATTTTGCAAACGTTCCGCTGTTCGATTTTTGCCATTTTTGTTTGGCCAATTTTTATGACTATTTTTTTGTTACAAAAAACCCGAAAAAAGATTTCATTACAATTGCGCAGTGCAGTGGGAAAGGAAAGGAAAGGAAAAGGGAAAGGAGTGACGAGTAACGAGTAACGAATAAAAAGCAACGCACAAAAGTATGCAACGCAAAATTGCGGCGCTGCTAAATGCAGAACAAAGCAAAGCGACAGCCACAACAAAAAAAAAAAAAAAAACAAAAAAAAGCAAAGAAAGAAACAGCGGCAACTGCAGCAGACAAAGATTAAATGAACGCTTAAATGGGAAGCAAAAAAAGTGAGAGAGAGAAGAGACAGACAGGCACACACACACATATGTATATATATGGAACGCATGTGTGGATGTTGTCTTGCATATGTGCTAATCTCTGACGTTGATTTTTTTTGTTGCAGCTTTTAGGCGCAAACGTTTATTGCATTTAGTTTTCATTTTCGTGGCGAGAGAGGAGGGAGGGAGGGGCCAAAAAGTCAAACAGACCCAAAAAACTGAAAAACAGCTAAACGAGAAATTGCACTTGCCGTTGGTTTGGGTCTGTGTGTGGCCTGAGCCAGCCAGCCAGCGTGTGTGGGCGTGGCCCATCGCCCAACGCCCCGTCGCCCATTGCATAAATGAATAAAAATGCCGACGTATTTGCACATGCTGAAAATTTAAGCGCTTTTAAACGCAATTGTTATAAATAAACACAACAAAAAAGTAACAAATTTCATTTCTGCAACGTTTTTGTTTGAGTTAAATTGTGTGCAAGTTTATCATCTTTTACTTTTTTATTGTGTTGTATTTATTTGCTTCCTTTTTTTTTTGGCGGAGCAAATAAGGAAATTTACAGCACTTGTGCAAACTCACACTTACCCACACACAGCAGGCACTCACATATGCACAGACAGACGCAATTGAATGCAATTTTGCATGGTATATTAAAAATTTTTTTGCTTTTGCCAAGTTTTTTCTCTTTGCTCCTCTTTTCTTTTTTGGGTGCCAATTGTGTGTAACATTTCCGCCTGTGGATGGAGAGAGAGGGTATAGGGCAGAGGGGGGGTAGTGTGTGTGTGGGGGGGCGTGATGATGTTGACTGCTGCTGTTGGTGTCTGTGGTGCACTTTTTATTTTATTATGCGCACATTATGCTGCAGCAACAATAACAATGAAAACCGTTTTTAATGAAATTTTTGAACAAGTTTCCCGAATGCAAAAGCTGTGTATGTGAGTGTGTGAGCAGCTCTATCTCTCTCTGTGTGTGTGTGTGTGTGTGTGCCTGCAATAAGAGCTGCAAGAGCAACAAACGTTTATGATGAGTCCTGATGAGTCTCATCAGAAATTCATTTGCAACTTGGCTAGTGTGTGAATTGATTTCTCAATTGTCCATTTGCCAATCTCTCAATCTCTCAATCTGCCAATCTCTCGTTGAATACTGCCCTCAACTATATAATTTTCACAGAATTTTCTTATACTCAGGCTGCCTTTGTTGAGGTGAGGAAAAGCAGAGGCTTTTTCCTGGGGCACGCTTCACACGCGTTCCACAAAAGGTGTGTGATTACAATTGTTGTTTGTATGGCAAGGCGTGGCACGCCCACACACACACACACACACATACACACACACTCGCAGGCATCTGTAAAGAATGCCATCAAAGGGCAAAGGCGAGTCTCAAGCGCCTTATTGTGCTGTTTGTTTGTTTGGCTACACTTTTGCATATATCTGTATATAAATACATATGCTCAAGTTCCCTTTTGTTAGCCTGGCTATGTAAAACCGGTAGCCATTTGGCCATTTCGCTGTACATTTGGCTATTGTTCGAGTGCACAATTTTTATGTAATTCAAGTGCACAACAATGGTACAGGTAATTCCCCAGAATTCCTTTCACATACTCAGGCTCACTCAGGCTCTCTGCTGTCACATGTGCCGACAGGACACGTTAGTCCTGTGCCTGTGCCTGTGGCAGTGCCTGACTCCAGTGCCTTGGACCACAAAGCTGACCAATCTGGCCATAATTACCAAGAACTATTTGTCGGCAAGACTTTCAAGTGAGCAGCAGCAACAGCAGCAGCAGCTCATGTGGCCTATTTAGCGCTTATCTTGGCCCAGAGCTGTACAACTGCATTCATATGTGTGCGTGTGTGTGTGTGTGTTTAATTTGGCCATAAAGAGGTGTCAATTTGCAGCATATGGGAATTGTTTACACAGAAATCTACAGCAGCTAAGTCGCTCTTCTGCTCAATTTTCTATGTTTTATCTTGTAACTTGTATCTTGTAGCTTGTATCTTTGTATCTTTGTATCTTTGTATCTGCAAGTGCTGCCACTGTGTCTGGCTGTACCACATCCGCTCTATACTCCATGCTCTATACCCTATACTTTGCGCTTTGCGCTTTGGGCTATAATAAACGTTTCAATATTGTCAAACCGAAAAATGGCAAGACACAAACTTGACTGGGATATTTATATGCGGTCTGTGGCCAAGTGGCTATGCAGCCCCTTTCTACTTCTTGGCCAACGGAAGCTTTCATTTAGTGTGCTGTCTTCTTACTCACTCTCCCCCCCCACCCCCCTCTCTCTCTCTCTCTCTCTCTGTCTGTCTGATGGTCTGCTGGTCTGTCCATCCCTGCTGTGCCTTGACTGAATATTAAATTATGAAACTAAATGTCAAACAAGCGCTTGGTTTCACTCAACTCACAGTTCATAGCCAAGTCCTGCCTCTTGTGTTTGATTACGGCCACAAGCAGCAAAAGGATATTGAATAATTTCATCTCTCTCCCTCTGTCACTCACCCCCCTCTCTCTCTCTCTCTCTGCCTCTCTCTGCCGCTGTCTCTATCTCTCGCTCTCTTTCTGCCTCCCTTGGCTGCTGGCCAGGCCAACAACTGCTCATTTATTGGCACATATTAAATTCTCCTGCCTACAAATGGCAGCTGCTTGGCCAAAACTATTTCTGATTAGCATTTGAAGTTGCCCCAAACTCCAGTCTAGCGCCACAATACAGGGTGTCGCTCACATTGATTTGTAAGCATTTAATATTCATATTTATTTAAATTTACATTTTAATAATATTTACATTTATTTATATTTTTAATATTTTATTATATTTTATTAAATTTATATATTAATTTTTAAATATTTTTAATATATTTTAAACAAACAATAAATGTATATTTATTAATTTAAATAACAAATTAATTAGCAAAAAATCAGAATTTATATGATTAAAGTAAAAAAAAGCAGTAGAATAAATTGCAGTAAGCAAACTTGTTCAATTACAAGTGGCAAAACATATTAAATGCTTAATATTAAATGTATAGAATTTATATATATAGTTTAGTTAATTTTTCCTTATTTTAATACATCAATAATTAAGTGCATAAAACCAAATTATTGCCCACAAATGTAGGTTATTAAATAAAATAATTATACTGAATATTATTAAATTTTGTCATTTACTTAAATTATTTTACTACTTAATCATTACTTTACTTTTTAATACAACTTTTTTAAACATTAAATTCGCTATTTGTCTGACAAAGCAACTAAATTCTTAGGTTAAAGAATATTTTATATATTAAATAATTATATACATTTATATTAAATTTTTATTATATTTTCTTATAGTTTTTCATTTAGTTATTTATTCGTATTTATTTCCTATAGTTTATGCAATTTATTTACAATTGTTGCAGCCTCTCTTTGTCATTATTGTTTAACTTTGTAATTAAGAAGTCAACTGCAAAACTCATCACAATGTCAGCGGCAGCTACAGTGGCAAAGACACGAAAAAAAATCAAAATTGAAAACCCCATGCGCCCTGTAATGAACCCTCTAAACTCCAGTAACAAATAACAACAGCAACAAATAACAACAACAACAATGGCAACAACAACAACAATGGCAACACCAAGCGCCCAAGAAGCTCGACGATGCTATGGGATTCCAGCTTCAGCATCCGGCAGACAATAGAAGGCAGACGCTAAGTAGACGAAAAGTTTTTAGTTGGATTATATTTTAGGGTAAGGGGGAAGAAGTTTACACACACACACACACACGCACACACCCACTCACACACACATAGCAAGCGAAATTCGTTTTATTACTTTGATATATTAGATTTAATGGTTAAGAAAAATGTTGCCAGCAGCAGCAGCTTCCACACACATACACACACACACAGGCATAGAAGCAACCCCCACCTCGCACACACACACACACACACGCATATACACTTAGCTATTGTTGTAGTGGGTGTTGTGGGTCGTCATCGTCGTCGCAGTTAACCTTATTAAAAGGTGAACACAACCATGGCACCAGAGAGAATTGCCACAATGTGTTTACACGCAGCTCAGCAGTTTAAGGGGGCGGGGGGTTGGACATGTAAGGAGGGGGGTTGGGGAAGGCAACACGATAATGACCTCGTTGCGGAGTGTGGTTGTGTGCGTGTGTGCGTGTGTGCAGCACAAACGACAACAGCCAATGGCAAAGCAGCTCAAGAGCGCGTGTGCACAGAGAGAGCCATTGAGAGTGGGACAGACAGAGAGAGAGAGAGCGAGTTCGGACTGTGTTAGAGAGCAGGGCTGGGTTGGCGCTGCAGCCCCCAGGCAGCGCTGAAGAAGAGAGCGAAAGGAGAAGGGGAAGGGAACAGGGGAAGGGAGCAGGGGAGCAGGGGTAACTGCACATTGATGTGCTAATTTAGAAATTACATTGAAGTGCAGCCTTCAATGAGTTTGAGTTTGAGTTTGAGTTTGACTTTCATTCAATTTGTCATTTCACACTTGCGCTAAATGGCTTTTGGCCTTTTCAAGTGCCTGCTGGGCCAAGTTAACAGATCGTTAGAGCCCAGTTACAGCAGCTACAGCAATTAGCAGGCAAATTGATCAAGATATATGTATGTGATTATAGTGCTTTGATTGCAGGATCAGGCATAACAAGGATAATGGAAATGGTTTGGCTAAGTGCGTCGCATGATGTGGCATAAAAATATGTGTATTTGCTGTAGCTGCATTACGTCTAGATCAAAGATTAGGCCAGGTAGGCGCTCGCAGGGCCAACTGCAACTAAGTCCCTAAGGCACACAGATCTGCCAAGCAGCTCTCCAGATCTCTAGTTCTCCAGCTCTCTAGTTCTCCTGCTCTCTAGTTTGTCAGCTCTCGCTACTCTAGCTCTAAATTAAACGAACATGCAATCGGATTTCTGAATGAAATCGCGTCCTATGAAAATATGATTAAGCGCCTCGGTTTATGCTAATCATGCACACGGCCTAAGCTCGCATTGTCCTTGCTCAGTATCCTCTCTCTGTGTGTGTGCTGTGTGTGTGTGTGTGTGTCTGCTGTGTGTGAAGTGTGGCGTCACACATCTGGCATCTTAATGAGTTTGGTCAACGGTGTGATGCGCTACTTGTTCACAGTTCCCGGGAAAGTCCGCTGTATATCCAGCGCGAGGTGAGGTGTCCTGCGAGGTGCCGCATTGTCCTGTTGTTGGCTTTGGCTTTCTTCATTCTTTGTTTGGGTGCACAGCTCACAAAGCAATTGTGCAAGTTCCAGCTCATTAAGCAGTCCACCAAGATCACATTCTGTAGTTGTAGCCGGCGTTCTGCAGCTATTAAGAGAGAGCGAGAGAGAGAGAGAGAGACTGTGAGAGAGAGAGCGCGCGAGATATTCATGCATTGTGCATTTTCTGGAATGTCAAATCTGTAAATATGCCACTTTTGGCTGTTGTTCTTTTGTTATTATGCAACCTGTTGTTCTTGTTCTTGTTATTGTTGTACTTGTTGCTGTTAATATTGCATAAGTCCAAAGCTTGCCCAGCTACCTAGACCACGCTCTAAGCCAGGCTCAGTGCAATCCCTGCAGCAGCCGAGGCAAGAGTAGAGGCTGAGGCTGCTTAAACTAATGCCAAAGACTCAAATACTTCACTGAGAACCTAAGATAATATGTACAACATTTATAGCAATTTTAAATTTAATATTAAATTGTTTGCTCCCTTAAATTGTTAAACTATACTATATAATAAATTAACTAATATAGTATAAATCTATGTAAACCTAAATTATTTCTAAATTATTTTATTTCTAAAATTTACAATAGATAAATTATGTTAAATAGATATTTAAATATTTTTATATTATTTCATTTTATTGTACAGATTTATTTTAATTATATATTGCTTCCTTTATTTTTTTGTTGATATTTTTATAATAAAATATATTATGTATATATTTATTTATTTTATTTATATATTATGGTTCAGTTATTCTTTGAATATATATTATTTTATTTCATTGCTTAAGCTCATTCCAAATATTTATTATTTTATTTTAATTTATGGCTTAAATATTTCTGAATATATTTTATTTTATTTTGTAATATTTGTTTTGTTTTGTTTACATATATATTAAATAAACAAAATATATATTATTTTGCATCGAAATAAGTTAAATTAATTCTGTAAAATATACTTACATTTTAAGACATTTAAATGCTTATCAACTTAAAATTTAATTTTTATTATTTGTATTTTTAATATTAAAAAATGCAAAGATTAGAAGATTTATTATAATATTTATAATATTATATTATTTCAAGTTTCAGATTTATTTCAAATATAAAAGAATACTTTGGCTTTAAAATATTCTATTTATAATATTAGAAATATATTTAACAACGATTTTTTATGTAATTTAATTAACAAATATATATATATATATTTGAAAATTATTTATTATAAAATTGAATTTCATTCCTTATTCTTTTTTAATTCTCTTTAAGAATTATTACATTTTGGCGTTTAATTTGGTGTATTGCCTTATTGTTTATCTGTATAAAAATTTTTATTATATTTAAAAAATAGATTGTTATTTATTTATTTAGTTTTCCAAATCTTTTTTATAAATTTGAGCTCCTATTACTTTTTAATATTAATATATTTAATTCCTCTAAATTCCTTTTCTATAAATATTAATTTTAAATGTATTACTTACTTTATTGTTTAATGTTAATAACTTGTTATGATAAATAGCTAATTTATTGCAATTATATAGGTAGAAATACTTGACCATTTTGGTTGAATAAATCCCCTAGCTTAGGCAACGGGTAGCGGGTCTACTGTAGTTTCAATCCGCGGCAGATCCGTTTAATCAATGAATCCGCGCAGTAGGTAAACCCGATGCCGATGTCCACTAAGTAAAGGGGATTGCTCATTGAGCATTTGGATTGTTCAATGAAACGGAATTCTGGGCTCAATTCTTGAACCGAGCAGATCATCAAATTTGTGGCCGAAAAGGTGGACGAGGGCATAAAAAAGCGGAAATCATAAATGCGTTATAAATGGCCGAACAGGAGGAACGAACAGGTAAGAAGCGAAGACTGTTTTGTGATTTGTTGATGCGTGCGAGTTGAGATGAGAGCAGGAGATACAGTGAGACAGAGAGAGAGAAAGAGAGTGGCAGAGGGTGAGGTATAGAGTGTGAGAGAGAGAGAGCGGGAGGGTGAGCTTAGTTTTAATGAGTGAAATTTATGAAATAAATAAAATTAATCAGCAAACATAGTTGTAGACATAGAAGGGAACTTCGAGAGGGATGGGATGGAGAGACAATGCAGTGAGAGGGAGAGAGAGCGAGCATGCGAGTGTGAGTGAATGAAAGAGATAGCTAGAGTGAGAGAGAGACTACCTGTGCACACACACACACACTCACACACACTCACACACACTCACACACACATGGACTCCACAAGCAACCCAATGGCTGGCCAAACTACCCCGAGCAAGCGAGACAGCTAAAGCGACAGGATATGCGGCAAGGATGCGAGGCAACATGCGCCTCGCCTCGCCCATTTCACTTGCCACTGCAATGCGCTGAGAAAACGCCTCTCTCCGTTGTATTTAATGCCCATGCTGAGCAGTTAGCGAACTCAGTCGGTGGTTGTTGATCGCAACGCGCGTACGTGTCAATCTCTCTCGTTTGTTACAAACAACAACTAGAACTAAAATAACTAGAGCTGTATTAGCCATCATCAACTGTAGACGTAGTAACGCTGTAACTAAAATTCAAATTTATTTATTCAATTAACAATTTGTGTGCGTGCGCGTTTCAGTTTTTAAGTGCAATCGCAAACGACGAAGAACTAAAACACAAGTTGAACCTCTAAGCCAACTTGGTCTAACTAACTCGCTCTCGCTCTTGCTATCTGAATAACGTTATTGTTGTTAGTGCCAACGGGTCATGCACATTGTAAGCTTTTAGTTAACGATTTAAGCATCGCAACTTTGTTGTTGTTGTGGTTGTGGTTGTGGTTGTTGCCACTTCTCGAGTGAGCCCAAACGATGATGAGCACAACGACAACAGCAGCACATCCAATAATGCCACCAGCCATGCGCCCAGTTCCAGTTCAAGAGAGTCCCGTGTCGCGACCACGCGCCGTCTACAGCATCGATCAGATTCTCGGCAATCAGCATCAATCAAAGCGCAGCGGTAAGTCCTTATTCACATATGATTGAGCAATTCAACGATTGATTGATTGACTGGACTATTGCCGTCGGCGATCGTCGACTTGAACTTTTGTTGAAGAACAAACAAATAATCTATAATAAATGCAGATAAGCTTAAATATGCTTAACAATTGTCCTCATGTTAAGCCACTGCAATCTAACGCGACATTTGTTAGTTCTCTGTTTATAGAAATAAATACTTTTAGACTCTTTCTTAAGTTCAATTCAATTAAACAATAGACACTTTGAATTCAACTGCTTGATATGTCTGAATATCGTATTCAGTGCAATCAACAATTAGAAGAAACAAAGAGCAATATTACTAAGTATTTACTGCTTATTGTTATAAGTAAAAAATTGATTAAAAATCTATCTTATTTAAGTGCTTCAAAATGCTATTCAATTGCGTTTATAATTTATAGTATATATGTAAAAATTATAGATAAAGTTGAGCTAGTTGAAGTTTTTGAATATCGTATTCAATTCGACGACAAATATATATGTATATATAAATGTTTTATTAATTAATTTGAATTTAATTAAAATGTAAACCAATAGGGTATATTATCTATAAATATAAATTATTATTTATATTATTTAATGAATTTTTAATTCTTTAAACGCTGTGTTTGAATATCGTATTCATTTTATTTATTTTTATGATAAAGAATAATTAATAATTTCAGTGATAAATCTTCTGTTATAACAAATTTAATTAAAATGTAATATAATTAAAATGATTGAATGCTTAAATGTGGCAAACACTTCAATCAATCATTTATAGGGAATAAATTCTTTGTTAAATTTGAGTTATTGAAGAGACTGAATATCGTAAACACTTTAATCTTTCATTTATAGATTTTCTTATATTTATATTTATATATATATATATGTAGAGCTTGTATTTAATTGTGAATTCGTTGAAGTGCTTGAATATAATATTCAATTCAACTAAGCTTGGAATATTAAATGATGGCATAAAGCATTCTTTACTCTTCATTTAGATTCTGCAGTAAAATTTGAGCAAAGAATCATAGAAATTGAAAGAGTACATAGGATAGAATGAATTATTATTGTTTTTCAAATATTATTAAATATTTAAAGGTATTTATTGTTAATTTTAGTGAAAGAACTGATCTACTTAGCGATAAATAATGACAGAGAAATCCAAAAAATTTAAGAAAGAATTAAGAAACAATTGAATGATTTGTGTTAGTTGAATTAAATGAATTAAAATTGTGCGATTGGGTTGGCATGCACATAGATTCAACTTCCATTTACTGAAATTTAGTCAATGAAAAATCCATACAAACTTCTTCGAATTAAACTCCTTCCTCGTGTAAAGATTGAAGAAATGAAATGTCAAGTTCAATGAAGTCCTTTAACAACATGCATAAACTCGTCTAACTTAAGCTGAGACAGACTTGATCCAATGCAAAAACCACATCAAAGCTGAAGCTTTTGAACCATGTTGGCGTGGGGCATATGACATGTGGCATGTGGCATGTGGAAGTGTCTTCGTCATATGCAAATGAGGATGAGAAACATGGCCATAGTTTTTTGGATATCTACATAAACTGGCCATGCTGCCACATGCCACCTGCCAACAGTCACCTCTGTCCCCCGCCGCCTACCCCAGCCAACGCACTGCAAATGCGGCATCAACACAATTGGGCGTTGCGTTGTGTTGGGCATCATGTTGTGGGCGTGGCCAATGGCCCGCTGCGTGAACGCGTTCATAATGCCCACCCAGAGCTGAGCAGAGCAGAGCTGATGGCCAAAAGAAATAAAAATAAAGAATATATACTATATATATATGTATGTGTGTGTGTGTGTGTATGAAAAGTAACTAAAGCAAATCAAAACATATCACGATACGGATATCGCACACCGAGGCCAGGATAATGAGACGCTTGTCATCATTAGAAACCCATAATTAGATTGAGATTGACATTCATGGGGCAGCAGGATCAGCACCCAATGTTGCTGTAACAAAATTGTGACAACGTGCGCACCGCAGGACATTTTGCCAGCCAAGGATATCGCGTTGACATTAGCAATCGCAATGGCAATGGCAATCGCAATCGCAATCCCAATTTCATGCTCAATCGTTGCCTGCGCATCGTATCCTGTGTGTATCCTGCGCGTAATTTGATGCTTTTGGAAATTACCTTTTTCGCCACAACAAGCGGCTGAAATGTTACGAAAATACATAATCGCAGAGAGAGAGAGAGAGCAAAATACAAAACACGATAAGGATAACAACAGGACTGCTTGTCCTTACGATATCCCGCTGTGTGCTCTGTACTCTGTGTGTGCTGCAAGCACATTTGTCCTGCCACATCATTGTGAATATTATTAATTTGAGGTTCATTAAAATTTGATTACATGTTCTGCTAGAAAAAGTTGCTCACACACACACACACACACACACACACACACACGTGCAAAGGGCGTGTGAAAGAGCTGAAAGCAAGACTCCTTTCGGGTGGGGGGGAGAGCGCAGTTCAGCGGGTTCAACAAAGGGTTGTTGAAATATTTTCGAAACTGTAACTTTGAATAAAAAGCGACTGCAATTTAAAGTTAAGAATTTGCTGCTTATAATTTATTTGTTATTGATTGCCAAATCAAATTGCGTGGCACTTATACACACACACACACGCACACACACACACAGGCACATACACTTGCGCGCACACACACTCACATGCAGTGAGAGCACACTTGAAAGCTTAAAACGTTTAAAATGGGGGTTAGCTGGCATTCAATCAGGATATTACTACTTCAGTTACAATTGAATGGATTTGATTTTTCGCAGCTGCCGAAACACTTTAAGCGCAACTTTATTTTCTTTTTTTCTTTCTTTATTTGATTCGATTTTTATTTTCGTTTGCAATCTTATTTTATTAAGCACTTTGCAGCGTATTCAATGGCATTTTGACTGTTATAACAGGCTGGTCACACTGCGCCACAGCTCGCTAAAGTTGCTAGCCTAGCTGCTATCTCCTTTTGTCATGCCGCAAGTGATCCTGCTGGAGTATATTGCTAGCTCGCTCTTGTGTTGAGCTTGGCGCTCACTGAGAGCGCTGCTCGCGCGTTGAGCTGGCTGCGCTCACTGAGAGCGCGCTGCTCTCTGCAGTTACAGTTACAGAGTTAACTTAATTGCTTTATTTTCTTTCTTTTATTCTTCTTGTAGATACACCAAATGAGGTGTTAATAACACATGCGCATCACATACATCATCTGCATGGCGGCAACAACAACAGTTTGCTGCAACATCAGCAACAGCAGCAGCAGCAGCAGCAACACCAACAACACCAGCAGCAACAGCTACAACAACTACAGCAGCAACAGCAATTACAACAACAACAACAACAGCAACAACATCAAATGGTTGCCAAACGCGAAGATTCGCCAACGAACACGGAGAGCGGCCTCGATGTGGACAACGATGATGAGCTCTCCTCGAGTCTGAACAATGGCCACGATCTGGGCGACATGGAGCGGCCACGTAAAGTTCGTAGGTAAGTTGAATTTGTTGTTGTTAGCCAATCCGCTTAACAGCTAACAAATCGTATTAGCCCATTGTTTGGGCACATTAAAAAAGCAGCCAAGTTACAAGTAACAACATCTTTCATACCCTCCTCACCATTGTAAACAATCCACGCATTTGCAGATCGCGCACAACATTCACAACATTTCAATTGCATCAATTGGAGCGCGCATTTGAGAAGACACAGTATCCGGATGTGTTCACAAGGGAGGATCTGGCAATGCGCTTGGATCTGAGTGAAGCACGTGTGCAGGTAAATATCCCAGATACATTTATAAAGATACACAGATACAATAGACAGATAGACAGATAGATATTTAATTGAGTTGTGATACGCCGTTGATTATGTAATTATTTATGGCTTAAGGCGGCAGGTGAATGTGAAAAGCTAAGCGGCTTAAATGGCTACATGTATAACAATTATAATTGGCCAAAGTTGCAGCAAGTTATCATACAACAATTTGGCAGGAAATGTGAACGCTTGCGCGCGTTTATAAACGCGCACAAAACGCGCTCAAAATGCAAAAGTCTGCAACAATCAAAGGACTTAATTTGTAAATAGTCTTTTAAACACTTAGGGCTCAGTTTGTATACAAAAACCGGGATATAGGACTGCAGGACTCTATGGGACTACGCAGGGACATCTATTTAGTTGGGGTTGCTGGGCATTAAGGGTGGCAAAAGGACATTAGATATTGTGATTTTCCAAATGATTAAATTGCCCTCTGCCAGCAACATTGTATATTGTAGAGAGAGAGAGAGGAGTGGAGGGGAGAAGGGGAGGAGGAGGGGTTGCTAATACACGCTTAACATTTTGGTGTTGGTATTTTTATTAACTCTACTTTCTGGGTAAACAATTAAAGTGGCTTTGGGTGGTGCACGCGACATGCTTAACACACGGCTACACATGTAATTGGGCGTCGCTGAGTCGTTGAGTCGCTGCTTCCCTCGATCCCATCGATCCTTTGCTTCGCCATCGCCTTGCACAATTCGATTTCAGTTGAAATGCTTTCAAGTACTTGAGTTTTTTGATTGTTGACAGATACAGATACAAATACAGATACAGATACAGAGACTGCTAGAGATAGAGATACAAATAAGCACAACAACAAAATGTAAAACAACTTGACCTAAGCGCTTGCTCTCACTGAGGGATTACGACTCGTTCCTGTGTCCTGTCTCCTGTCTCCCTTTGCACTCTCCTCCCCTTTGTGTCCCTCTGCATACAAATTGCCCGTTTCACGGTTCTCTGTATCCGTTGGCAGATTAAGCGTAATTGGTCATTGATTCACATACGTTATATGCCCTGCTCTCAGACTACTTCAATAGTAACAGATTTAGAGCGTTGCTGTTTTTTTTTTTTTTTTGTTGCTGTTGCTTTTGCTATCTTGTTTTTGTTTAGTATCTATCAGATACCTTTTCTCACAAAAGGGGTTGATGAACGTGCAATTATTTTTGGATTTGCATGGAGCAACAAACACAAACAAAAACAAACACAAGCAACAACAACAAGTCAAAAGTTGAACAGCTCCCCAAAAAAAAAAAAAAAAAAAAAAACACTTTTTTCGCTATTGGAAATACATTTTTAAGCGCATTTCGCATAACAAATCAGTTTGATAACGCTTTTTAAGCCCTTTTATTTAGCCGCGAGTTGCTTAGCGAAAGTCACGCGAATTCTGGGGAAAGAGTATTCCACAAGTCGGTGGAGTGAGTAATATAAATGAAATAATTAAATACTAATATGTAAATATACAAATACATAGTTATATACACATTTCATTAGAATCAATAGAGTAAATTAAATACAAATAAATAATATAAAAATAAATAAAAAAAATACAAAATATATAATAAATATAATAATAAATAAATAAAAAATACAAAATTATATAAAAATATTAAAATAAACAATTATTTATAAATTTATATAAATAAAGTCAATAGAGTAAATAATATATAAACAAATAATACATATGATAATAAATAAATCAATTTAAATATTTATATAAAAATATTAAAATAAACAATAATATATAAATAAATAATATATACATTTTAAAATAAACAATAAAATATTAATTTATATATAATTAAAAATCAATAGAGTAAATAATATTTAAAGAATGATCTATAAATTTAGTATAATAAATAATATATAGATAATATTATATATATTTATTAATAACATATAATTAATATATACATTTGTGTATCTAAGTTATATAAATTTAAAATATTTTCAAGAATATTTATACAGTTAAAATTTGTTAAGAAGACAGTTTCTTTCCGGATAATTCCAAGTAATGATATCTTTGCTTTAAAATGTTAAATTTAATTAACATCTACATTCGATTCTTGATAAACTCTAGCAATTATTTCAAGGTATAAAAAGTACATTTTAAATTGGAATTTTCTGAAAATTCTTGTCTATAAAATATGTATGTAAAGTTTATAATTAACTGGAAGTATTTGTAGATAAGTAAAAGTATCTTTTACACAGCAACTTTGAGATCCATATAGAAACAAACTCTAATCCATTTGTAGCCTGGTCTTCTTGCGACTTGTGAGTTGTCTTCTTAATGTTGCTACAGCAGCTTGTGGCATGCTTTGTGTTAGCCTATTTTGATCGCACATGTGTGATAAGAAATGTTGTGCGGATATCCGTAAATTCAACTTTTACATTCCGGCCATGAATGTAGAAATGGTTTAAGTTGTTGGCCGCATTATAATTGCGCTGCTAACAATTAAAATGCTCGCACAATCACAAGGGTTGCAGCAGTCAGTAGCCACTGAGGAAGTGCGGAGGGTGGTAGAAGGGCTAAGGGATGGGGGAAGGAGTGTGTGGCAGACATAGGACACATAATTGGCAGCAATTATAGCAAGGAAATCGTTGCTAATTTACTACTCGCCTCGTTGCACGCATTGTTGTTGCAATGATGGATGCGCCGTGGCGACAATAAGAAGACAATAAGGGGAAAGAGGGCGTAGAGCGTATAGAGGCGTGTCTATAATTGCAGAACTCTTCTGCCAGTGTTGCACAGTTGTCAAGTGATTTCAATTTACAAACAATTAATTTTCTTAATATACGTTGAAGAGACGCAGAGAGCGAGCAACACAGAGCAGCACTTTGCCTTGCACATGTGTCTCGTCCATGTTCCGGCAGAGCCACAGGACGGAAGTGCTTTTGGCCCACGCCCAGCAAGTGGGGAGGAGAGTAGCTTGCAACCCCTCCGCCCCCCTCCCGCTCCACCTCTTTAAGTGTCGAAAAATGCATAAGACAACCCTCCAGTGTCGTTGGCAGTGTGGCAAATCAGAGTTGCACACTTCCGATTGGATGCCATTGTGTTCACTCTCCGACTCTGACTTTAGCTCTTAGCCAAGTTGAAATCAAGTTGATAGATTGACAGCCTCAGCCTCAGCCTCAGCAGGAGGGTGCAGTGGAGGCTTTGGGCAATTAGAGCGAAGCTTAGATGGAAAACATTTGCATACGCAACTCGAACTCGAACTCGAACTCGAACTGTAACTCAAACTCTGCTACTACTGCTTCTTCTTCTTCTTGTTTGTATTACAGGTCTGGTTCCAGAATCGACGCGCCAAATGGCGTAAACGTGAGAAGTTTATGAATCAGGACAAGGCTGGTTATCTGCTGCCCGATCAAGGTGAGTTCAGCGTAATTGAATTGTTGTATGCCACGGCATCCTTGCACGTATCCTTTAATCAATAATTACTCACACTCTCTCTCTCGCTCTCTCACTCCCGCTCTCTCTCTCCCTTTCGCAATAGGTCTGCCAGAGTTTCCGCTGGGCATTCCCTTGCCGCCACACGCACTTCCGGGCCATCCGGCTGCGTTGCCCGCTGAGTTTTGGCCACCGCATTTCGCGTTGCATCAACACTTCAATCCGGGCCTGCTGCCCCAGCAACTGATGCCGCCCCATTACAAGTTGCCCAACTTCCATACGCTGCTGTCTCAGTACATGGGTCTGAGCAATCTGAATGGCATCTTTGGCGCCGGCGCCGCAGCGGCTGCTGCCGCGGCCAGCGGTTGTGGCTCTGCTGCAGCGGTGGCCGCAGCGGCCGCTGCCTCAGCGGGCTATCCACAGAATCTATCGTTGCATCCCTCCTCCGCCCAGGTGAGCCCGCCCTGCAGCAACAGCAGTCCCCGCGAGAGTCCCAACTCGCTGGCAACGCATTCGTTGCACTCCACGCCACATGGTGGTGCTGGTGCTGGTGGTGGCACCACATTGATCTCTGGCGATCTAACGTTCACCTCGACGGCGGCCCAATCGCCACGCAGCGCCAACGGTGGCAGCAGCAACGCCTCCACGCCCGTCTCGGTGGTTACCAAGGGCGACGACTGAATTGATGACCCGTTGATGATGTCCCAACAAGTTGAGATTGGGGACCCCAAAGTGGTGATACAATGGACAAGGAAACAGATTGTGTATATAAACAAAAGTAGCCAAGTAACAGTTAGTGTTGAAAGTATATGCATACGTGTGGCAAATAAGTAACAATTAATTAACAATTAACAATAATTAATAATTAATTATAATTGTAATAAATCTGTAAATTAATTATGACTTAAGTTGACAAATAAATGAAGATAAACAGAGCTCTGATGTCTTATTAATATATGAAGAAGAAGAAGAATTGTTGTAAGAAGAAGCGAAAGAATCCAACAGCAACTTCAATAGTTAAGCTTACGTTCCAACTTTCAATTTCGCTGAGATTTCGCAAATAATGTTGAGAGAATTTAAGGAACCAAAGTGAAGGAACTGTTGAAGAAGAAGTAGAAGAATAATAGAAGAGAAAAATATATGGGAAGTAGAAGAAAAAGAAGAAGATGTATAGGTAGTAGAAGAAGAAGAATGAGAAGTAGAAGGAGTAGAAGAAGTAGAAAAGATAGAAGTGAGAGGAGCAGAAGAAGTAGAAGAAAACGAGTTACAAGTTGAAGAAGTAGATGAGGAAGTAGAATTATCAGAACTAGAAGACATTACAATTTGCACTTTCGCCAACTCATAATGGGAATAGCTAGAATTAAATGTTGCCAAGAAAAGTTCGACTTGAGAACAAGAGATAAACATATAGAATATTCTTTGAACTAGAAAACGTTCCTACTTTCACTTTCGCTTAAATTTCGCTAAAGTATTTTGGCTTCAGAATTAACTACTAAATTCACTTCTATAACTAAATGGAATATCAATTAAAGTAGATTGAAAGCTAATTGAAATAAAAGCGACAAGGAAATCGGAACAGGCTTGAATAATAGCCCTTTCTTTTTGTAATAATTGACAAGAGCGCATATTGAAGTTATGGCATATTTCTAGAGGTAATTTATCTATAATATCTACATTTAACAACTGTTAGCATACTAATAGTAAACACTGTTCGACAAGAGACAGATCCGTTCAATATAATCCCTTTCCCTGATAGGTAGCTGAGAGTTAGTTATCAAACAGCTAAATTGTTATGCTGTAAAAGCAATTAAGAGCTGTAAGCAAACTGTTAAGGCAGACTGTGCATAGACTGTAATATCAACTTATTTGATGCAGTTAATTTCCTTCAGGATCAACATACTCCAAGATGCCTTTTGTGCGAGACGAATAAAGCACAATTGAAGCGAGAAATTAACAATTGAGGAAAAGTAACTCGTAATCTCGGCAACTCTCAGTTATTGTGTACATCGTGTACATCTATGAGCTGTCGACCTTTTATGCTGCTTCCTTTTCTCAATTTCTTTTTGGGATGCACAGCGAGTCAATGGGACTGATCTACGGCAAACAAAGTGAAGGTGAAGTGGCTGAGAGAGTGATGAGGAGGGAATGGTATAATAATCTTGATATTATGTCAAAATTGCAAAAGGAAATGTTGCACAACATGCAGCACAAAGGGGAGGGGCAGCGGAGTTGAAGAAAGCGCATTGTGTGTGTGTGTGTGTGTGTGTGTGTGTGTGTGTCGCAGACAGCAGACAGCAGCGGAAACAGCAGCTATGCAAGGATGTAAGCTAAAGGATTTTGCACAATATTCAAGTGCCGACTGAAATGGTGGTGCAAAAAGAGAACGCTGTATATATAAATGAATGTATGTATGCACGTATATGTTTGTATATGTGCAAGCTCGTCACATTAACGTAGCGTATCGCATTGCCAGGATCCGTCGCCTATTGTGCGCCTTGGCTGTGCTCCTGGCCGCATGCAGAGCTAAATGCTGTATTGATATCTCGTAATTTGTGCCATAATTACTTTTTAATAATTCCCCTTTGCGCCACAGGACATCGCATTGTGTGTGCAGCGGCCTTAAATTTAATAATAAAAAAACGAAAATCTCAGCTTCTGGTCAGGGTAACAATTTGATTACACTTAACATTTTGCACAGTTCGTGGCACAAAATTGAATTCCTTGCACAAATACGAATCAGCAGCAACATCAACATCAGCATCAGCATCAACATCTTCATCATCATCATAATGTACAAATGCGCGACTTAACGGATTTGTCACTGAAAGTCGACTACCATCACATACACATACACACACACACATAAACACACTCTCACACACATACATACTTGCCCATTCGTCAGCGTTGTCAAAGAAGCTTTCATAAAACTCATATGCAAAAGCCTTTCGCGGGTGGGCAGCAAAAGACATCCAATCTGCCGCGCTAACTGCACTTGCCCGTGCGGCTGACAAGACTATATGATACAGCCTGGTATTAGCTTAGAATATGTCATTTTTCTAGTATTTTTTTGCACATATTTAATAGTTATATTTAGTATTTATTGGGCATCAAAGGAACTATACCTGCATAGCTATTTCTGATATGATTCTCTTCATTTATGCATTGTTTATTATAACAATTGAAGTTTAGTAAGAGTATTT